>BPTQ01000009.1:296653200-297253200 GCA_019973895.1 Chrysanthemum seticuspe | reverse complement strand
CAAGTTAGATTAGAATTAGAAAACTACGGTTAGTTTAGTCTATGAATAGGGATTAATAGCTTTAGAATTGTTTGTACATTTGAATTAGAATTTTATGTTGTGTTATCTTTGAATTTGATTTGATAATTTGAATAAAGCTTCAACTTAGTTTGTTTATTTATTTGTTTCTTCTTTGAATTACCAACAAGTGGTATCCAAGCTAGGTTCGTTCAGCTATGAAGTGAAAAAGAAAAAAAAAAAAAAAAAAAAGAAAAAGAAAAAGAAGCACATGTTAGAATTTGTTTGGATTGAATTGAAGAATGGATTTATTTGATAAGGTTTGATTTTCCTTTGAATTTGTTAGTTACCTTCGTGGGTATGCTTTGGTTTCCTGGTATCTTGAATTGATCTATAAGTTTACTTATGGGTAGAGGTGGGTTCGGTTATCGGGTTGTTAGATTAGTTCGGTTCGGTTAAAAAATTTTAGTGGGTTAAACCAAAAACTGAACCGAACCGAATTTGAATTCGGTTCGGTTCTTGGATTGAACCGAATAACCCGAATTTCGCTATTTACTTTTAAAAAGTGAATTATTACATAGATATTTAGCAAAAAAAGAAAAAATTCAAGCATAAAAAGTTTTTTTTTTTTTTTTTTTTTTTTTTTTTTTTTATTTTTTTATTTTAGTATTTATATATGTGTGTGTGTATATATATATATATATATATATATATATATATATATATATATATATATATATATATATTGTTGGAATCACTCCTAAACCATAATCAAGTGTTAGTAATTCATATGTAATAGTTAGCTTAATTATGACCTTTATATTTGTTATTAGCCTTAAGCTTATGTAGAAGGCCCATGAGCTTAGGCCCAAGCCCATAGAAGAAAGGATGGGAACTAGGAGTGTTGCCCTAGCTTCCCTCCTATAAATACTCTTGTATAACCCTCACTTGAGGGTTGGTTGTTCAATTTACTCTTTCACTCACATATCCTACGCATAACCGGTATAAGCATAACGTGTGTGTGTGTTTGTTTATTGTTCAATCGCCTTTATCTCTTTCTATTAAGCTTGTGTTGTAAAACTAGTGACCTAACAGTGGTATCAATCGCCTAATAGTTGGGTGAACGTATTGTTTGAAGTGAGTTTTGGTCTCACGCTTAACTTACGGTTCCATAACTTTGGCTTGCTTAAAAACGCATTTTTTACACTTTTTATTCCAAGATTCTTGTACTTTCAATATTATAAGGTGTTAAACTTACTGTTTTTAGCAAAAAGTTTCGAACTTTATGCGTGGATAAAGTTTTTCAACTAGTTTTTGAACGAGGGTGTAATCCTACGCGTAACCATTTTGAGAGCTTTGGATCATCAAGTTTCACATTTTTGTGTCATTTTGTTGTTATTGAAGCTATTTCATCACACAAAAACTGGTTTAGAAACATCTTTGGGCATAATCATTTTTACGAGTAAGATTACGCGTATCAAAACCCTAATCTTACGCGTAACTTTATCCGTGGTTTGATCTTCATTTTCGTGGTTTACTCCGTGTTTTCTTGCTTGGATAAGCCTGAAAATACGTCGACTTTGGATATATTTTGCACTGTGATAGTGTAAAAGATCACTTGGGATAAAACCCTAAAATTACGCATAAGCATAAAGCTTACGCGTAGAAAATCCTACGCCTAAGATTCATCTTACGCCTAAGCCCAGTCTTACGCATAAGGTAATCCTACGCCTAAGTTTTTACGCCTAACCTTGTGTCTACGCATAACTTTAGTGTCTTTTCCCTACTTACGCGTAAGCTAAACCTACGCGTATCTCTTGATTGTTACGCGTAACTTTGGTGTTTTTACGCATAAGTGCTACTTGGTTTATTGTGATTTCTACGCCTAAGGATACTTCATCAACAAAGGTTCATTTGACTACAAAGATCCATTTTTACCAACACAAGTTTTCAACATGTCACAACCACCATACTCTAACTATTTCCCTTATACTTATTCTCAACGTCAACAACAATTAAGTCCACAACACCAACAATGGAATCAACAACAAGCAGTTTATCAACGACAATTTAATCAACAACATACTCCACAACTTGGTGCAATTCCACCACCTCAAATGGTTCAAACACCACCAAGTCTTCAAGTTCAACCCTACACAAATGAATTCAATCAACATCCATCATGGAACACTATAAAGGAACCCACTTGGTTTTCAAAGATGTGTGAAGCTTTAAGCAGCCAACAATCAATTCATGAGGCTGGATCACTTGATAGACCTCCAATGCTCACTCCAGGAAACTACGATCAATGGGTGATAAGGTTCTTTAGGTTTTGTGATCTGAAGAAGCCACATGGAAAGTTCTTAAAGAAGGTTATCTTGGAAGGGGCATTTCAGATGCCTAATGTCATTGTACCCGGAGATCCAAATGCTAATCCACCAAGAGATGAACAAACGAACATTACTACAGTTGCAGACTTGAATCCAGAAGAACTTCTACACTATGAAGTTGATGAGCTTGCAATGCAATATATCCTTTTAGGATTACCAAACCCAATTCTTCGAAGTGTTGATGCTCAAAAGACTGCAAAGAAAATGTGGGAACATATTCATCTACTTATGGAAGGATCTGCACTCAATCAGGAGGATATGGAATCCAAAATTTACTTGGCTTATGAACACTTCTTGATTGAACCTGGAGAGACACTAGAGTCTTATCATCATCGATTCTCAGACATCATCAATGATTTGGATAAACACAACATCATCATGCCAAGAATTGCAGTTAATACTAAGTTCCTGAGTAGTCTTGGTCCTGAATGGGAGAAGTATGTCATTTTTCTCCGTCAAGCGAAGAACATGCATCATTCTACATACGGATTGTTGTATGATTACTTTAAGCCTCATGAAAAGGAAGTTGATAGGGAAAGGATTCTCCGTGCTCAAATTGCTTCAACGACAACTCCGGAAAATCAACAACTTGCCTTGTATGCTCAAAATAGTTATCCTCCTCAACCAGCAACTCAACCAACTGCCAATAACACACCAAATGATCAATCACAACAATCTCAACATAATCAATTGGTTCCATACAACAACAATGCTCAAGCATTTGTCAGTGAGGCTAATGAGGAATCCGATCCGTTCGAAGCATTGCAACAAGGATTTGTTATGATTGCTAATGCTTTTAGCCGTTATACCAACAAATCCAATAATCGTATTCGTTCCTCATCTAATACACGAAATTAGGCTGTTGTGAACAATGGACGAGTTGAAGTTCAGAATCGTGGTTATGGTCGTCAGATGGGCGGTGGTCAAGGGTTTAATGCTGTGGGTAGGAATAACAACAGAGCTCAAGTGGTGGAACAGGGAAATGCTCAGAATGGGTTGAATGGTCTTCGATGCTACAATTGCAATGAGAAGGGACACCTAGCTAATGCATGCCCAAAGCCGAGGACTAGGGGCAGTGCTTATTTCAAAGAGGCTCTTCTTTTGGCTCTTAAGGATGAAGCTGGTGGATCTCTCACAGACAAAGAATAGAGTTTTATGGCAGATGCAGACTCAGATGATGATATGGAGGACTTGCAGGCCAATGCAGTCGTTTTGTTGATGGCTAATATGCATGAGTTACACATGAGTTACACATGAGTGACACAGGCCCAGTGTATGACACTGATGGCTTGTCTCAGGTACCCAAACAAACCATATTTATCTCTGATCTAATATCTCCCCCATCATCTGAATCAAGCAAGGCTCAGAATGTTCAAAATGAGTCATTTACATCACATTTCGACGATTTTCAATTAGACCCCGTAGTTACATTTGACGATCAAGATGACCTTATGGTTTCCATTGATAATCAAATTGACTCCGTGGTTATACTTGAGGATCTAAATAATGATCAGGTTGTGACTCCCGTTGAACAAACCGAACTTTTGCCTCATTCAGATCTTGCTCTTTTACTTAAAGACCAGCAATCCCAAATTGAAGAATGTTGTGCATTAAATAAGGACTTAAAAAGTAAAAATGCACTGTTAACCAAGGATTTTGAATGTTTAAAAATGCAACTCAACTTTTTCAAAACTCAAGAAAACCGTGAAAAAGGTTTTGAAGCCGCTTTTGCTAAATCTCATCAAAACGAAAAATATTTAGAGAGACAGATGCGTGATCTAGCCGCTTCGAAGAATGATTTGTCTGAAATAGAACAACTGAAACATGAACATAAATAGCAAATTAACGCTCTCACCTTGGAAAATAAAAAAGCTAAGGCTGAGCTGTTAACTTGCCAAAAACAGTTCTCTGCATACAAAAAACATTCCACGAAACGAATAGATGATCATCTTGAAGTAATTATCGGCTTGCAACGCAAACTTAAAGAGTTTAAAACTGTTGTTTACAAACATGGTGAGTCAGTAACTGCTATTGAAAAGTTTACTTTAAAACCCAATCCAAATGGATATGGACCGAATCTTGCTGACTACAAACCTAAGCTTTCAACCAAAACATTCAAACCAAATCCTGAACTTTCCAGTGCAGAATATAAAATTGATAATTCTATTATGAGTATTGTTGAATATCATCGTCAAGAGGAATTAGATGTAGAAGACGAGAGTCGATCAAAATTAGAAACTGTTGTTTACAACAAACCTTTTAATTACTCAAAACTGGTCATTTTCGTCACACCAACGGATTCTTCTAACACACCAAGGGTTATCATAAAAACGTCTGAGTCTTCTAATGTTAATCCCCAACCAGATTATGCACAAATTTATGGTCCTTTACCTTCCATCAGTGAAGTAAACTCAAAACCTGAAAATCGCAAAATTCTTAGATATTTTGATATTTTCATGGCTGACCTCAAAACTTTACAACATGAGATAGAATATCATTCTGAAATCAAAGTTCAACATTTTCAATCGCCTCTGGCACGAGAACAAACAGACATCTTTCAGAAAAATCTTTTACCTAATGTTAAAAATTTGAAAAATTGTGCATTGTCTTGGGAACGGGACTTTCATAAGGAACTTGGAGTGATGAAGGTCGTTTTCGAGAAAACAGAAACATCTATTTCTAATACTAAACGTAAAAAGAAAATGTTGAGAAAAGATGTTGATCGACTCTTGAATGATGTTATCTGTGCTGATATCCATAATATTGTGTTATTGAATATTGTGTCATATGCATCTGATTATATCTCTGCTGATACTGTTGACTCTGTGGTAACTGTTTAGAATACTGATAATGTGCTTCAGATCGAGTCTTTAAAAGCTGAAAATGAACGATTGCTTAACGAACTTTCCAATGCAAAACGTCGTCTAAATTGGTGTCAAAAAGATATTCACAATCAACAACTTGTTTTTCAAAACAAAATCGCTCAGTTGCGTGCAAAATCTTCTGATCCTAAAATTGAGCAACTGGATGACCAAAACGTGTCTTTGAAAAGTCAAATCTCAAAATATGAACAAGAACTTGTAAAAGTTAAACAAGAATATGGTGTCATATTTAATTTACTCAATAAGACTCGTCATGAAGCATCAAACAAACTTGATCACTATCTTGCACACACTAGAGAAGTAATGCATTTTGCTGGTAATATTCGTTCTGAAAATCAAGATTTGATTCACACTATCTTTAAGTTAAGAGAAATGTTAGGAAAGTATGAACTACTTCCGCCTACCGTGATTAAGAGAATAGCACCAGTAACACTTAGTAATCATGAACCTAGAATTCCTACTGCCAAAACACAAGTTGCTAACGTGCTTCCTTCTACTGAAACAGGAATATTTGCGTCTTTTCCAAACGTCCGTACTTCACAGCCTAGGAGCACTACATCGAAGAATAGGAAGTTACGACCTAAGAAAAGATCAATAAGGAATGCTAAAGTAGAAGAACACCCTAGGACTATGAATAAGACTCACGTTGCTTCCACTATAGATATTGCGTCTGGCAAATGTAATAGAAATAGTGATGTAACGAATGCTAAACCTTTAAGTACTTTTGATATTCAGTCTGATGCACCTTGTGTTATTTGTCGTAAAAGTATGTATTCTGATTGTCATGACAAATGTGTTGCTAAAGCTATAATCTCTCGTTTACGAAATCCTAAGAATCGGAATACCTCTAGGCCCACTAATCATTCTAAGTCTGTGCTTGGTAGACCGCCTTCTTTAGATTCTAAGGCAACCATTGCTGTCCCTGTAGCTCCAGTTTTACCTCAAAAGAATGTAGTACCACCTAGTGCATTCACTAAGACCAAAGCAAATAGTAGTTATAGATGGCAGAAATGGATATATAACACATTAGGATTTAAATGGATGCCTAAAGTTATTGATGTTTGTATGTCTACAATAACTGCATCGGAACCCTCTAACATTTCGGGTTCCACATCTACTTCTATTCCATCTGTGTCGTCTGTGTGTAATGCAGGTGATACAGATCATTCTCTGGATTGTTGATAGCGGATGTTCCCGACACATGACAGGCAACCTTAAACTGTTATCAAACTTTATTGCAAAGTTCATTGGCACTGCCAGATTCGGGAATGATCACTTCGCAGCTATCATGGGCTACGGAGACTATATCAATGGGAACATCGAAATTAGCAGGGTTTACTATGTGGAAGGCCTCGGTCACAATCTGTTTTCAGTAGGTCAGTTTTGTGATGGAGATTTGGAGGTTGCTTTCCGGGAGAAAACTTGTTTCATTCGTGATCTACAAGGAAATGACCTTATGTCTGGCTCGCGTAATTCTAGTCTTTACACTATCTCTATGCAAGACATGGTTGCTTCATCTCCCATCTGCTTACTTTCAAAGGCAACATCAACAAAATCCTGGCTATGGCACCGTCGTCTCTCACATCTAAACTTTCAAACCATCACCAACCTTGCACGACATAAACTAGTTGAAGGTCTCCCACGATTCCGGTATTCTAAAGATCACCTTTGCTCAGCCTGTGAACAAGGGAAAAGCACTCGTGCTCATTTTCCGTCAAAGGTGGAACACAGCACTCAGCATGTGCTTCATCTTCTTCACATGGATTTATGTGGCCCGATGCGCGTGCAAACGATTAATGGCAAACGCTACATCTTGGTAATAGTTGATGACTACTCACGCTGGACTTGGGTCTACTTTCTTCGAAGCAAAGACCAAGCTCCAAAGATGATCATCACCTTTCTCACAAAAATATAGGTTCAGCTCCGCAACACCGTCAAACTAATCAGAACAGACAAAGGAACTGAATTTGTTAACCAAACCCTTCGTGAATTTTATGAGAAAGTGGGAATTCAGCATCAAACATCTATTGCACGTACACCAGAACAAAACGGAGTTGTTGAAAGACGAAACAGAACGTTTGTGGAAGCTGCAAGAACAATGTTAATCAATGCTAAACTTCCAGATTACTTGTGGGCAGAAGCTGTATCTACTGCATGCTATACTCAAAACCGTTCTATGATCACAAAACGCCACAACAAAACACCTTTCGAGCTTGTCCACAACCATAAACCGAATCTCAAACACTTTCATGTATTTGGATCCCTTTGCTATCCGAATAATGATCATGATGATTTTGGAAAGCTCAAAGCCAAAGCTGACATTTGAGTCTTTATTGGATATTGTGAGAATTCTAAAGGTTATCGGATATGGAATCGTCGTACAAAACAGGTTATGGAAACGATTCATGCTCATTTTGATGAACTTACGGAAATGGCTTCTGAGTATAACAGCTTGAAACCCGGTCACAACCGCTTAAACTTCCCTCAACCCCCATCATCAGCTGAACAAAGCCCCCAGCTCACTCGTCAACAAATGGAAAGGTTATTTGCTCCTCTGTTCAGTGACGATATTGATGAACGTGCTCCAGGTGTATCCGCTGTTTCCGCTGCACAACCTGATAATACTCTTATACCTGATACACCTGCTACAACAACTACTGTTGACGAAGCACCACCAGTTGACTCCACCACAACAGTTGAACAAACCGCTTCCAACAATGATGAACCGGCTAATGATGTTCTTAATGAAGTACCCCCACCTGAAGATTTTGATCCAAATGCGTTCTTTAACCCGTTTGCTAATGACACTGCTGCACCTGATGTCGCGGAATCATTAACAAACTATTTGAATCCTCAAAATCTGCACAATGTGTACCAACATCAACCCTCTACAGATCGATGGACTAAAGACCATCCTCTGGCAAACATTATTGGCAACCCTAATCAACCTGTCGTTACGAGACAATGTCTTCACACAGATGGTGAACATTGCATTTATGCACTCACTGTCTGCCAATCTGAGCCTAAAAACATTAAAGATGCAATGACAAAAGACAACTGGATTGAATCCATGCAAGAAGAACTCAACCAATTCAAACGTCTTGAAGTATGGGAACTGGTTGAAAGACCAACAGGGGTCTACGTCATTGGTCTCAAATGGATTTGGAAAAACAAATTGGATGCTGAAGGGAACGTAATCCGAAACAAGTCACGTCTAGTTGCCAAGGGTTATCGTCAGGAAGAGAGAATAGACTTTGAAGAATCTTTTGCTCCGGTTGCTCGTCTTGAGGCTGTTCGGATATTTCTTGCGTTCGCAGCTCATATGAATATGACGGTCTTTCAGATGGATGTCAAAATTGTGTTTCTCAACGGAAAACTGAAAGAAACGGTTTATGTCAGCCAACCAGAAGGATTCGTTGATCCTGAGTTCCTGAACCATGTCTACAAACTGAACAAAGCTCTTTACGGTCTCAAACAAGCTCCTCGGGCATGGTACGATAAGCTATCATCTTTCCTCATTACTAATAATTTCACCAAAGGTTCGGTTGACCCTACTCTTTTTATACAATATCACGGGGCACATATCTTAATTGTTCAAATTTACGTGGATGACATCATTTTTGGGTCTACACATAAAAAGTACTCAATCGCTTTTGCAAAACTAATGAAGAAAATTTTTGAAATGTCCATGATGGGTGAACTTACGTTCTTTCTAGGACTGCAAGTTCATCAATCACCCCGTGGTATTTTCTTGAGTCAGTCCAAATATGCCCTTGAATTGTTAAACAAATTTGGAATGAAAACCTGTGACACTTATGCCACACCAATGACTCATACCAAGAAGCTAGACGCTGATTTACATGGGAAATTAGTTGACCCTACCAAATACCGAAGTATTATTGGGTCTCTCATGTATCTAACAGCTAGCAGACCTGATATTGTATTTTCCGTTTATCTATGCTCCCGTTATCAGTCACGACCAACTGAAACCCACCTCTCTGAGGCTGAAATAATCCTCAGATACATCAAGGGAACCATTAACTTGGGGATCTGGTATCCGAAGGATTCTGGTTTTGAACTAATCGCTTTTTCAGACGCTGACCACGTAGGATGCTTAGACTCAAGGAAAAGTACTTCAGGAGCACTACAATTTCTTGGTGATAAACTGGTGTCCTGGCAATCAAAGAAGCAGGATTGTACATCGTTGTCATCAACCGAAGCAGAATATGTAGCCATGTCCGCGTGTTGTGCTCAAGTCATCTGGATGAGAACACAACTCAAAGACTATGGTTACGTATTTGACAGAATCCCGATGTACTGCGACAATCTCGTGCCATTGCGATCTCGTGCAACTCAGTTCAGCATTCGAAATCAAAGCACATCGATCTTCGCTATCATTTCATCAAGGATCACGTGGAATAGGGTACAGTTGAATTATACTTCGTGGGTACAGAATACCAATTGGCAGATCTACTCACCAAAGCCTTGCCTCCCGCTAGGTTTAATGAGTTGGTCCACCGGATTGGTATGAGGTGTTTGACTCAAGAGGAATTGGATGACCTCTTAAAAAAGTCTTAAAAAACCTGTCAAACACCAAAATCTCTTTTGTAAATATTTTTTCAAAAACAAAATATAAAAATATAAAACCTGATAATACAACAAAAATATTCTTCTATCTATTTTTTCTTTCAACATGGCAAGTACGTTTCTTCCGTCAACACTTTAATCTTTCAAAATTCAGTATTTTTTCGATCAAGTGTTGAGGGGGAGAAAATAAATACTTAACTGTTTCAAAATATCTGTGTACTTGCATGTTATCCTATCCCGGTTGTTTCTTTTAAAATGGTGGTCACATTTCTGGTTCAACCGACACTCCTCGGACTAAAATTTATAACCTTTCATTATTTTCTTAAGTCGAGGGGGAGTGTCGTCAAGTTTCTTTCTTAAAATCCTTCAAATGGTAACCAAAATGGGAGTTAAATGGCTTTGGATGAAAAAGGAAAAGGTGGAGGGACCAAAACTGTCAAAACTTTAAAGTTATTTTAAATAAAATACCCCACCAACCTCATTTAATTCATCACAATTAATATTTCACCTAATACCATCAACGATCCAAAATTGTTTGACAAATCCGTGATTCAGATCTTCAATTTGTAAGTGTTTTTGTGTTCCTAACAAGATTACAAACAATGGTTCTAAATCGTTTTGAAAATTAACGGTTAGATATTAACCTATGGTCGATTTTGTGTTCTACGCGTATACGTATGAACACATAATCTTGGTTGTGTGTTTGTGACTAAAAGGATAGTGTCTAAATGCTTTAATAACATCAATGATACCTTTTCTATCCTCAAAACGAACCCAGATTCACGAATTGAGTGATTTTGAAAATTAGGGTTTACTCGTGGTTTTGGGTATTTTCAAATGTGAATGTTTTTGGTCAAAAAGACTATTGTGTGATGTTGTTATCATGATGAATTAATGTTATCTAAGCTCTATAACAACCCAGAAACACTAATTGATTGTGAATTAGAAGGGTTTAATGTTCTTGAGATTTGGGTACTTTTGATTCACTTCGAATTAGGTGTTAAAACTTGGTCATTACACTCTCACAACATCTTAGACTTACCAGAAACACTTTGGTGCATATCCTATGGCTAGATTTCATACGCGTAAATTTTGAACTTTAGGGTTTTAGGCTACGCGTAAGTTTTTTCTACGCCTAACTGCTTGAATGAGTGATTGTGATTAAATCTGTTATAGAATGAGTGTTAGTGTCAAAATTGATGTTATGATGATTTTATTTCAGGCTTGCTACTCGTAAAACTCAGAATCAAGGTCATTGAAACTCTACGCATAAGGATCACCTTACGCGTAGAAAGTTATGCGTAAGAGTAATCTTACGCGTAAGGTTCTGCGTAGGGACTACGCGTATCCTGTGAAGGATATGCGCAAACAGTGACTCTACGCATAAGGTCTACTCTTACGAGTAAGCCTTACACGTAAGGTTTTTATACGCCTACGCGTAAGCTCTACGCATAAGGTCCTCCTTTCCTACCCGTAATATTTCTTACGCGTAAGTAAGGATCCTACACATAAGCTTGCGTCTACGCGTATACTTCTCCTGTTTACGCATAAGCTACTATTCCTACGCATAAGCCTTGATCAAACCTTCGTTATGAATTGTTACGCGTGCAAACTTGTAAATAAATAAATCATATCATCATGAAACCAATAATGTTACTAATAAACTTAAACGTTTGATATGTTGTGAACTATAAGTGATAACATAAACTTTAAAACTTAAAGTTAACTAACTCACGAAACGTTTCACGACGTCAGTGGACTATTGGACAAACAAGTGACTTAGGATTCGTAACAATCATTGTCACTGTACATTCAATAATTAGACAATAAAAACCTTCTGTTGACTAACATTATGTCTTTCGATATGTTGGTTCTTTTGGCTAATGTTATTTCAGATCACGACATGGCTGCTCAAATGAATGTGGATGCACCAGAAGTTCTCACAATTGCTGACATCTTCCCTAATGGCTATCCGAGAAAGATTGGAAAGAACAACCTTAGGGTTGACTTTGAAACCCTCACATGCTCGGAATCTTCTTGTCTCATTGCTATGGATATTCTAAAGAATCATCCCTACCAGAACATGCTCTCACACTATGCTATAGTACTGGAGATTTACATTCAATAATTCTGGAATTCAATGCAAAGGATCAAGGGTCAAAGTGCAGTGACTGTGACTCTCAATCACAAACAAGTCACCATCAATCATGCAGACTTACGGGCTGTTCTTCTCATTCCAGAAATCGTGCCAACCGACTTCTATGCCACACCTACTGAGGAGACAGTTCTACAATTCTTGATTGATATTGGCTATGATGAAGCTTCAGGAACTATCTCTAAGCATTCTCATGTGGAGCTTAAGAACATTCCTCAACCGTGGAGAACCCTCTACATCATCATCACCAAATCGGTCTCTGGTCGTGACAGTGGCTATGAGCATCCCAAGCTCATGGAACTGCAAATCTTCTGGTCATTAATCAACAAGAAGGACATCGAAATTGAAGCTCTGATATGGGATGACATGATGACGTTTCTCAAAAAGCTTGGCTCAAAGATTCCCTATGTCAGATACACAAAACTGTTGATCCAGAGAGCACTTGGACTTCATCCTGATATCCCCAAGAGGCTCAATGACCCCGACAATCACGACATGTTGACTGAGCCTATCCTATCTGTCAGAATCAAGGAATCGTCAACAAAGAAACAGGGTGTTGTGTTACCTGATCACCTACTGACTGACGAAATCAAGAAGCTTGAAACGTACAAAAGGTATCGGGTAGCAGTAAGAGAAGGAAAAGTTGGTCATATCGATGAAAAGCCTTCTAGAACACCCACTCGGAAAACCAGAAGAGGAAGTGCTGGAAGTGCAGTAAGCACAGAGAGTCAAAGGAAATTCCCAAAGAGGAAAGCTACTCCAAAGAAGAAAGTTCCCTCTCTGGAAGCTGTTCCTATTCCTACACCTGAACCACCAAGAAAGCTACTGGACGAAAGCTCTGAAGATACACAATCAGACGAGGAGGTCTACTACTCTGAATCTGCAACCGAACCACCTCCCTCAGTAGCAAAACCTCCTAGTCCAATAGTTGAACATGGCAAAGGGAAGACTCCTGTACTTGTGCCATATGAAGAAAGCTCAGAAAGTGATGAAGAGCAAATGGATTCATCTTACAGGAAGAAGTTCAAATTCATTAGACTCCAACATGTTGCTAAGGAATTTGCAAAGGATCAAATGGGTGGCCCTGGAGGTTCAAGTGGTGCTGCCCACTCTAAACCAACTCCTGATGCGGTTAATCGACCCGATAAGGGAGCTGGTGCCACCACTTTGGAGCAACAACAAAAGTAACAGGAGGAGTTTATTAAGTTTGACATTGAGGAACCAGAAAAGGAGAAGTCTGAGAAAGATAAAGCTGATGAAGAAGTTAAGTCTGGAAATGATGAAGACATTGATTATGAAAAGTTTCTTCTTGACAGTCCCGTACGGTCTACGGAGAGCAATTCAGAACCACCAAAGGACCCAGAGTCTCCTCACATCTCATCATCATCGGATTCATTTTCTCACTCCTCACCACCACCATCTAAAAGATCAACCAAATCAACATCCAAATCAGTGAAGAAGCCAACTCGATCTTGGATTTCTCATACTCATAAAAGAATTGGGAATGCTGTCAAACAAGTCAGAAAGAAAGACATGCTTTACAGGAAGATGAATTTCTACGCTGATCAGATACAGTATATTCATGATGATATCGACAAGATGCAAGTTGAAAGGAAGTATGTCCAGAAGCTCATGAAAGATGATCTTCAAGGGAAAATGGACGAAATGATCAAAGGGTACACTCATCAGTACCTTCTTGACATTGTTCCTCAAGTTACAAAGGAGCTGTTCACCAAACAACTCTATCCGAATCTACTTCATCTGGCCAAGCAGACTATGAAATCAACACCGATGCACGTGAACATCAATCCAGTTGATCCCATAATATTATCAGATGTTGAGTTAGTTGACCGGCTGGTAGCTCAACTGTCCAAACGATCTGCAACACTTACCTCTCATGAAGGTAAACTGCTTGAAGCATTGATGGAATATCAACTCAAAACAGCATGCCGAGAAGAAGCTGAAAGGCCAAAGCGTCCACGCGACGATGAAGATAGGGATCAGGATAAGAATGACGAGCATAAACGCTTGAAGAAGTCTGGTGAATCATCTTCAATGAAACCTCCATCCAAACGGACTCCAGCACAACAAAGGTCACCTCCTCGGTCTTCTACTGAAAAACCTCAGGATTTTGAGTTACCGCCCGAGACTCAGAAAACCGGTGATCACTTTGAGTATACGGGTGGTGACGATGAAGAATACCATGAGCCCCAACAACAACCCGCCTCTCCCGACAAAGTACAGAAACCTGAATCCTCATCTAGGCCTAAGAAAAAGTAGAAGAAGGCGCCCAAGGCTGACGTCCTATCCTGGCTAGATGAAGATAACACATAGGAATTTGAATGGTTTTCTACACTTGTTAATTCCACTCCCTACCCAGCAGAAGGTCAAGAGGTTACAGAATGTAGTACATTGGAGCATGCAAAGTTCTTGCAAGAAAAATTCCGGGTGAAGAAGATGACGAAATCCGAGTTGAAGCGAATCAAGAATGAAGCATTTCAACTTCTAAAAGACAGCTCGGAAAGTGCCATCGAGGTCGAATATCACCTTGATAATATTGCACGAGCCATGTGTAACAACATGGATTGGCTCAACCCAGAAGCAAACATCAACTTCACTTAACGGGACAACCCTCCATATTACACAGACTGGTCTAAACCTCTCCCTACAATTGGCCAACCTAATCAGCCTAAGATTCCATTCAGATATTTCTTCAACAAAGACTTGGAATTCCTTCTACACGACAGTGATGATTCAAGGAAATATGCTACATCTCTGACACTTCCGTTCCCGGCAGCCATATACTCAAACTGCATAGCCATCGAGGAAAAGGCTACCCACATGTTTTCTAACAATGTGGAATTGTATGACCGTGATGCAATGTATGGGATTCACCATTGGCCGGAATCGCCGACGAATCTACTACAGAAGCTGCCAAGTTCAGAAGTCTCAAAATAAAGTGTTCAGTACTAAAGGAATCGTTGCTGTTAAACATGTTGATCTTTCGTTTAAATGGGACTACACTTTTCTCAAGAATATCGTGGTCAAAAGACAAGACGAAAGAGATTATGCATTCAGTGAAGCGGACTTTCAGAATTTGTCTCTCAACGACATTGAAAATCTGTATCTTGCCAAAGTACAGGGACGCATGAGACAATTCTCGACTGAAGTACAACGTGAATACATCAAGTCCTTGCTAATATTCATCAGAAGCATAGTCATACAGGAACGTGTAGAAGATCTCCAGCTTGCAGTTGAATCATATCAGACCCGTGTCAACTTCACTCCACCTCAGCTAGATCTTCCCGACATCAACCAACTTCCACAATACACACTAGTCAGCAAACCATTCGGCGTCGTTTATCGCAGTGAACTTCAATGAAATTGCTTGATGGCGTGTAGAGATCATCACAAGTTTGGGGATCACACTTTGAAGAAGGTTAGGGACGGATTGGCTTATCGGTTGAAGGCTATATATGAAGGCATTGGGTCTCAAAAGCGATGGAACTCTCAGGACAGAAGGGATGTGCAGAGGATCATCAGAATGATTGATGAAAGGTTGTATCAAAGGGATCAGTTCAGAACGTTGGAAAGCTTTGTTGGTGGTAGACCCAGGATTAACATCACCGGCTATCAACGCCCTGTTCGCACTCCTGGCAACATTACTGGACTTCCTGGTACCCCTTGAACTGCTTCTATTTCATTATATTTTGGATGTGTGATTTATTATGTCAATGGCTTGTGCACACATAACTGTGTACAACCCGTTCTTGTCAAGAAAGGACCCAGTGGTACGCTTCAGTGCCACAATCCTTATAAAAGGAGCGAAAGCTTCTTACTTTTGAGTAAAACCTATCAAACCTTTCATTTTTCAAGGTTTTGCTCAAAAGGACAAGTACTTCCCCGTATGATTTTCAAAATTTCAACCGTTTATATCACTTGTTGAAGGGGAGTACTTGAGTTAAAACTTTGTTCAACAATTGTTCATAGTGGTCATCTTCCCGCAACACTCGAAATGGTCATATTTATTCTCAAACTTTTCAAAAATAACATTTTATATGCCATTTTTGAGGGGGAGAAAATTATGTGATAAGAAATATGTTGTGTAAATGCAAATGAATCTTTGTGTAATAGACTTAACCAACGAATTGACGGTACTAAACTGTTAGTAACTCGAAAAGACTTGTCCGGGACGGGTAATAATTTCAAGCTAGTTCGCTAGTAATGTAAACGTGTCTCGCAAAGGACTTGTCCGAGTAGAAAGTACCATTCGAGAAACTCTTGGTAGACATGAACTCTGACGGGTATGACAACCTTTCGAGGCTTGTCCACACCTTCAAGGTAGTTATGAGAGCTAGTTGTCACCTAAAAGCTGACAATGTAACTCTTTAACTATGCAAAGTAACCGTGTCTCGCGGGGGATTGTCTATCTTGAGTTGATCAATTCATAAAGTGCGCACTCTTTCCTCACTGTGCAGATTTCCGTTAAAACTCTTAAGCACATGTGGAGGGGGAGTATTTTTGAAAATCTAAAACTCTTGAAGTGTTCAAACATGTTTTTCATTCACAAACACTTTGAGAGATTTTCATGAAAAATGGTTTTATGGCAATGGAGTTATAAGGTGACTAAGGTTAGGAATAACCGTCCTATGATCCACCAGAGCCGGAGGGATCTACCCAAGGACATCACAAATAGTTAGTACTTAGAAGTCCTTAGGTATGATTATAAAAAGGAGAAAATGAGAATCGGAGAAAGAAGGAGTTGAAGAATTAAAAAGAAATGCAAAGAAAAGGGTGAAAAGAAATAGCCCTCCAAATTATTCAACTTAGGGCAGACACCGGGCTCAATTCATATGCTACTGGTTGTCACTTAGTGACGCCGGTATTGAAGATTAAAAGTCGTCATGGACCCAGTGACGCATGCACTAAACCTTATTAGCAACTCAAGTTTCTCTCTACAGAAGCTTGTTTCATTCTTACAGGGAACCCTACATAATCTATCGGATTTCTCTTAGAGATAGCTGGTATTGAAGAAGGAAACCCTCTCCCTAGTCTCCGCCCAGGAAAACCAAAACGCACTATTGAGTCTAGAGCCACGAGATTCATCAAAAGATCTCTTAGGTACACTTGACATTTCATCACTTGATGTTCAACAATAAGAACATCAGTGGTACGTTATCGAGTCCTTCACAGATCTTAGCAATCTATCGAGAACATTTATGAGAGGTTCACAACTGTGATCCTCAGTGATTGAATAGAAACTCCTGCCAGGGTCAACATCAAACAGCCCTGACAGCAGGTCACTTCGGTAACTCCCCGTGGATTACGCTTAGTGTGTCTCAAACGGTCCACAGTCGTGAGGTGATGCTTCGGTGTACCTCAGCGACTCATCTGAACTGTAGATGTACTTCGGTACATCGCGTTATCTCACTTGTGGGACTCCAGTTCAGGAATGGCCTTTGTAAGAGTTAGAGTTGTGTTTTCACACTATGTTGTTAACACTCTCGAAGTTCAAACTTGTAAGTGCCGGAATCCTCTTATTACTAACCGTTTTCATGTTTTCCTTCTTATGGAAGCTCTGGAGCGGAATGATCGTGCAGATTCTTCACATGCTCATGCCAACATCATCACTAATGGAAGTTCTATCCAAAAGCAACACAAAAGTCAGAATGATTCTTCGTCAATTCAAAGAATCTACAAAGTTAAAGACTTAAAGGACTTCATCAGTACTGTTATCCAACGTTAAAGAGCGTGTGAGCATGTTGAAGAATGACGTGGAGACACTGGAGAAGCGAAGCAGACCTGAGGCAGACTTGATGCAGACATAAGAACAACATACTATCACTACCACCACAAAGAACAATAATCAAAGAACAAAGTTAAAGATGACGTTAAAGCAGAACCGTTTAAAGAAAACAATTTCTCTACACTGGGAGATTGTTCGAATCAAGGCAATTCTTCTCACAAGAAAGAAGAATGTCAGAAGACGTCAAAGCTACCATTACATCTACACCTTCACCGTTTTCATCACTAACACTTAGGGGGAGATTGTTGGAATCACTCCTAAACCATAATCAAGTGTTAGTAATTCATATGTAATAGTTAGCTTAATTATGGCCTTTATGTTTGTTATTAGCCTTAAGCTTATGTAGAAGGCCCATGAGCTTAGGCCCAAGCCCATAGAAGAAAGGATGGGAACTAGGAGTGTTGCCCTAGCTTCCCTCCTATAAATACTCTTGTATAACCCTCACTTGAGGGTTGGTTGTTCAATTTACTCTTTCACTCACATATCCTACGCATAACCGGTATAAGCATAACGTATGTGTGTGTTTGTTTATTGTTCAATTGCCTTTATCTTTTTCAATTAAGCTTGTGTTGTAAAACTAGTGACCTAACATATAGGGAAGGGTTATTTTCAGAACCAAATAAAATGCGAGAACTGCGAGAACCAGCATCAACCAATCAGATTTTTTTGAATATTAATTTTTATTATTTAATTCAAAAGGGTATAATGGTAAAATTATTTTTTTATTTTCTTTTTGATTTTTTTAGTAAAAATGTTTTTTGAACTCCTAAATTTCAGGATTTTCTATTTTATTTTATTTTTATTTTTTTAATTTTTTTTGCGTTAGACATATTTAAAAATCTAGTATGTGTACATGTGTTTTGCATTATGTGACAATTATATTTTTCGTTTATGCATAGGTGTTTTGTATTTGCACATGTATCTTTAAAAAATATTACATAAATATGTATACAAACAACAAAACTTTATTAATAGATTTATGAAAATTTATACAAACAACAAAAATTTATTAAAAATATTTCATAAATATGTTTTATTGCGAATATTTGAAGCGTGCACTTGTGCATAATATAATGTCTGTAGCAATTGGTTCATCTTTTAGGCGTGCGCATATATTCCTCGCCTGGTTCAAAAACTCATGAAATCTACACATGTGTTTTTAATCCTTGTGCATATGTGTTTTTATCGTCTCGCTCATCTTAAATGATACAATTATGTGCCAACAGCCACACGTCAATTAACCTGCCACCATCAATTATCATTTGATATGTTACATAAATTATAAAATAGACTAGGAGCAAACTTTTTTATTTAATTCATCTTATACGAGGGCATTTATACTCTTCGCCTTCACGATAAACTTATTTGCATCCAATATTAATAGTTTAGTACATAATAAAGAACAAATAAAAACATAAATATAAACGTGGAATTTTGCATTATACAGAAAGGTCAATGACTTAAATACATGTGCATTCGTTGTCAATTCATCATTTTCATTACTTAAATACTTGTGCATTTGTTTCAAATTCTCACGTTCATGACCCAAACACATGTGCATTATTTGAGTAACACATATTCAAGAGCAAATGCAAAAATACTGAATCTATATCAAGTGATGTAAACGAATTTTTAATCATAGAAATTTCATAAACATAAACATAACTAGCATAACACAAGTGCAAAATAATTGTCTATATCATATAAATGACATAAACAAAATTTTTATTATAAGCAACTTGGTAAACACATATGCACACCCCTTGAAACACGTACATACAAACAATTATAACACATATGCACACTTACTTTCAATTATAACACATATGCATACCCCTTGAAAACATATATGCATTTCAAAAACTATACATTTTTGTAAAAATAAAACAACTACTGGTAAACCATATTAAATCGTGCACGCCTGCAAATATAACTTAATATACAAATATAACTGATTGAAATTTAAGATCCTTATTCACATTAACATGATGTTATAAAATAATACATTGTTGTGATGATTAACACTTATGCTCATCAATAAGCTCCATAAGAACACTATGCACTATAATACCATACTATTAAAAATAATGGATCCAAACAATAGATTACAACGTATTTATTTGTAATAACAAATGGTTGCCAATCTACACCCAAGAATACATTTATGTGCATTGTATTTATTTGTAATAATGGCAAAAAGGTTGTAAACGGTTCAAAATACAATGTTAACTCCACCATATATTTATCAAAGAGGTTCAAACAAGAGACCATAAAAACAAATAAAACAAGATGCCATAAAGCGGTTCAAAAGAACAAACAAAAAAATAGATTGTCAAATTACGAAGAAAAAAAATCGAAACTAAATCGATATCAAAATGCCAAACACTCAGGTTGCTTACACAATACACACATGAATGCAAAACACAAGTCTGATTGGTTCAACACCAACTCATAACACGAACATTTACAAGCATATGTCACACTGACCTATTCCGAACTACTCTATATTTTATGTTTAACAAGTTTCAAACTATACTTGCACTAACCATTATGACATGTTGGCCAACCAACTCATTTTTTATGTTTCTGTAATAAATATTTGGTTCCTTGTACATTTGGGCTAACCATGTTCGTGCTACTTTTCCTTATACAAACCCTTTTTACAGGCTTCTTTTATTTGATTTATAACACAACATAAATTTAAGGGTTGGGTTGTTTTCACAGGTATAACTTATATTTAAAGTAGAGAAACTCGTATACCCATAAATGTTGTAAACAATTTTTTTAAGGAAAACACGAAATCACAAATCAACTTTCATACATACACTACTAGAGATTTGTGAATAGAGCCCCCTTAATAGAGCCCGGTTTTAGTGAAAAACGGGCTCTAAAAGGATCTCGTGTTTAGAAAAAGGGTATAGAGCCATGTTTTCTCTCAGAAAACCGGGCTTTATGTTAGAAAAAGATAGAGCCATGTTTTCTTCGAAAGAACCGGGCTCTATTACTGATATAGAGCCATGTTCCTTATTATAAAACCGGGCTTTATGTGCTAAACCATTAGAGCCCTGTTTTCTTATGCAAAAACGGGCTATGTCCCTCTACCCACCTTAGACATTTCCATTAGTCCCGCTCAAAACTTTCTCCAAAAATCAAATTTACATTTTGAGTATCCCTCACTCCCTCCATTTGTTTCCTACCTACCCTTATCCTCTTCATCTCATCTTATGTCTCCATTTAGTAAATCTAATCATTCACCAATCTCACTAACCATCTCTTCAATCCCGACACAAAATACAAATATTTATCATGTACTTTTTCATTTATCATGTTAATTTTGTCTAATTTGATTCCGTATTGGGTTGTTAATTCGAACTGTACTTTTTTAATTGTTAGGGTTTGCTTGATTAAAGATGACGAAAGAAGAAGGCGAGAGTGGAAGAGATGATATGTTAATCGATGACCCTCAGCAAGTGGAAGATGAAGGATTCAATTCTAATTATCTCAAAGTTTATTATGGGGATTTTGTTCTTCTAAACACTTTATTCTCATTATTTTTTATTTCTTCCGACTTTAGGTTTCCATTTTGCTGATCACCGAGACTTCTATGAAATTTAGATAAGCGATATTGCATAAGCACTTAGGAAGTTCCTTATCTGGTATTGTTTAATTGATATTAAATGAAATTTACTTTTGAATCTCACAATTAACTTTAGACCTTTAATAAATAAGTTTTGATTTAAAGTTCTATCAAATTGTTATCTTTATGAATATTATTGCATTTAAGAAAAAATAAGCAAATTCAAACACTAATTCGAGATGTACTTATTTCTAAGCAGAAAAGCATAAGGAGAAAAAAATAAGCAATCTCAAAAACCCTCTAGATAAAACTGGTGCTTTAGCTATTGTTTTGATAAGCTTGTTGAAGTTGAAATGATTGACTTTTAGTATGTAGAGTGTATGGTGATTTCTAATTTTCTAAAGGTATAATTTAAGTAGTCTTAGGTGTCGTTTGTTTTTTTAGAGCTTTTACCTCTTCATCTGCAAACCATGTCTGCAGAAGAAGAGGTAGATCTAAAGTCTTCATCTGCATGGATGAAGACCGTTTGTTTTTGTGCTATTGAAGTACTTCTTTTATTTTCTATTCTTTTCCTTTTTTGCGCTATAAATCCTTTTGTAATATGGTTCAAATGGGTTAATCGTAAAAAAACGTAAGAAAACGTAAAATAACAGACGAAAACGTAAAAAAATGAATGAAAACATAAAAAACGGATGAAAAAATACGAAAACGTAAGAAAACAGATCAAAACGTAAAGAAAGACGAAACGTAAAAAAATAGACGAAAACGTAAAAAATGGGTGAAAACGTAAATAAAAAGACCGAAATGTAAAAGAGATGTAAGATATTGAGAAAGAGATGTAAGGTTTGTGAAAGAAGAAGTAAGGAGTGAAAGAAGAGGTAAGAAGTGAAAAATAATGTCTGAAATTTAGAAGAGGAAAGAAGTGAAAAGAAACACTTATGTCTACAAAAAAACAAACAAGAAACCTCTGCCCTCCTGCAGACAAAAGAAGTGAAAAGAGGAAAAAAGCACTTATTGGGAAAAAACAAACCACACCTTACTCTGCCTCTTTGGTAATGTTAGTAGCAATGTGATTGAAACCACATATTTGATCGGCTGAATTTTCGGATAATCAAGTGGAAGTGGTATTCGAATGTTAGAAACTAATTATTGTGAATTTGATATTAATTTCAAACACATCCCAACACCCGCTTTATCTAGCTTACTTTTAATTAATGTTCGAAGAACATAAAGGGTTTATGAAATTTAAGTGTATTAATGTTTTGATGAGTTTGCTATTCGATATGACTTTCGGTGATCAAGCAAAGGATAAACTGGAAAAATGAATCTGGTAAAGAGTATTGAAAGTGAGGTCCGAACAAGCTCTGGCATGTTTCTTAATAAAGCTCAGGTCAGCTGAAATCCTCTTTAGTACCTTTATTTATACATGTAGAAATATCTTTTCATATTCTATTTGCATGCTTAATTCAGTATGTGAACTCATGTGTAGTTATCATCGTGTTTACTGGCATTAGGCTATACTACAAATTTTGGCTGGTTCAAGTCTCAGTCTCATAAGAGAATAACGTGTTTGGTACTACTATTTTATGGTTTCCATTTTGCTTTTACGACTTCATAGAAGTAAGATGATCGATCCGAATTTAGGTCCTTTTGCAATAAGTTAGATAAATCTTAGGCATTTTTTTTAGAACGGCACACAATAAATTAGATAAATCTTAGCCATTTTTTAAGAACGGCACACAATAAGTTAGATAAATCCTAGCCATATTTATTACTGCTTAGAAAAATGATTGAAACAAGCACAAAGTAACTAGTGAACTATAAATGACACAAAGAATCCATTGTTTATAATGTTGATGTAAGATTCTAGATCATTTTACCATTCTTGAAGCAAGCTTAATTTTTTGCAGCGCGTGTGTTATGAATTGTTTATAATTTAGGGGGTGCTTGGTTGGAGGTAATGGGGGGTGGGGAATGGCAAAGGTAATGATTAAACATGCTTGGTTAGAAGTAGGGAATGCAATCATTGTTTAGTATTGGGTAATGGGGCATTACCTAGTAAATTGGGAGGTATGGTAATGATTACCCACCACCATCAGAAGCAGCCACATCAAGCAGTAGCCACCACCACCACCACCAGCCACCACCATTAGCAGCCACCACTACCACCACCAGCCACCACCACCACCCACCACCACCACCACCAGCCACTTCCACCACCACCACCAGCAGCCACCACCACCACCAGCCATCATCACCACCAGCAACCACCACCACCACCATTAGCAGCCACCACCACCACCAGCATCCTCCACCACCACCAGCAGCCACCACCACCACCAGCCATCACCACCACCAATAGTCACCACCACCACCAGCCACCACCATTAGCAGCCACCACCACCACCAGCAGCCACCATCACCACCACCAGCCACCACCACCACCAGCATCCACCACCACCACCAACATCCACCAGCAGCCACCACCACCACTAGCCACCACCATTAGCAGCCACCACCACCAGCATCCACCACCACCACCAGCATCCACCAGCATCCACCACCACCACCAACCATCTACCACCACCATCTACCAGCCACCACCATCACCACCAAAAGCAACCACCACCACTAACCACCACCACCACTAACCACCACCACTATCAGCCACCACCACCACCACTTTGGAGGTTAATATATTTTTCACATGCCAAGCACTATCAAAGATAATGACAATCACCATTCCATTCCTTTGCATTCCCTTTGCATTCCCATTGCCTTTCTCTTTCCCATTTCCCATTTTGAACCAAGCGCCCCCTTAGATTGATTTATTTGCTTTTCACATAGTTTGTATTTAAACACATCCTTTTGTTTTACCTGTAAAAGGTAGTAGTGAATATCTAATGTTTTTGTATGTGTATGTAATGTTTGATCTTTGTACAGCCCTCAAAGAGGCATGCATACGCAGGGGACAACATTTTTGCTCTTGTGGAAAGAGAGCAAGTGTTTGATATAGTAAGTTTCTATAGTATACTCAATAGTCTAAAGGAATACCTTTGTTCATTTAACGATTGTTTATGAATGTGTTTTCCAGGTTATTTCGGATTATGATGATGCCCGATATTGCTGCTTTGCCGATGTTTGCTTAGACTGTTGGCCTTTGATGACCATTGCCATTAAAGTGGTTGATATAGCTCTAAGAGGCAAAAAATTTAGCTCGTGGCAAGCTGATTGTAACTACATTAATATTCATAATAATTCAAACGTCTTACGCATTTACATGTATCATTGCTTACAATGTTCATTTTGCCAAAAGGAATTTGATTTTATGTTCGGAAGGATTTTTTTTAATTATTTTTGTTCACATAGAGCCATGTTCTTTGATATAAACCCGAGCTCTATAATAGGCAATAGAGCCTGTTATTAAAACCGGGGTCTATTTGCCTTTCGAATAGAGTCCCTCCCCCTTTGTACCCTCATGCAAAACCGGGCTCTTTGCACATTTTCAACCGGGCTCTATGCCCTTTTTTGTAGTAGTGATATAAAAAAAAAGTCTGATTCAATATGAAATAAAAAGATCAAACCTAAAATAACTCTAGTTTTAAATCAAAAAATAGATATCTAGTTTTAGATTGAAAGTTTTATCACGTCTAAAACCACATATTTCAGATCGTAAACGAATCTTAGAGAACATACTTTTCGTTCAAATTAAAGCTAAAAAACGAGTTATACAGAAAAAACTTACAATATTTTAAGATGATTATGGCTACGGTCGTTAGTAGGTGAGAAGAGGGAGGCGTTAGATTGAGGTGAGGATCTAGGAAGCGACGTATGTGTGAGTGGAGGTGATGGACGACGGTTATGTTTAACAAGAAGGAACCGGTTTATTTTTACCCTAATTATAATTAGGTATAAATCTTGTGGTGATAAAAAATTACTTAAAAACCCTGCCATCCTTTTTAAAATGTAACTTGAAGTTTCATTATATTACAATTATGCCACCTTATTTTTTAGCCATTCATCAAATATGTAATGACTAGGATCGGTTCTCACAGTTCTCGTAAATTTTTTTGATTCTAAAAATAACCCTACACTATATATATATATATATAAATATATATATATATATATATATATATATATATATATATATATATATATATATATATATATATATATATATATATATATATATATATATATATATATATACGAATTCGGTTTTCGGTTAAGACTGTCAAACCCATATCCAACCCGAGAACTGGATTAGTAGTTCGGTTCGGTTTTAACAAATTCGGTTCGGTTATTAGTTCGGTTCGATTGTTTTCTGTTCGGTTCGGTTTCAGTTTTCGGTTTATTCGGTCTTTTCCTTTTTTTTCTCACCCCTACTTATGGGTATTTTGTTTGTTATTGGGCTTATAGCTTAAATGGGCTATAAAAATTAGCATAGTGGATATCAGTTTGAAATCGTTGGAAACTAGTCTTTTGTAATTTGTTTATTTGTTTTTCGTATTAGTGTTTGTGCCATAATTCATATTATATAAGTGGATCATTAAAATTATTATTTGTATCTTACTTGGGGCGTTTGAATTATAATAGTATGCTCCTTTAGTTATTTATTAACTAGAATTTGCTGGATACTTGGATGATAAGTTAAAGTTGAACCGTAATACTTATCAAATAAGTGGGTTATTAGAATTGAAATTTGGTATTTGAAATTTGAAGATCAATTCGGTGTTTGAAGGCTTGATTATTGTCGTTTGGATTATGTTTGATCATTGGAATTTTTGAGTTTTGAATATATGGATTTTCGTTTGTCGGGCTTTTGAAGTTGGTTTCGTGAATTTAATTGCCTTTGTTGAAGATCATTTGAGCGTATTTATTTGTTTGGTTGACCGTTTTGAATTTGTCGGTTATTTTTGATTGTTCGTTTTGAAGTCATCGGCGTTTGTTTTAGTTTATGCTAATATCTCTGGAACTTGAAGACGAAAGACCCGTTTGGTTTGAAGTTTCAAGAAGGTGTTCCTCAAGTTGAAGTCATGTTGGAGATTATTAGAGTAGTGACTTAAACTCTAAGGTTTGTTTGGTAAACTTTGGTAATTTTTTTGACTTGTCCTACATGTTGGTTTACAATTATGAAACTATCTTATGTACTTTAGTCTATAAATAGAGATTGATAGCTTTAGAATTATTTGTACCTTTGAATAAGAATTTTGTATTTCGTATCTTTGAATTTGATTTGTATTTGGTTTGGTAACCATTTGTTGATTTTGTTTGTTTCTTCTTTGAATTACCAACATTTTATCTCTTAATGAGTTAGCTTTGGCATGCTATTGTTTTGAATGTGTTTCAAATGCTTTTCTAAAATAAGAAAATATAACTCGTCCAATGAAAGGCATGGGGACACACGAACGGACATATAATCGTCTATGATAAAAAAAAAGTTAGGATATTAATTAGGTAAGCTATAGATCTCATAAAGAGTTACAACAATAAGATATATGCATGGTAGATAGACAATTTCGCATTGAATGACAATCATAATGTATCATAAGAATTTCGCAATCTGATGTAAACTTGAATTATGTGAAGACAATAAAACGAAACAAGAGATATAAATGAATAAAAATTTACTCATCATCACAAGATTGTGAACTCTGTTGTGAAATGTTTAGTTGTGTAATGTTAAAGTGAAGAGCATCGACGTCTAAGCCTTCTGTCCAATCAAATATAGGTTCTCCAACGGTTAATGTAGGTTCTACTTCTTGTAACGAACCTACTACTGATCCTACTGGTAGTACGGCTCAATCTCAGGATGACAAGGGTAAGAATAATAATTGGGTGGATGATATCAACCTTGTTGATTTGAAGAACAGTTTTGACGTTCTTATGGAACAAGATTCAGTTTTGGAACATGTGATTGGCACTACGTGTACTCCTAAAGTAATCTCTAGTTCTTCCAAAACTACGCCTCCATCGCCTATGGAGAACACTCCTATTGCTGACAAAATTGGGAAGCTTGAAAAGCTTATTTTTGATGGGAAAGCTACCCTTGTGGATGATAATGGTAAACCTATTCCGGTGGTTGATGGTGAAAGGAAGGGCAACTCATTCTCTAAGGTGGGTGAAGTGGTTGATTCAAATAGTGATGATGAGCTGTTTGAGCCAAATGATCCTATGGGCAGTTACTTTTTATTAGCAGGAAGACATAACGAGCTTGAAGGCTATCTTTCTGATGATTCTGCGGCCCAAGTCTATGACTTACCTGAACAATTGGAGGAATTTAACAATCAGTTTGATTTCAAGCTTCAAGGCCATTCGAGGAAGTAATCTTTTATGTGGATTTGTTTATTTGTTTTGCATGTCTTTTTATGTTTTAGTGGTTATTTTAGTTGTTGGTAACTAGTTGTTCTATTATGGCATGTTATAAATGATCTAGTGGTTGTTCAAGCGGTTGCTTGAGGTTAATATGGCATTTCAGCCATATTCGATTATACTTTAAAATGGTTTTTTGGTTAATATATTTTACCAGGGTGGAAGTTCCCTTTTACCCCAAAAAAGTGAAGAGTGATGTAAAAAATGAAAGGGAGAAATATATATAAGATATTAGAATTGGAGGTCTTTCAAATTTGGAGACCTAAAGCAGTTGCTTTACTAGCTTTACCCATATGACACCCTAATAGGTTTTTTTTGTATACACATTTATCATGGTTAGCTTACGTATAAATGCACCTATTTTACTTGAAGATTACTACTTTAAAGAGGTTTTATGTGTTTAACAGGTTGGAAAAAATATGGGCTAAAACAATCAAAATAAGAACATGGGCGCTTGAAGAACAAAAACATGAAAAAGGAAAAGAAAGACCAAAAACTTTCATGTTTTGGCCAAGTCCTGATTCTCAATGAAGCCGCACCTAGAAGCTGTTAAAGATCACTGCAGATTTCACGAATATTTCTAAAGAGAAGTAAAGCTAGTATCCTTACTCATACTTCCCACCAAAACCAAGCCCCATGTAGGAGTAACCTCATTAAAGTGCGTTTGAGGGAAGTAGACTTACTTCCCATACTATTACTTTCCACCAAAAATTTACAAGTAACCTCAGTACATTACAAGAGCAAAGAGGAGTATAGTTACTACCATTATTTCTACTCCTCCTACACAACCTCACGGCTCATTAGGTTTTTCTAGGAAATTATCTTTTGTAACCCTACTTCTACCCCTATATATGGATCGACATATTCATCCACCAAGCATCCATTATTCATCAATTAATTAATCACTCCACAAAAAAACCCTATCCACCATAAAACCCTTCCAACATCTTGATATGGAGCAAAATGAGATAGTCAACGAAAGTCAACATAATAGTCAAACATAAAGTCAACAACCCATTATAACTACTTTTCCCGCCTTATCATTTTATACCATTTTCACTTGTATAAATAGATGTTAGCATTACATTGAGAAGTATTCATAAAATTGTAAATCTTTCCTATCTTGTAACAAACACAACAGTCTAATAACAAATCACTTTCTCAAGTTCGAATCTCTTATTCTTTATCATTTAGAGTTCCTGCTTTTGAATAGTTCTTCTTCATTTCATTATGATTTATGGAAGAACATAATTGTAGTCTATCATTTGGTATCAAGAGTCTCTTTCCTGGCAAGGTATGATCAAGATTGTTACACTGACATTTTTGATTTCCGGTTATCTTCTCCGGTCAATTTCCGGCAACAAACAGAATTTACGGCAAGAAACTAGCCACCATTAATTTAATTGTTCTTCTTACATCTGATTAGTGTCAACCAATTGTATGATCACAAGACTAGCGCATTGGCTGCTTAAATCCTCTAGTTTTGAACAAACTCATCAAAAGAAATTGGGTTGAGTAATCAAGAACAGTACCAATAGACATTATTCCATTGTTGATGAGTGATAGTGTGATTCGTATGATGGTGGAAACAAGAAATACAAGTAGAATTCAAGAACCTTCAATGGAGTCCCTTCAACAAACAGTCAATGATTTGCAAAGAATGATGCAAGATATGGCTAATGAGATGATGAGATTGAGATCTGGTGAAGGAACTAGCAATGGAAAATCATGGTCATGGTGGTTCCAATTATGGCCAATAGATATAGTTTACCAGAGTTTCCAAGATTGAGTTCCCAAGATTTGGGGGTGATGATGTGAGAGGGTGGATATTCAGGTGTGAACAGTTCTTCAAAGTGGACAAGGTGCAAGACTATTGTAAGGTAAATCTTGCTTCAATTCATCTGCATGATTGAGCACTTATATGGCATAGACAGTTTGTAAGGTTTGTTGGTGATGATGTTGATTGGGAGGTGTATAAAGTGGCTATTCTTAAGAGGTTTAGCAAAGAATATGATGATCCTTTGGGTGAAATCAATAAATTAAGACAAGTAGGATCTGTACATGACTACATTGATGCTTATGACACACTGTTGAGTAGAGTGGGTCTTCTTGATGAACAGTCAATGAGTTTCTTTATGGCTGGATTGCAAACTGAAATTGAATTGGCAGTTAGAATGTTTAGGCCAAGTTCTTTAGCAGAATTGTATGGGTTGTGTAAGTTGGAGGAAGCTAAGAATGGTGTTATGAAACAGAAACAAAAGATGCCCATACTCCCTACACCAAGATTTTAAAACACTACCAATGTCACTAGTTTAAAACCTTTAGCCTTACCTGCTCCAAATGCTAATTGGAGAAATAGGGCATCTACTTCACAAAACAACCCACAAATGAAACAATTGACCCAAAAGATGTTGGAAGAAAAAAGGGCAAAGGGCTTGTGTTTTACTGTGATCAAAAGTATGCACCAGGGCATAATTGCAGTTGACAAGTGTTTAGTTTGGAAGTAGTTGCAGAAGTGGATCAGGAGGAGTAGGAGGAGACATGGGAAGAAATTGTGTTAGAATGTTTGAATGAGGGCATTCCATGGGAACCAGGTCCAGGAAGTGTGGAAGCAATGAGTCCACATATCTCATTGAATGCTATCACTGGAGTTAGTAGTTACTTAACACTAAAAGTCAAAGGGTATGTAGGCAAGCATGAGATGTGTATCCTTATTGATTGTGGTAGTACATACAATTTTCTGGATGTCTATACTGCCAAGAAGATTGGGTGTAAGATTACAAGAACATGTCCCATTGATGCAGGATTTACTGACCAGGTTTTAATATTTATAAGTCTCGTTATATCTATGGTCTACCCTAATGCACTAACGGGCAGTGTACCCGGTCGTGTGTAGTGTAGTATTCGGTAAACTAAGTCTAGGTGTCACATATTTTAATATGATTTTGATAATGAATTAACTAATTAAATACTAAAACAAATAAAGGCGAGGGTTGTGATCAATAGAGGAGAGGGGTGCTAACCTAGTTATTCATCCTAACTAGTTAAGTTTATGTCTAATTACTTCCAATTACTTCAGGTGGGGTCAAAGTCGCTAGGACAACATTTGGTTAGTTCGTCCTAACCTGCAAAGGGTCCCACTGGAGAAATCAGGTGACCCGTCATAAGTCCAGTTGTTCTTAGTCCCCTAAGACAAGTCATTAAGTACCGCTACATGCTAGATTCATAACAATGAGTGCCCGAGCGCTAGCATCTTAAACACTCATCCCCGACTTCTTAAGTTCATCCAAACGGTAGGTGATTAGTTGGTCAAATCGTACAAGCAGAAAGGGTCGTCAGTTGGTCATATCTTACCCTTCCCACTCCGTCTACCTACTTAGGGCCAGTTGGTTATATCTCCTAAGTAACTAGCCACTACCGCCATTCAAAACTAACGAAACAAGGGTAGCTACCAACAAACTATGCATGCATACACTTAGAAATAATTATACGGAAGCAATGAAAACATAAACAAAACAATTAAAGAATCATAACTAGGCCAGCACTAGAGGTGCTTAGCCGCTCTTATTTACTAAAACAATCGATTCAATGTTTAACATTACAAAATACATGAATTGAAAGTAAAGAAAAGTTAAAATGCTAATGCTTATCGTAGGGGAGTGATTTCTCCCTTGGAGATAGCTCCATATGCTCCTCTAGATCTGCCTTCGATCACGTTCACTTGGTCTTGTGTGTGAAATGTGATGCTTTGAAATGTTGGAATTCGAGGGGTATTTATAGGCCAGATCTGGTGACGGCATAACTAATATTAAGAGTTACGCCGTAACATCCAATTCTTCATCTTTTGCACTAAAAATGCTAGTTACGGCGTAACATCTGGAAGGAGTTACGCCGTATCTTCGATAAATCCTGGTTTCGCCGTAATTGATACAATAGTTACGGCGTAGCTGGCAGTTGCGCGGAACCTCATTTGACCTAGTTGGTTACGTCGTAATCTTTGGGAGAGTTACGTCGTAATCTTCAGTTGAGTTGGTTTTCTGAGCCACGCTTCAGTTACGGCGTAATGTGAGAGAGGAGTTACGCCGTAACTTCTTCAAAATGAGCACACTATGATATATCTTCAATAAATTCTCCAAATCCGTGTCTCTTTAGCTCCAATGCTCGTAATTTACCTGAAAGTGAAATATAGAGGAAAACAAGAGTAAATCCATATAAATGATATAAAATACGAGCATTATCGGGGGAAATTGGCACTTAATATTCAGGACTATTTGATGTTACCAAATATCCCCCACTTGAACTCTACTTGCCCTCAAGTAGACCTTATTAGATAGATTCCTAAAAAGATATCTCCCATTACCGGGAAAATATAAGTTTACAAATCCCTTATGCTAGAATAATACAAAGCCGAACACCTCACGAAATGGGAACAAAACACTCAAATCTCTCAACTATTCTAAGTGTCAATTTCGGGGTGATCACTCATTGCACAGTCATAGCATGTATTCTATCATAAACTTGGCGGTTACACAAATCTCCACCACTAGAGTTAAGGACAAAACAATTCTCGAAGGCAATATGGGTAGACACGACAAAGGTTAAGGGTGATTTTTCATTACTAACATGTCATGGAGAAGTGGACAAAATCAATGATACATGACCAAATCCATGGCCAAGACACCAAAGATTGCTCACTGCATCACCTAGACACGGTTCATGACTAAAGGTAGGATAAGACATGGGATAAAATTGGTGTAAAATAAAATCAAGCAAAAGTCTAAATCTACAACTAAGTCATCACCACTTACCGTTCGCCGAAAGTTCATGTTGCGAAGTCAAGAAACCGGATCATGATATAACCAGGTAGATGTGCCATTAAAGGACATCATGATGGGCACACTTCCAACTTCATTCATGTGACCGAGGTGGCCTCCTCGATACTAAATCTATATTAAGCTTATAACAATAGTGTTTATAACATCGCACTTTTACAATCACTAAATAACAATAACTATTTTATTTATTTATTTATTTATTTGTTCGAATCACATCATCATCATTTTTTTAACATAACATAATAACTACACATAACATCCCCCCACTTGAGATGAACAATATGAGAATTTGGGGGTTCTTCAATGATCTTTAAGGATATGTCTTCGACGAGAACGTGATTCCTGGACCTTTCCACTTGAACCTTGAACTTAGGCAAATAATGATTTCCCAATTACAAATAAAGACTACAGTGTAGGCTAAGGTGTAAAGGTGTATTGAAACAATATGTTGGGTGAACAAAATGAAAGGAATGGCTCATAAGGGTATATCTAGGGGTATCTTTCACTAAAGGTGAGTGCAACAAATGGGTTTAACATGGGGGTCGAGAAGTCGAGGTGGCTAATTGATAGACACACATTGATAGGCTATTTGGGAAATAATCCTATAATACTACCTTCTTAAACTGAAAAGTCCAAAAACATCGAGCTAACCCAACATACCTCGCCTATGGTCTCGAAATGATGTAAAGACCAAGTTCGAAAGTTTACAAGCAACCGGCACACTCATAATTTGGTGGATTTGGGGTAAAAATTTAGAAACAGATAAGGCTAATCTCACCATATAATATCAAGGGTTATAATATTCCCGGCTAAGGTCTAATCTAGTTAGGTTAAGAAAAACATGTCAAAATTTTAAAAATGGCACAATTTTTTAAAATAAACTAGAAAAACGAGGGCAAAATAAAGTTCAAGAGACAATTCTACTCCCGTCCCCCCACTTGAAATGTACAAAGTCCCTTTTGTACTAAGAGTTAAATAAAGGTGAAGAGAAAAGTAAAATTAGAGCGAGAACTTCCCTGAAATTTGCTTCAAAAATAAAGAAGGCCCACGAAAAGAGTTGTGCCTTCACATAAGCATCTACGAGCAAACTTCAATCCCTGAAATCACACTACTGACAAGCATAATTCTAAAAAAAAAGAAAAAGAAAAATTAAAAAGAAACCTAACTCACTTTCGTAGGAATCGCGGTTGCATTTAGCATATGCAACAAGCCTTTTAAGCCACTTGGTGTCCCAAGTGGACGAGTGTAGTCTCGTGAGGGTTTACTGGGAACATACCCATAATTTTCATTTGAAAACTAATACAAGGTTATTGTGTTTAAAATGAAAGAAGTGTTACAGAGGATGGTTACGTTGTAACCCCTATAAGGATTTACGTCGTAATTAAGCAAAACCTGGCAGATGCTATAGGAGTGTGGCTACGGCGTAAAGGTTGAATGGGATTACGCCGTAATCGGTAATGCTCTGAAGTACTGCTGCAAAAAGTATGTTACGGTGTAACCATAAATTGAGTTACGCCGTAACTATGGACAGATCAGGTCCCCGTTCATCATGGTGCAGCAACTTTTCCTGGAATCCTGCAAAAATGGTTAAAACACAAAACCCAACAGAAATGGAAATAAAAAAAATAAAAAGGGATAATTTGGATTGTCTCCCGAAAGAGCACTTTTCTTTATTTACGAGTCTTTAAGTTAGACTCAGAGCCTCGGGGCTAGAAGTGCTTGTTTGTCATTTCGTGGATATGGCAATCTCCACGTTAAATCCAATCGATCAGATTTTCATCCCGTTTGTAGTCCGTCCCCAGCTCTAAACACCCCAAGGAAAAATTCTTGATCTTTTTGTAAGGGTGGTCAATACCTTTGGCCTTATCTTCGTCACTAATGTCGAGCAATGGTTGTGTAACATATTGGATTTCACAAACACATCATATCATGATCAAGTGGGGCGTATAATTCAAGGTTTTAGAGAGAGAAAGAAATAGAGGTTTGGGAACTTAGTGAGAGAAAATGAAAGTATTATTATGAGCTCCAACTCTCTACCTTGGGAGGTAGAGAGTATTTATAGTCTTACACAAATCGCCACCTACGGGCTGTGGATCAGGCATATAGTGGGTAAAGACCCGTCCGTCCTCCACGGTGTTACACAACTAAATACTACTTAACATTAAATAATCTATGACTACGAGCTTTCTAACGATTACATATACTTGAGGTGACCGACACTTTAATAACTGGATTTACTAAATCCTAACAATCTCCCCCTAAGGGAGGTTACCTCAAAAATATATTGAATACAAACAGACATTAAAATAAGATTGTTCTTGGATTCTTGTTAATGTTCTTTGCTCTGTAGCCCGTAGTCATTGATTCATCATTTTTGCATGTTTGGATAATCTAAGTGGAGGTCTTTAACTGATCCACGTGATGATGAGTTTTGAGTCAGTTTTGAGATCATCAGCTATCATAAATCTCTGACTCATCCTTTGTGGTGTTGGTATTATGTGACGTTGTGACTTTTGGACCGACTTGCTCACATTCTGGATCATGATTTCTTCTTATCAGAGTAGCGGAAGCTTTAGTTGATTCATGATATTTGCAGCAGCGTAGCAGAAGCATGGAGTGAAAATATCAGAGTCATTGATGCACTAATCATGATTTCTTTAGAAGTGAATGTGTTGAGTGAGCATGCGGCTATGGATTGACCGCTTCATTCTGATCAGCTGCAAACATTGGGCGTACCTGCATACAACAGTTAGCAATAAAGCACACGAAAGTGTTTTTGATCACTTTCGTTGAATTGAGGTACACGACCCACGGTTCCCCGTTGATCAGTACAAGTACTGCCTGTGATCAGGTATAATTCCGAAGATTTTCCTTGACAGGGTTTCGCAGCTGCTCTAGCTGTTCTTAAACTGGAATGTATTAAAGAAGACAACACAGAGTGAGTGAACCAGCGAATTGAGATTCACTGATTGATGAAAAGAGATTTGAAAAACAATCGTGTATTGTTCAATAGAAATTGTTTTTGCAATACAACGAAGGTTTTTATGAAAATCAATTATCAATCATAAACACCTTTTATTTTGAAATATTAGTACACAGTCGATGTGCTAAAGAAAAGAGTTTTTAAGCACAACGATCGGTTTTTCAAAGGTATCCGTCAATCCATAACCTGAACCAGGATTGATTCAAAAGATTGAATCGCCCTATGGTTTTAGTTCAGTTGTCACATGGTTGATCTATTGGATAGATCTCACATGCCACCCACCAGGAGCTTGTTTGATGTTGGCTCTAGAAGGATTTCCATCTTCATCGTAAATATTTTCATATCACTCGGATGTTCTGGCAATACCACAAGGATAATGCGTAGGACTCTTTATATATTCTTACTCTCCACATTGTGTGAAACAGCAAGTCTTCTTTAATTTTGTGTCCTAATGAGATATTGTGGATGATCTCTTGGCTCTAGACTCAATTGTGCACATTTGGTTCCTATGCCAGAGACTAGGGAGAGGGTCTCCTTCTTCAATATCAACAAACTCTAAGAGAAAGTCGATAGATTATGTAGGTTCCCCGTGAGAATGAAACAAGCCCTTTTAAGAGGAACTTGAGTGGTTTGGGAAGTTGTAGTGCAGTGCATCACTGGGTCCATGACGTCTTGTCTTCAATACCGATGTTACCTTGGTAACCACCAGTAGAATATGAATTGAACCCGGTTTTTGCCCTAAGGTTGAATAAATGGAGGGCTATTTATTTTCACCATTTTCTCATTCAATTCTTTTTCATTCTTCAATCCCTTTAGTTCTTACCGAGACTTCATAACTAGAACCTTGTTGGGTTTATTCTAGTACTAGCTCTGTCTCAGTCCGCACTCTTCCCATATCTCACTTTTCTCCTTTTTTCATCATACCTAAGGACTTCTACACTATCTAGTGGATTGTCCCTGGGTAGATCCCTCCGGTTCTAGCGGATCATGGGAACAAATACCTAACCTTATCATCCTTATATCACCATACATAAAGTAAATTTGGTCGGTCTATTTGGTATTGTTCATCTGCCATTGGAACCAATTGAAAACCATTTGAAAATCAATCCAGATACTTGTGATATATTATCAAAGCATTTTGTACCTGAATTGTTTTTGATATTTTTAGAAAAAGAGCTCCCCCTCAACATGTGCATCATGTATTTAAATCGTTTTGGCACACGGAGGCAAGAGGAAAGATTAACTTCTTTGATTACCATTTTCTAAAAGATATCATCATCACTTACCTTATCAAATCAAGTAGATAAGGCATATTGGGGAAGGATGAAGTTTTCATAAGTTTGGTCCCCCTCAATATGTGCCTCGAGTTTTGAAAGAGTTTTGCACATATTAGAAGGAACCTGCACTTTAGATACAAATCAATCACGTTTCAATTCTTTGTGGTTTGAAATAGATGCTCTCCCTCAACATGTGCATGGAAAATTTGAAATCGTTTGGCACATGTGGGGAGGAAGGCTTGCTAAACACTTATGAAACCATTTATCGAATTATCAGTTTAAATCCAATTTAAATCGCAAATTCTCCCCCGATCACAATTTTCAAATCATTTGAGATTTGTGATCTCTGTAGATTTAAATTGATTTTGAAAGCTTTTGAGGAGAATTGTGACTTGATTATGAAAACATTTTAACTGATAAGGATTGGATTTTGAGACTTTACACTCTATTGATTAAACATGCATGATTATCTTTTGAAAAAAATTGTATGACAAATAACCTTTTGATTTAATTGAAATCATTTTCCCCCTCAATCAATGACATATGTTATTGATTGAAGGATAGCGATTTTGACAAACATTAAGTCCAGATGATTTTCAAAAATTGAGTCCGAGTTATTTTTCAAAGCAATTAGTTTTCATTAGATAGTAAGTAATTGTTTATAGAATCAGAGCATGAGATTTGACAAACAAGATAAAGCATGGCTATGTTCTTTCTTTAAAAACGGGTTACTGTCTGAAATGACAATAAACCATTTTTTCACTTTCTCCCAAATATATATATATATATACATATATATATATATATATATATATATATATATATATATATATATATATATATATATATATATATATATATATATATATATATATATATATATATATATATATATTAAGAACATTCGAACAACATCTAAAGTCCCGTGTCATTATTTGAATGACAGCACAAAGACCGTAGATATTATCGAATCGAGAAAATCATGACAAAAAGACAATATTTTTCAAAATTTTTCAAGATTTTTCATATTTTTATGGATTTTTGAAAGTTTTATATTTTTCTATTTGCTTTTTGAATGTTTTGTAATTTTGTATTTTGATTTTCGAATAAATATTTACAAGAGATGGATGAAGAAAGACCTTTACTCCTCATCTTCCTCTTGAATACGTTTGAGTGTTTCCGGTTGAAGACTCTTTAGACCAAGTCATGGGAGGATAAACTCAAAACGTTCTCTAGGAAGAGCTTTGGTGAAGATGTCTGCTAACTAGTATTCAGTCCTCACAAAATAAAGTTCCACCACACCGTTTTCTACTTGCTCCCTGATGAAATGATGTCGAATGTCGATGTGCTTTGCTCTTGAGTGTTGTACATTGTTGCATGAGAGAGCAATGGCACTTTTATTATCACAGTACAAAGGGATTTTGTTGAATTCAAAGCCATAGTCGGATAATTGGGATCTCATCCATAGGATTTGAGCACAACAAGATGACATGACTATGTATTCAGCCTCTGTAGAGGAAATAGAAGTACTCATTTGTTTCTTTGAAGACCAGCTCACAAGCTTATCACCCAAAAACTGAGCACCTCCAGACGTACTTCGACGTGTATCTTGACATCCTGCATGATCAACATCTGCATAGGCTGTTAGTGACATACCGGTGTCCTTCAGGTACCAAAGTCCCATATTGATGGTTCCTTGGAGATACCGAAAGACCCGTTTAACCACTTCAAGGTGCTTTTTGGTAGGCTTAGCCTGATATCTAGCACACATGCAAACAACGAACATAATGTTTGGTCTACTGGCTATGAGGTACATCAGGGATCCAATCATACTACGATATTTCGTTTGGTCTACCATGATCCCTGAGTGGTCCTCATCCAGTTTAGTATGCTCTATCATGGGAGTGTCAACAGGGTCACAAGAATCAAATCCAAATTTCTTTAAAATCTCATTTGCATATTTAGATTGATTTATAAAAATGCCTCCGGGGACTTTGTGAGATTTGTAATCCTAAGAAAAATGACATTTGTCCCATCATTGACATTTGAAATTTGGAACCCATTTCATTTGAAAAACGGTCACATTCATTGGGGTCAGTCGAGGCAAAAATAATATCATCAACATATATTTGAACGTGAATTAAATGTTTTCCTGACTTTCTGGTGAACAATGTCGGATCAACTGCTCCTTTGCTGAATCCAGTAGATAGAAGAAACTTTGATAGCGTATCATACCATGCCCTTGGAGCTTGCTTCAAACCGTAAAGAGCCTTCTTCAAACGATATACGTGAGTAGGATGCTCTGGATTCACAAAGCCTTCAGGTTGGCTGACGTATACGACTTCTTTCAGATCTCTGTTTAGAAAAGCCGTCTTTACATCCATCTGATAGACTACCATGTTCTTACTTGCAGCATTAGCCAAGAAGATTCTGATTGCCTCGATACGAGCAACTAGAGAAAATGATTCTTCAAAGTCAATACCCTCCTCTTGACGATATCCTTTTGCAACCAATCGAGCCTTTTTCTTTAAAACATCACCATGCTCATCAAGTTTTACTTTGAAGATCCACTTTAGAGCAATGATCATAGCACAATCTGGAGCAGGTACTAATTCCCATACATCTAGTCGATCAAACTCATGAATTTCTTCTTGCATGGCATTGAACCAGCTGTCTTCATTCATGGCGGTTTTAACATCTTTTGGTTCGACCTTAGAGAGTACGGAGTTGAAGAAGCACCATAAGGCATCGGTTGCAAGTTGTTTTCGCGTGGATACTGGACGAGAGGGGTTTCCAATGATGTTGTCCAATGGATGATCATGTGTCCATTTTATAAGGTGTTCATGTGGTTGTTGTTCAGGAACTGAAGTAGCAGAGTCGATATCTCCTGAAGAAGATGGTTCTGATGATGATTCAGGAGCAAATATGTTCTCAAAGGGGGCATCTTCGGGAGTAGCAAAGGGATTAACTTCATCATAGGTGCCAGAAACAATTCCATGATGTACATTCGATGGTTGATGATTTGTTGATGAGACAGAGTGATCAGCAGCAGGCACTTTTTGACTTAATGACATTGAAACTGAAGGGTTAACTTCATTGACAGCGATAGAAGCAGCCTCTGTTGATGGAATTAACATATCATTAGCACTTGGCTCATAGTGTTCATCAAACATTGGATCAAATAACTTCTTCAAATCATCTTCTGAAGGAGGTACATAAGGAGTTGCTGGTGAGGGACTTGAAACAAGGGTAGAACTGATAGGACTACTTGATGAATGTTGAAATGCGGGTCCAGAACTGGATTGTTCTGGAGCCATTTGCCTGGACAGCTCATCGAACGTGACGTGAATAGTTTCCATGATATCTCGAGTTCTTTTGTTGTAGATTCGGTAACCCTTCTTGTTTGATGCATAACCTACAAAAACTCCAATGTCCGCCTTAGCCCTTAATTTACCTAAATCTTGACCGTCATTTGTTGGATAGCACAAAGCACCAAACACACGAAGGTAGGATAAATCAGGTTTTCGTTTATGGACAAGTTCATATGGAGTTTTTTCATGAGAGGTGTGTATAAGGGAACGATTTTGGGTGTAGCAAGCAGTGGTAATGGCTTCAGCCCATAGAAACATTGGAACCTTTGAATAAATTAGCATTGTTCTTGCAGCTTCTACAAGAGTTCGATTTCGTCTTTCAACTACACCATTTTGTTGAGGAGTTCGTGGAACACTTATTTGATGACTGATTCCAACACTTTCATAAAACTAAATTAAGTCTTTGTTAACAAACTCTGTACCATTGTCTGTTCGAACAATTCTAACAGTATTGTTAAGTCGAACCTGAAGCTGTTTGATAAGTTTGATGATGACATCTGGAGTTTCATCTTTTGTCCTCAAAAACTTTACCCAAGTAAATCGAGAGTAGTCATCAACAACTACTAGAATGTATTTCTTCCTATTTATCGTTTGCACTCTCATTGGTCCGCACAAATCCATATGAAGGGTATGAAGAACTTCCATTACTGAGTTTGTGGGTTTTGGTTTGTGGGCATATTTCATGCTTTTTCTCAATTAGCAAGCTGAATAAAGATGATCTTTTTCATATTTTAATCTGGGTAAGCCTCTGACAAGATCCTTTCTGGAAAGGTTATTAATGGTACTGAAGTTCAAGTGATTGAGACGACGATGCCATAGCCATGATTTTGTTTTCGAAGCCTTTGACAACAAGCAGATTGGAGAGGACTTCATCATGTCTTCGATATAGATGGTGTATAGATTTGAATCACGAGTTCCTCTTAACAATTCCACACTATCAAGTTCTCTAACGAAGCAAGTGTGTTTTCTAAAAGCCACTTCTAGATCGGAATCACAGAATTGACCAACAGAGAACAAGTTATGACCAAGACCTTCCACATAATAAACCCTGGAGATTACACTTTTACCAACAACATAATCTCCATAACCCATAATTGCACCAAAATGGTCGTTCCCGAATCTAACAGTCCCGATGAATTTACTCACGAAGTTCATGAGCCGCGAGCGATCTCCAGTCATATGCTTGGAACAGCCTGAGTCCAGGTACCACAGAACGATTTGAACGATCTGCAGTTGAACACAGACAAGAATGGATAACTGGATAATTGGGATCCCCAGGCAAGAATGGGTTCCATTTGGTTAGTAACAGTGATTGGAACACCCACATCAGAAGTAGAAACAACAGAATCATCAGAAATAGATGCAGTGCTAGTGTCCATATTTGACCTATTCAAAGTATGTTCACTTCTTAAGGTAATAGTTCTACCAGCAGGCATCCATTTTCTAGTGGGCATTGACTTAGCAAATTTAGGGTACAACTCATTAATCTTACGACCAGTAGGTATCCATTGATAACCTATATTGCTAAATTTCCTTCCTGTGGGTTTTCACTGTTTTCTAACTTTCTTTCTCCTTTGCCTTTTAGCCTTCTTAGCTTGATTTTTAACATTAACAGTTTTAACTGGTCATTTGACCGAATTAGACAAATCATTCACACCACATTCATGATTAGTAACAGAAATAAGGCAGTCATCATTACATGGTTTGCGGATAGTAGCTGAATTCGAATTAATTACAGTACGCTTATAGCTAATAGTAGAATCAACATGATTCGTTTTATTCAACTCAAACTTAATATTCCTAGGGTGATCTTCTACTCTCTTCCAATGCACATTCTTAGCTTGCGAGGTCCTATCTTGCTTGGTATTGCCTGGAGGCTTTGACCCGCTTGCTTTTATGTCACTGATTACTCCTATAGAGGGAATTATGGGAACATTAGTTGGTTGATCTACTTTTTGCATTCCTGAACTAGACATGCAGGGATCTGAACTACTTGAAGGCACATTAGAGTTCACTTTCTTAATACTGGGCGTACAATGGTTTGTATACTTGGCACAAGGCATAGAACAAGGCATCACAGCTTTACCTTTCGCACCTAAGGATTTAGGACATGTTGCTGTTAAACATTCTAGCAGTTCCTGAGATCGTTTGGCCTGAATGCAAGCAAACCTAATTTCACTATCAAGCGGCTTATTTATGAAATCCTCTTCCACAATGTCACGGAGACATTCTAGACTATCCTTAAGGTGAGCAAAATAGTTATGAAACACAAGTTCATTATTCCTAAGATGAGGAGGAATGTATTTAATAGTCACAATATATTTGCAATCTGAGGATGACTTTGATGTAACATTCTCATTAAAGACAAGTGGCAGTTTCCCTTTTTCCTGACTCCTCAGATTCTCAATTTCTTTTTGTAAAGACGTTATTTTTTCGTTGTTCTGGTCACGAGTGACTTTCAGTGAATCATATAACTCTTTAAAGTGTCGTTTAACTTTTTCATTTTCTTCTAGAAAACTCTCGTTTTCTTTTTGTAAAACATTAACCAAGTTTTGAAGATGAAAAGTTTGAGAATACTGAGAATCTAAAGGAGGAGGCATTTGGGATCCAGTCACATTGTTCTTTTCACCCTTTAATTGTGAAATTTGGGCTTTTAACTTTCTGATCGTGTTACAATGATCTTGAATCTGTTCGTCAAGTTTATTTATCTGAAAAACTGCATCAAACTCTGGAACATCTGAGGATGTCTTGATATTTGAGGTTTTGACATTTTCTTTAAGATGTTGATATTTTAGTTGCAAATTAAAATGTTCAACTTCTAGTTTAGAAAGATGTTTTACCAAATTATCATGATCATCCTGATCAATTTTCTCATTTAGTTATGAGTTTTTGTTTTCAAGCTGAATGACATGATCATGGGAAACTTTCAATGCAATAGATAATTCATGAAATCGAGAAGCAGTAATAGAGTGCTTAGTAACAGTATAAAACACATCTTGAGCAACACAACTCGAAATCAAATTCTCATTTAAGATATGCAAGTTCTTCCTTTCAACTTCATTATATTTGAGTTCCTGTTCATAATCATTGACCTCAACTATCATTGCATCAAATTCCTTTTCCATTTCTTTAATATCTGAATTTATTCCTTTTTGAAGACTCTTAAATTGACCTTTTAATTATTTAAAGAAAGGCATGACCTCAGTTAAATAACATTCTTTAGTTTGCTCAAAACCCCTTTCCCCCCTCAGTTATCCCTGTAGGTGTGATTCTCTTCTTACATATTTTCTCAAAATCAACAAACAGCTGATAAACAACATATAGGCTGATTAAGGTCTTGCTATTAGTGGCAATCAATCTAGGAACTAGATGCATTGGTGTATTTGGAGGATAAACAGTAGCTGCAGGCATTTTCCTAAAGGGAGTGTGTTTTGCAACAAGATTTTCAGCTTTTTGCATATCAATATCCTTTTTTCCAGAACAATTGTTCAGGAGTTAATAGAGTCTGAGGCTTAAACATGTTTAAGGAGATCTAATTTTCCTTAGTGTAATCATGGGGTTTTATCGTTATGTTTTCCTTTTTACACACATGATTGTTAAGCTTCTTATCCATTTTCTCCCTAGAGGCATCATCTAATTTTCTATCCTCTTCCGTGCTTCCAACACATGATGGTGTTTGCCTAGGCTTAAGAATCTCATTACCATCATATAGTACCTTATGAGCAGCTCTAGCCTTTTTAACTACCTCAGGATTAGGTTCCTCAACAAGAGGAATGCTATGCTTAGTGATCAAGTGAGCAGTTTGAATGGTATTCCCTTGTACGTACAACTTATTTTCAAGTTTGTTTTTCAAAGTTTTTAGATTAGAAAAATCATTCAAAAGTTTTGATTCCTTAGCATTAAATTCTTGCTTAAGCACTTTAACCTTATCTTGAAGCTCTTGCTTTTGCTTAACAGTTTTAGAAAGCTTTTCTTGTAGGGAATTTAACTCTTGTTTTAACACTTCTTCTCTAAAATTACTTTTTCTAATAATTGTACGCATTTGGTCATCCATTTCCTGCTCACAGGTAGTTAACTCAAACTTAGCACGTTGTTCATAAATAGCAACTTGTTCTTTATAGGCATTCAGTTAAGAGATAACAGAATCATCAGGGGCACATGCAGTGTATTCATCAAAAACATAATCATCATTGACTGCAGAGGATGCATCACTTGGTACAATCTCACCTTCACTTTGCTTCACATATTGATCATATGGGACAATATTGCTATTACCCACATTATCAATATCTGATTCAAAAGACTTAGGAGATTGTACTTCATTATGCATCTTTTTCTCATCCACTTTATCGTATAGTTGTAATACCTTTGAAATGATTGAGTCTTTGGATGGGCCAGCCTGTTGTGGTGAAGAGACCTTTGGAGAGACCATAGGTGAGATGCTAGCCATGAAGATAGTTTGAGCAGTAGGTTCATCATCGACATCAGAGTCAAATGCATCACAGTCAGCTACTTGAAAGGCATTTTGATGATTGTGACCTATTTCCTGAATTGGCTGTTCATCAACATCACCATCATAGGTTTTGGCATTTCCCTCAGCAAGAAACAACAACTCATCTTCATCCAAAACTGCTCCATTATCCTGAGCTTGCACAAGTAACATCTTGTCTATGAAGTATTCTGCATTCTGTGGACGTTTTGGAGATGTGCAGTTCCTAGCAATATGTCCCTCACCACCACAGTTGTAGCATTTGACTGGCTTTGCTTGTCCTTGATTTGGATTCCTTCCACGATACTGATTTGCCACATATCCTCTACCAACTCCACATCTTCCTTGTTCATACTGCCTTTCTTGAACTGGTTGCACCATAACCTTCCCATCTCTGACAGTGGCTTGATTATGTGGATTGGATGCTGTTCTGAGGTTATTGTTGGTGTGTGGGAGAGAGTTCATGTTTTGACTAACCATGAGAGACAGTTGATTGATGAAGTTTTCCATGAGTGTGTTTAAGTCGAGAGGCTTATATGCTGGATCAGGGATGAGCTTGTAATTTCCATTACCCATGGGTATGACTTGAGAAGCTTTGGTGGTAATTCCAACATTGGTGTAAAAAGCTGTAGAGTCATTTGACGAACTAGTTTTTCCCTGCTTAGATTTGAACTGTTCAAGAATTCTTCGTTCAAACATAGCATGTCTCTCATTCTGAAGAAGGAAGGCATACAGTTGCTCATAGTTGGTGTTCTTCAATCCTTTTGTTAGGATCCAATATTTATGTTGTTAGATGATTCGGGTGGTCTAGGATTGTGATTAAACAAGAAAGCCATTTTAGAGAGATGAAGAGAGTTGAGAGGAGGTTCTTGAAAGAGAGTTGCTTAAACAAATGTAAGGTTAGATTCAAAGAAGCCACACCCCTTCCATGGATGGAAGGGGTATTTATAGTTACAGAATACACGACCTCCTATCGGCCTGTGGATCAGGCATACAGAGGGTAAAGACCCGTCCTTCCTCCACGGTGTTGCACTAAACTAAACTACGCTATAAACTAACTAATAAACTACTAAGTAATGTAACTAACGATTTGTCTACGAGCTAACTTATGCTAGATAACACTTGGGGTGACCGACTCTTTTACTATGGAATTTTCTAATTCCTAACAATCTCCCCCTAAGGGAGGTCACCCCATGATTTACATTTTGAATCCTAGCATTCTATTTAATCTTCAGTCTTGAGCTCGTAGACATGAATTCTTCAATTTCCGTAAACTTTGTGCATTAGTAGCGATTCTTCAAAGTCCGCATTGATTTGTACTTTTAGTGGAGGCCTTTAACTGATCCACATCTTTGATGATCTTCGAGCTTTCATTGAGATCATCAGCCACAGTAAATCTCTGGATCACCCTTTATTGTGTTGCCATCATGTGAAGTTGTGACTTTCGGACCGACATGCTCAGACTTTCAGGATCATGACATCTTTCCATCAGAGTAGCGGAAGCTTTACTGGTTCATGATATTTGCAGCAGTGTAGCAGAAACATAGTATAAAAATATCAGAACCAGGTTATGTAGATATGCACCAGTCATGATTTCTTCAATTAAGTGTGGATGCTGTGAGCATGCGGCTTTGGAATGACTCCTCAATTCTGATCAGCTGTAACCGTCCAAATGTACCTACAAACAACAGTTAGCAATAAAGCGCACGAAAGTGTCTTTGATCACTTTCGTTGAATTGAGGTACACGGCCCACAGTTCCCCGTTGATCAGTATAAGTACTGCCTGTGATCAGGTAGGATTCCTAAGAATCTCCTTGACAGGGTTTCGCACCTGTTCTAGCTGTTCTCAAACCGGAACGTCTCAAAGAAGACAACATGGAGTGAGTGAACCAGCGAATTGAGATTCACTGATTGATGAAAAATTGATTAGAAAACAATCGTGTATTGCTTGAAGAAAGAGTTTTGAAATACGACGAAGGTTTTATGAGAAAGATCAATTTTCAATCAAAAATACTTTTTGTATTTGAAAAGAGTACACATTCGACGTGCTAGCGAAAAGAAGAGATTCGCACATCGAACGGTTTTTCTAAAAGTATTTTTCAATCAGAGATACTTTTTGAATTTGAAAAGAGTACACATTCGACGTACTAGCGAAAAGAAGAGATTCGCACATCTAACGGTTTTTCTAAAAGTATGTTTCAATCAGAGATACTTTTTGAATTTGAAAACATAAGTACCCATTCGACGTGCTAGAGAAAAGAAGGTTTGCACATCGAATGGTTTTTCCAAAAGAATTCGTCAATTCCATTCCTGGACCAAGGTTGATTCAAGATTGAATCGCCCTATTGTTTCTATCCAGTTGTCACAAGCTTGATCTTACGAGAAGATCTCACATGTCACCCACCAAGAGCTTGTTTGATGTTGGCTCTAGAAGGATTTCCATCTTCATCGTGAATATTTTCATATCACTCGGATGTTCAGGCAATACCACAAGGATAATGCGTAGGATTCTTAAAATATATTCTTACTTTCCACATTGTGTGAAACAGCAAGTCTTCAAGAATAGTGTCCTAATGAGATATTATGGATGATCTCTTGGCTCTAGACTCAATTGTGCATTTTTGGTTCCTGTGCCGGAAACTAGGGAGAGGGTCTCCTTCTTCAATATCAACAATCTCTAAGAGAAAGTCGATAGATTATGTCGATTCCCCGTGAGAATGAAACAAGCCCTTTTAAGAGGAACTTGAGTAGCTTGGGAAGTTAGTGCAGTGCGTCACTGGGTCCATGACGTCTTGTCTTCAATACTGGCGTTACCTTAGTAACCACCAGTAGCATATGTATTGAACCCGGTTTCTGCCTTAAGGTTGAATTATTGGAGGGCTATTTCTTTTCACCCTTTTTCACATTAAGTTCTTTTTCATTCTTCAACCCCTTCAGTGCTTACCGAGACTTCATAACTAGAACCTTGTTGGGTTTATTCCAGTACTAGCTCTGTCTCAGTCCGCAATCTTCCCATATTCTCATTTTTCTCCTTTTTTCATCATACCTAAGGACTCTACACTATCTAGTGGATTGTCCCTGGGTAGATCCCTCCGGTTCTGGCGGACCGTGGGAACAAATACCTAACCTCACCATCCTTATAACTCCATGCATAAAGTAAAATGGTCGGTCTTTTGGTACAGTTCATTCTTCCTTGAAACCAATTGAAAAATCATTTGGAAAAACAATCAAGGTACCTGTGATACGAGATCAAAGCATTTTGTACCCTAATAGTTTTGATCATTTAGAAAACCTCCCCCTCAACATGTACGTATGATTTAGAAATTGTTTAGCACAAGGAGGCAAGAGGACTTTGAAATATTTTCTTTGATCACAATTTTCATACGAACAAGCCATTTGATTTTCATGGTAAAATTCTCCCCCTCAATATGTGCATAGGATAAGTGAAAATATTTTATCACATAGAGGCAAGAGTTAATTTGAAGCACATCCACAATCACAATAGCCATTAAGAAACCATTTGAAGACTCAATCAAGGTACTTTATAAATCACTTTAAAAAGCTTTCGTATCTCGATATTTTATTTGCTCCCCCTCAATATGTGCTTCAAAATTCAAAAGCGTTTAGCACATATGAGCGAGCAGCGTGCACAATTAAATCAAAACGATTACCTTTTATCAAATTTCATTATTAAATCACAAATTCTCCCCCGATCAAAAATATCAAACCCTTTGAGATTTTGGATCCCAAGTGATTTAATTAGGTTTAGAAAACATGGGAGAAAATGTGGCCTTGTTTAAATACTCATCTGGTTTTTGGATAAATCCTCCTCCTCAACATGTGCATTATGTATATTGAAATTGTTTGGCACATGGAGGCAGGAGTGCCTTTAAAGGACTAAAACCAATTCCATTTAAAACAGATTTGAGATTTAAATCACGATCTCTACCCCGATAACAAATATCAAACCATTTGAGATTTGTGATCCCAACTGATTTAAATCATTTAGAAAAATTTGGGGAAAGACGTGGCAAGATTCAATTTTGAAAGATGACAGATAAGGACCATTTTAAGACATTAAAGATTGTTAGTGTCAGGTATGATAGTTTTTAAGAGATCTTTTAAGTAAAACAAAACAATTTCTCAATCAAACAAGAACAGAAAAAATTTCATTTTGAAAGACCTTGATTCTAAAGAAAAAAAATCATACCATGACATAACATTAAATCTTTAGATCACCACTTATTTTGTACAATCCGGACTTTTATGAAGCAATATTGTTTGAAAATAATTTATTATAAATCACTCTCCTCCTCAATCGATGACCGAAATCAATAATTGAGTGACATAGGTTTTGATAAAAAGAAGTCCGGTGATTTTCAAAATTTAGTCCAATTTATTTTCAAAACAATATTTTTCCATTTAAAAAAAAATATTTTTCAAAGTTTTAGAAAAATGGTATCATTCACTACTTGTCCTGCACAAAGATACATTAGGTGATTGAGAAGCTTCCGTTTTTGTTGCTGTAGGGTTTGGAAGAAAAACCATCTGCTGATGCAGTGAGACTTCTTCTTACGTTGCATTTTGAATGCCAACTGAGGTCAAATTAAGCTCCGTTTCTTCAATCACTTAGAAGAAAACCATCTGCTGATGCAGTGAGACCTCTTACGTTGCATTTATGCCAACTCTACATAGAAGTCCAATTAAGCTTCGTTTCTTCATTTGTCAACCCAAGATATAGTTACCCTTTCCTTTCGGCATCCAATCATCTTCAATTGTGGGATCCGGATCGGGAACATTCTTTTATACCAATATACCTGCATACGTTAGTGAACACACATACAAATATATGGTGGTCGACATCACCCAAACAACAATCGATTAGTAAAAGTCAATGCAACATATCAATCAGATCATATAAATATATGGGAATAATGTTTTCATCCAACTCTAATCATCTAATCCTAGCAATCATATCCTAGGCACCTAGTCCTTCAACATAGGTTAACATCATTTTTAATTAAGCATATTAGGATAATTAAGAAAGCCCCGTTAGATGATGTAGATTTGAAAAACATTATCCCCCTCAATCCATGACTCATTTTATGAAAAGTTTAAAAGCGCTGAAGTCATTGATTGAGTTTTCAATTTTACAAAAACTCTGAATCTGATTGTTTTTAAAGCAACTCATTTACCACCATTTTAGAAAACACCAAATATTTTTATGAAGAATTTTAGACGGAAAAACATTTGTGTAGAAACAGCAGTCCTTCGACATACTTTCCTTGTTTTGTTTTTAGGATAAGTGCACAAAATATTTGTGAAAAAGGTTTAAGCGTAGCACTTTCCTTCCTTTTAAGAGCGGGTTGCTATCTGAAATAATAGCAAGCCATAGTTTTAGCACGGGTTACAGTCTGAAATAACTGCAAGCCATATTTTGAGACATGTTTAGAAAGAAATATTTACACCTCCTGCTCGAACTTCATCTAAAGTCCCGTGCCATTATTGAATGACATTTCTAAGACCGTAGATGTTATCGATACCAGAAGACATGTCATAGAAAAAAAATATTTTTGGTCTTTTTCAAATTTTCTGATTTTTTATGGGTTTTTTATGGTTTTATAATTTTCTATTTTCTTTTTGCTGGTTTTATATTTTTGTATTTGGTTTTTCTGATAAATATATACAAAGATAGAGAAGATGATATAGTTAAAGAAGATGATGATACGAGTACCGTGATAAGGATATCGAGCAGCACGTCGTAGAAGAAAGAAGTCATCAACTCTTAAACATTCACCACCAAAGCTTCCAGGGCTCTTGAATTGAAGAAAGAAATTGAACCATCTGAAAGTGAGACTTTGGCAGCTTCCCCCTAAACCGAAAATCCATTAGATGAGCAGATTCGAAGCTATATTTCAAGCTTGCCTAAGTCAGGTGCACAACGAAGCACACCATTATCATAAACCCAGCTGCTCCTTTTAAGAACGATGATCGAGATTCTTCGTTCGGGGTTATATCATCAACATGAACAGCAACGTATCATCCCACTCATAAATAATCTTCTCAAATTATATAACCACTGAAGTCTGACGCAATCCATTCCAAAAGGTTGTAAAGAGAACACTTCCCCTAAGTAGTTAAATTGATGTAGTCAGTCTCTTTGTATAATGCTCATGAACTCTCCCAAATACACATCATGAGGGGAATGAAAACACCTCCCCATGTTCACATTTTTCTTCCCTGATGATCGTGTATTAAGTTCAAGAACCCGAAGTACACCAATACCCAAGAGCTCTCCTGAATACACATCATGAGGGGAATGAAAACATCTCCCCGTGTTCATATTTTTCTTCCCTGATGATCGTGTATGAAGCTTAAGTATCCAAAGTATACCAATACACAAGGAATTAATAACTGATAACAATGAAGAAGCAGGCCAAGTCACTGATTATCTCTGCGGATGACAATCTCTGCGGATGTCAACTCCGGGATAAGTGATTATATCTCTGAATCACTGATTAAGCACTCAAGTGAAACAGCTGAGCATCCCCAATGTACACAATCTCTCTCCCCAATGAATCACACACTTGTGTATCTCTTTTATCTTCAAAAACTTTCTATTACATCACTTCCCCCACGTCGTTGGACTAATAACACAAAAAGCCTTGATGAGTAAAACCTTGAGTTTCTCTGCGGTCATGACATTTGTTTTCCCGGAATATCTTCAATCACTTAGAAGTATTAAGCTCATCAAGTTTACTCGCCATAAGTCAAACATTGAGTTTCTCTGCGGTAATAACATTTGTCTTCCCGGGATATCTTCAATCACTTAGAAGAATTAAGTTCATCAAGTTTACTCGCTTTGTGTTTAGATGTGAGTCTCCTTTCCCCCTTGCTAGTTTTGACACTTCAGAATCAGCAACATTGTATAAGCCCAAATACTTGAAATCTTTATGAGAAGAACACTTGAACTCTTGTGAGAAACAACTTGCTGAAGAATCTCTCTGACTATTTTTATCAACCCTTATGTAGACAATTTGAAGTGACCACTGAAGAAGAAAACCCGATATACCCTACTTGAAACTGAAGTCAACTTCCCCACATTTGTATCTTAAGCTTGCACCTAATGATGGAAGAACGGTGTAGAGAATTTATGCTTCAAGCAAATCTCTAAGTACTCACTACCCAAACAAAGTATGAGACATTAACACCTCTTGCGATTATCCACACCGTTATATGCGTGTGACACTGAGTAAAACAAAGTAACTCCTAATAGTGATAGTTAACCAGGTCTTCAACCATCTGCCTCGACTGCTGGTAACTAGATAAACCAAGTCTTCAACTCAAATTCTTAAGCCCGAGCAAGTTATCAAATAAGAACACGCCTTTGTGAAAGTCAACTTCAATCTCAAATAAGTGATAAATGATTAACTCTGAAGTAATCAACTTGTGTCAAATGTCCAATATGAGAAATAGTCAATAACAACGTCTCGAGGAGTCACTGCTAAAGAATATGAGCAAGTCTAATTGGGGATTGAATCTGACTAATAACTCTCTCCCAATTAGTGCTCTCCCCTAAACTAACAATCTGTTTGATAGATGCCTAGATTAAGAAGAAGTCTTTCGATCGTTAAATGCAACTCGTCTTTAGTCTTCTAACATGTAGCAGAAAATGTAGAACAGACTGTAGAGTCGACCTTCTTCAAGATTGTGCAGTTGGGGAATAGATAGTTAACATCTTCAACTCACACCAAAAAGCATCCCACCAAAAAGCATCCCACCAAAAAGCATCCCAATTAACTTACATCTTGCAAATCCCCTTAACTAAAATCCCTCCCAATCAAACAAGAACAGAAAGATGTTCATCAAGGAAATCAGCAATCAGGCCGCAATGAACACACAAGATGGTAACACCAAGCTACCAATCACATCAAACAAGAACAGATAGATTGTTCAGAATCATCATGTTGATGTATACGTGAAGCATTAACCGGAAGCACTTTGTCAATAAACTAATCAATCCGAGTGAAGATGTCAACCAACGACTCTTAGAAGAGAAAAAATCCATGTGAAGAAGACCCGATAAGAAGAAGCTCGGTTCTTACATGAGTTTAGAGCCGTATGACCATTTATATTCTCAAATATCAATCAACAATGCAAAAAATTCACACTTCTTCTCCCCCTCAAGAATTGCATACGGAGTTGCCATTCTTGATTAAAAAAGTGAATATCTTCAACAAATGTAGTCTATTCACACTTCTCCCCCGCAAAATTAGAACATGATGTCGCCATCGTCATATTAATTGAGCAAGTGGAATAAGAAAAACAATCAACAGTAGCCTGGTTCACTTGAGAATTGAAGCGCATGGAAAAAACATGAAGCATGTTGACGAGAAAGGTCATAAATAAGAAGATTTCTCTTCTTGAAAAGATAATGCGCACTGAAGCGTACACATTTATTTTCTTTGAGGAACGAGGCTTGAACTGAAGTATTCAAACGTCATAAGAAGATTTCTCTTCTTTCAAAGATAATGCGCACTGAAACGTACACATTTCTTTTCTTTGGAGAACGAGGCTTGAACTGCTGTGTTCAAACGTCATAAATCTCTCTCTTTTCATCTACTCTTGGCACACTTGTAATCACCCCATTATCATTCAGTAGGCTCTTTGTTGTGACAGCTGATGGGGAAAACCCAATATAATGAATTTGACCCTGAAGTAAACTACCCCGAACTCGTGACTTAAACTTGCACATATGTAACAAAGAGCGGTGTCGAGACTTCATCCTCTATTGAATCTCTAAGTACTCTATACTCTTCATCCAACCAACCATCAAGTAATAGACATACATCACCTCTTGAGAATCCACAATTCAATGTGACACTGAGCACTACAACGTAACTCCTTAAAGTGATAGTTATTTTGTAGTGGTATGAGCCTAATTCCCCCAAGTGGTAAAAGAAAAGGTAAAAGACACCCAACAATAACTAGATTTCTAAGTCTTCGTTTTTAATAATAAGCTTGAACAAGGATCATGAAGAATCTTCATCCAACCATCCCCGATATCTTCAGATACTAAGTACACTCGCCCATGATATTTCACTTCAGCCTCAAATAAACAATAGTGAATTAACTCCGTTGTCACATCTTCTTGGTTAAAAGCTCAAATCTAGCATCCTTTGTCATTTTAAGTGAACTATGATAATGGTTTCATCCCGACCATGGTTAAAAGCACATAACCTCGTAAAACCATGTAATAACCAAACTGCCATCACGAGTATCCAAACACACATCCAATTCATGAAGTACACCTTTTTATCCCTTCTTCGAAGTAGAAACCGTAGCACTAGCATCAGAAAGGATCCCGACCTACACTTTCCTTTCTACAGGATGGTTCCATCATCACGGGATTTTACAATTCTATGGTTTAAACCGAGAAATAGTTTCTTTCGCGGGATTTTACAAAACCAAGAATAAACCGTAAGATAGATCCGGAAATGCTCATTACTTTAACCAGGATGTTTTCATTGTCACGGGATTTTACAAGTCTATGATTTAAACCGAGAAATAGGTTCTTTCGCGGGATTTTACAAAATCAAGACAAAACCGTAAACAATGTCAGCTTGAATGAAATGACAACTTTGGTTTCCGTGAATATCAGTTTTAGGGGAACATGCAGCAGTTCATCAGCGGTTCATTATCCAACATCAGCAACATCATCAACCATCCAATCAACACTTACGAAAAATACATCATTCACGCATTATGTTGGCTATTGCTGTGACAACATGGTGAAATAAACCCGATATGCCAAACTTGATTATGAAGTAGAATTCTCCAGATTTGTTACTTAAACTTGTACTAATCCTCGTGAAAAAGACACGGTGTACCCAATGTAGAAAACCTCTTGACATTCTCAACTGAGTGAGACACCGAAGTGATAGTTACGTTGTGGGTTAAACGATAAAGAATCACAAATGCGACTAAATAGCCAAGTCTTTATCACTTTCTATAAACGCCCAAACAAGTCATCTTCGCAGAATGGTAGAAAGAAAGAAGACAAAAATTAAGCAACCGTGCCCGGAAAACCTCACTTCAAATCCAAATAAGAAATACCGTACAGACAGCCCCATAGTCAACCTTGTTCAATAACCAATTCAAGCCGTGAAGAAATATCCTCTGTGAAAATGTATACACCAAAGTACCAAACTCATAACACAACGAATCTCATCATCAAATCTCATAACCGAAATCTTATAGTCAAATCTTATTGTCAAATCTCTTCAACAAATCTCATTGTCAACATAGAATACACAGCCCATGTGTGATAATTATTCGCAACATTGTCAAATTGCATCATCTTGTTACAAAATGCAGACTGAGTATATTCGATCCAAAAGATTAATTAAATATCCCAAGTCATAGCCCCAAGTCTCCTAATAAGTGTAATAGCTTCAAATTAAAATATCGCTTGATCCACATACACTCAATCACAAATTAGTCAATGACCCAGTTTACATTTGGAACATAATCATTCGGAACAAGTAACTCAATCCCACATTCACAATATATCTTTTCGGCAAATGTAACAAATTAAATCCAAAGTCCAATAGAGACAATGTGCGTTCCACACATATAACATATACCCGATCCCCTAACATTCGATAAGCCTTCAAACATAAACAAAATGCCATGATAAAGATTTGTTGTATCCTCATATGTCTGATTTAAAATTAATATTCATAATCAACCCATCTCCAACTTATCAGATTGACATATCACTCTCCATGCCAAATGTTATCAAATAGACATGAACTGAAAAATTCGGATATTAATTTCAGCCCAAAAACCATTTAAAACACCATACTTAATCATGTATATATCAAGTCAATCCAATAACAGCCCAAGCTTGGCCTAATTCGGATCCTATTAGCCACAAACCAGGGTTATATGTGATACCCTAACTATTAGAAGTATATAAAACGTACCATATCACTTGAGTTCCTAAACTTTAGCAACCCTAAACATAAACTCAAAGACCTGCGCCTCCCATCTCTTTCTCACCTGAACACAGTCACCAAACCCTAAACTTTCTCATATCACCCAACCCTAAATCACTACTCATAAACCGTCCGCCTCTCACATCTCAAACAATATTCTCAAGTCACATAATCCGTTATCATACCCTAAAGATCTCAATCAATCATATCTTAACACACGACTGCCCCATCTCTTGTTATTACAGCTACTCAAAATAGCAGGTCCAGACAAGAGTCTTCCACTTACCTCGCTACAGAGATGGCTTGAGGTCATTAACGCCACAGGGATGGTGAAATGAAGAGAAGGTTTCTCGATGTAAAAGTAACCCCAGGTAGGCATAATCTTGAACCATTGTTGTGTTAGAGTCACATTCGAGCCAAAGATATTGAGTTAACATAATTTGTAACTCATATCTTTATTTCGTATAGTATCTCATGATCAATGATGATTATTGTTTCTTCTTATACCTTTGGCATGATGAATCTTTGAGAAGTCCTTAGAAACAAAGCTGAGATCTTTATAGTTTCTGTTTTCGTTTATGTTGCAAGAGTCTTGAATTAGATATTGGTTAGATGAAATATAGTGGTATTCGACTGTGTTGGTTTTGAAATAAGACTGATGATGATTATGTAAGACTGATGATGGTTTAAGACCTGAGGTTGATTAGTTTTGTGGTATTTGGTTAAAGTTCAACAGATAGCAACTCGCTTTTGACTTAAGTTGGTATGGGTTTCAAAAAGGTCTAACCACTTGTATCATCACAGCAACTCGCATAAACACTACTTGTATCATCACAACTCGCTTTGACATAAACAGGTCAACACGCATTTTAACCCAACTCGCATTTCTTTTATCAAAACACATCAATATGCATCTTGTTATCACAACTCGCTTCATGACCATAATTAACAACTCGCATTAAGTAATGCAAGTAGACAACTCGCTTAAGGTACGTAGTATCTGGACATATTTTGACAGCATCTCACTTGCTCTTCAAAAACCTTATAACAACTCGCATATGGCAAGTCGCTTAGCACCATAACTCGCATACAAAAACTCGCATCTGATCAACACTCATCTAATACATTGAATCTGGACAACAAGTCGTAGTAAAGACATATAACTCGCATAACAAAAATAGTCAACTTGCATTGAAGAATATGAGTGAAACTAGCAACCAAGAAAGACCAACTAGCATCTTGAAAAAGCTTGACCATATTTTCGAATAGCAACCCAGAAAAAAGTTTAAAAGGAAATGCTTTTTACCCATTTTGACCAAATATTAGACCTTAACAGTTTGGACAAAAAGCACGAAACTGATGATTCATAACATGAGACCTTTTTTACCAATATGGATGCATAGTACTAGTTTTAAACTGTTCTTAATGGATGAATATAAAATTTCAGATTCAATTACAATGCATAAAAACAGTAACCCGTATTAAACAACATCAAAGAATCGCAACAAACCGCACAAAAACACGAATCGGACCATACGAATCAACATAAACAACATAACCTTGGCTCTGGTACCAATTGTTAGGATCCAATATTTATGTTGTTAGATGATTCGGGTGGTCTAGGATTGTGATTAAACAAGAAAGCCATTTTAGAGAGATGAAGAGAGTTGAGAGGAGGTTCTTGAAAGAGAGTTGCTTAAACAAATGTAAGGTTAGATTCAAAGAAGCCACACCCCTTCCATGGATGGAAGGGGTATTTATAGTTACAGAATACACGACCTCCTATCGGCCTGTGGATCAGGCATACAGAGGGTAAATGTTGAAACAAACAGACCTTGATAGATCTTGAGCTCGTGGATCGTTATCGATGCCTATGTAATCACAAGCACAATAAAAGATAATCTCTACAACTTGTATTTATCAGCGGAATATAAACACAAGCAACACAAATAACTAAGAACTCTGTGATCCTCTATGGATCGTTATATTAACTAAAACTTTGTTTTTCCAATCGGTACATAACTCATACTATTGTGTTCCTTTTATAGAGAAGGAACCCTAAACAAAACCCTAAACCATTTCCCAAGAAACGTATAAACATAAAACTAAATAAGATATACACAATCACTTCCTAATAAAGCTCATGTATATCCAAACTAAATATACTAAACATGGAATAATCACTTCCGCAGAAACAAACTAATAACTATAAAACTTCATCAGATTATGTCTTCGGTAGAATCCACACTACTTCAGTAGAATCTCTTCGGCAGTAATTTCAGCATAATCCAAACTTCACATAATTCCCAACAATCCTCCCCTAAACTGGAATTTGACTTGGTTAAGTGCCAGTTTCTTGATAGATCTATAACCATGTAAACAGCACCAGAGAATTGTTCACGAACATCAACAGCAAAGAATCCAAATAAGAACATCTCTTTGATGAATAAACTCTGAAACTCCATATCTTTGCAGCAACAAATGACAACAGGTACATCAAAACAAATTAGTTTCATACTATTCTCATCACATCCAGGTGTGTTAACTCCTGTGAGAGGTGAATCATTGAAAATAATGGATTTGATGTCTCTTTACCAATAGCCATCACTACTGGAGTAGCCAAATATTTAAGTTCGAAAATTATGGTACACTGATAACCATCTGATTTATTGGCAAACCAGCAACCATATAAACGGATTTGAAATGACTTTACCTGTAGCCGTTTGCTCAGGACTAGTCAATTCTTAGAATTGGTGAATTGATAACCAAATATGGTATTCCAATGCCTTTACCACAAACCATATACAAGTGGGCTAGTCAATTCAAAAAGGTATTCCAATGCCTTCTTGGATCCCAAAAAGGAATAAATCATGGTGAATTGAAAACCATACAACACTCAGTAATTAAGCATGGGTGGTTGCATTCCCTATGATTTTGAGCAAACCATTACAGCTATCAGCAGATTTGATGTGTCTTTACCAAAGCTGTACCCCTTGGAATAGCTAACTCTTTGACATATACAAGGTATATCTGGTGAGTCAATAACCATCAAAAGTATACAACAAACCTGCAATAAAAGTTAGAAAAATCCAAACAAATACAATTTTATTTTATTTTATTTTTTTTAACTAAAAAAAATAAAGAAATAAAGAAAACAAATATTACAAAAGATACAAAATATCACAATCAAGATGAACCTTTATGTTGCAGAAGCTGAGTTTTAATCAATCCAACACATTGTGATGCATGAAGCTCATCATTGCCAACTGGATTAGGAGGTACTTCCAACTTCTGTCTAAGCAATCGTTCCATAAAAGAAACAGACAAAGGATAAATCTTATCTGATAACATACACAAAATCATACCACATGTTGTCTGAACCACATGAACACAGGGCATAGGATAAAATCTCCAATTCTCAATCTCCCACTGATGTGAATTCTTCCAAATAGAATACCCTTTACCTTCTGAAGAATGAGAATCAAACAAGACTTGAAGATCACCCAATAAATATAAACCAGAACCCGTTGGTGAATGAATAGTATAATATTGAGTGACATGTTCATACAGCATCTTCAAATCATGTCTATTCACCAAATGAAAGATTTCCTTCAAGAAGTTGAACTTAATAGCAGTATTATCCAGTCGATAAACAGTGTTAAGCTTCCCAGCTTTCCAATTGATCAATACCGCATGTGTTCCTTCAGGAAAAACATCAACAGGTCCAACTTTAATAAAAGTTGACTCATCAGCCTTGAGATCTAAAGAAAGAGTCTTGGAAAGATGTTTCCTAGCCAGTCTGACAGAACTCCTTAAGGAACTAAGTTTCCTTTTAGCCATACTTTTCTTCCTCCTACAAGCTGTTTTATCTTTATCAATCGGTAGATCTTCTTCCTTACTCAATGGATCACCCAAATTATCAACACTAGGCAATTCTTCAGAAGAAACAAGAGAAGACTCAGCAGAAACAACCTTATCGGTGGAAGTAGTAGCTTCAGAAGTTGTTTCAGAAGTAACAACTTGAGATATCACCTGAGACAAAACAACATCAAAATTATCCACTATATCAACTGTTTTAGGTCTCTTTGCTTTAGGAACATCTGACATATTAGCAATCCTTTCCAATTTAGAAGAAGAAGTAGAACCAGATGAAGAAAACTTCATAATTATATTATAATGTCTGATCAAAGCATCATCAGATAAAGCACAGATTTGCTTCATTGACATGCCAGCATTATAAATAGTAGAACTATGATTCTTCACAACTCTTCTCATATGAGCCCTCTTCTGAGCTACAGTCATTGGTTTTTCCCTTTTTGCTTTATGTCTTTGAGCAACAATAGCTCTCCTCTTTGCAGCCGCTTCGTGCTTCTTTTGATTGCCAAGAGCCACCATTTGATCCACAAAATTCTCATTATCAAAAGATGCTCCTAAAATAAGTTTTGCAAGATTTGGATCAGATGCACCTTGAGTAGTATATGCATCCCATTGATCATCAGTGATCTTAGGAAATAATGCATCAAGCTCTAGTTTTCTTTCTGTAGACAAATTAGAATCAGACTGAGCTTGAAGAAATTCAGCAACTACATGACTCTTCTGCATATTTTCATAATCAGCAAACATCCTAGCTTGAGCTTGATTTTCTTCTTCAGATACCAGACCTGAACCAATCATTTCATCAATCACAGCTTCCTTTCCTTTGTCAGAAGATTCCTCAGCAGAACCAATTTGAGCTTCAGAAGGAACACCCAAACCAACATCAGAATAAACATGTTGAGACAATTCCTCAACAGGTGTAGAAAAGACTTTAGAAGAAGAATTCAACTTAAAAATTCTCCCAGCCATAAAAACTTCATCATTATCTGCTGAAGATGGAGAATTTGGTTGTTCTTGTACAAATGAGGCTTGACCATGTTCAGAAGCAACCTCCTCAATTAGAACATCAGCAGTTGCATCAACAACATTTGGCTCCTTTGACGTTTCAGTAGATACCTTATTCAGATATTGTCTTCTTCTTTTTCTAGCAAATATAATAGGCTCCTTTCTCCTTGAAGATTCAGCAGCAATAGGAGAAGAAACATCAGAAGTAAGAGCTGCATCAGCCAAGATTCCTAGTGATGCATGCTGAGTCTCTTCTTGCTTCTCTTCAGAAGAAACCAAAACTCTCTTTTTGCCCCTTTTTCCAAGTAGTTCCTCCTAGTTCTTAACTTTAGTCTGCAACTCCACAATCTTACCACCAAGAGTAGACTTGGTTTCTACAAGCTCCTTCTTGAGATCAGCCACCTCACCTGCATACTTGTTCACTAGAGCATATATCGAGGTAAGTGTAATAGGGTCCTCAGCTCCACCAATTGATTGCTCAGTGGTAATGGGAGCTTCATTGGACCTCTTAGGAGAAATATGAACATGCTCAAAATTAGAAAATCTTTCACCAAATTGATTCCTAATAGGACTAGGTGTGGGCAGTCTAGCAGTATCAACCTGAACCTCATCAAGAGAAACTTGTATAGGTGATGGACTAGGACTAGGTCTAGGCGAAGGTATGGGTGGAGGTAAGTCAGTAGAAACATTAGATGCTTCAGCAATAGCAGAAGGGCCCTCATCAATAGCAACTGAAGGATTACCATCAGTAGTATTGGTAGAAGGTAAAGTAACAACATTATCCTCATCAACAGCCTCATTCCCCTGAGGCAACATGGCTGCTAATAAAGGAAAATGTGTCCCCTCAAATTTAGTTCTCATTGAAGCAAATAGCTTAGAAGATAAAACTCCTATGGGATGAAAAGCTTGGGTTTGGGTAGAAACATCCAAAATCATCTGTAAAAACCTAGGGTACATAAAAAACTTGCCCTTTTTCCTAGTTATATTCTCAACCATATTATCGAAAATAAACTTAGAAAAATTATAAGTTAAACCCTGAGATAGACAAATAATACCACATCCCAATTGAGTCGAAAATTGATCCCATCCTCCTGATTTATTGCTTAAACTCTGAAGCAATGTATGAACAAAAACCTCCACATAGGACAAAGCTGATTCTTTAACCACATGTCAGTCCTTGTACCTTGATATCCAATTGCTCTAAGCCCATCAAGTACCACCGCAGCATTTGAATGAAAAACCCCATTCTCATCATCTAACCGAAGTTGTCTTCTTATCAGCTCCTCTGTCACCACATACTCTTTTCTGTCAATCATTGCAACAATCTCTGTATCACTCCTTTTCATAGCCGATGCCCAAAATTGAGTAACCAATGATTCATATATTGCATTTGGAGAATGTGTTAGAGCATACTGGATCTTTGATCTCTGTACGAATTCAATCATCGGTCTATACAACTCGTCACCCTTAGCAGTTCCCAGAAAAGCGACCTTATTATGATCATGCTTGAATTGAAGCGCCATGAGAGATATTGAAAGTTAGGGTTAAGATTTACACAAATGGAAGTGTTTTGAACGAGAGTAAAAAGAGAATCACTTAATATGAGACGAAGATATGCAAGTAGAGAATAAGTAGGAATTTCCCAATTTTGGTCAAAGTTGACCAATGCTGACGTGGACTTCTACTTTTACTCAATTTTACTTTCAACTTCAGTAGAAACACTAACCATTCTGCTGAAGAATACCAATCAGCAGAAATAGATCACGTATTCAAGAAGCTTTAGTAAATATCTTTTTACTGTTTCACCCACTCGCATTAACTCTCATTACGTCTTGAAACCGTCTATAAAACAATCCCAATGCACACATATCTCTTCATCAAAAACCCCCAAAATATCATCACAAACCCTAATTTCATCAAAGCTCCAAAATTAACCATAATAAACCATGAGTAGTTCCACCCCCATCACCCTTTCATCAGATGACAATGAATCCTCCATAAGCAGTCTTGAGAGGTGGAAGAAGAACTATTTGTCAAGCAATCCAGGAGATGGTGAAGACAACTCATCCATAAGTTCTTATGTATCACCTTATGAAGACTCAGATGAGGAAGCAACTTCAAAGAGAGTGAAAGAGCCTCCCCTTGCTGTTGTAAATATGCCTTCCCTTGTCGTTGATGATTCTGATGACTCCTGTAAGGAGAGAACATCTTACTCCCAACCTCCAGCACCTCAGCCTCAACGAAGGCCACGAGCCAGGAATCCACCACTCCCTAAAGATAGAGAGGTGGTTCTCGGTGTTTCTGCATCAGGTTTTGGTGCATCAACACATATCGTATAGAGGAAATGCTTCAGGATAGTAGATGGGTTGCATTTTGGTTGAAATCAATAGATGAAGCACAAAGGACATATTGTTTTTCTTCATCATCATGATTTGCATCAATCCATCCTTTCCATTTTGATCCTTAGCATCCTCATCATATTAGTCATGTATCTCCAGCCATCAAGATAGAATGAATGGGTGGTTATGCAAGACTTCACAAACGCATATCCAGCATCTAGTGTGAAATGTGAGCGATCATGCATATCCAACAGCCTGTTAGATGTTGGAATAGATGATATGTACTAGATTAGGATTGGTAGATGATGTTGCATTTTATGTTGATTGTACTCTGTAAGCTGTAAGCTGTAAACTGTTTCTTGAATGAATGAATGAACAATTTGCTTCAGTACTTCTCTTGAGTGAACAAGATAACTTTAGTACATTGTCTTCAGTGGAAACAAGTAGCTCACTTCAGCACTTTGAAATCAGTAGAAACAATCTTTAGAGCTTCCTTGACCATATTCCAAATGAACAACCATGGAAAATTCCAACATGAATAACCAATATGTAAAACAGAACAAACACAGAGAAACACACAAACCAACAAAGAAAAACACACTAAGATTACATTAGCAGGTTAGTGTTAGTTAAAAGCAAACAAAAGTATACATACTAATATACAAAATTACATAATAAAATGCAAAGTGTACACAAATCCTCCCCTGAGGCATATGCCTCCCCTGAGGCCTATGCCTCCCCTTAAACTTTGCAGTTAAGGGTTAAGCATACCGATATGGACCACAAGGTGTTGAAACCTTGGTCCATCAAAAGCCTTTGTTAACAAATCTGCCACATTATTATCAGTATGAATTTTGACCACTTTTATCAAATGTTTATCATATGCATCTCTTATAAAGTGGTGCCTGATATCAATATGTTTTGTTCTACTGTGAAAAACTGGATTTTTAACAATGCATATGGTACTTTGATTATCAATAAAAATTGTTGTGTTCATGAAATTGTACCCATAATCCAACAATTGATTTTGAATCCAAAGAACCTGTCCACAACAATTTGCAGCAGCAACGTACTCTGCTTTAGTAGATGAGGTAGTCACTATAGTCTGTTTCTTGCATTGCCAAGAAATCAATCTCTTTCCAAGGAATTGGCAACCTCCAGTGGTGGACCTCCTATCCAGATTTGCACCAGCATAGTCACTATCACTATAAGCTTCCAACTTAAAAGGAGACTCTTTTGGGTACCAAAGGCCTAGATGAGGTTGGCCTTTGAGGTACTTAAAGATCTTCTTTACAGCATTGAGATGGGAAGTCAGTGGAGTAACTTGATGGCGTGAACAAACACTCACAGCAAAAGTAATATCAAACCTTGAAGATGTTAAATACATCAAAGAGCCAATCATAGACCTGTATAAATGAACATTCACAGGTGTATCTACTTCATTGTTGGTTTTTGTCTTTGGAGCTTCATAAGGTGTAGTGGCAGTCCTCACACTCTCCATACCAAAGTTTTTCAAAATGTCCCTCACATATTTGTCCTGACTGATAAATATACCATCAGGTTTCTGCTGAACTTGAAGACCCAAAAAGAAAGTCATCTCTCCCATGGCACTCATCTGAAACTCTCCCTTCATAAGCTCCTCAAACTCCCTGCACCAAGCTTCCTTTGTGGATCCAAAAATAATGTCATCCACATACACTTGCACAAGAATAATGTCTGTGGAATTCTTCTTTAGGAATAGAGTCTTATCAATTGCACCTCTTCTATAACCATGCTTCAGAAGAAATGTAGAGAGCCTAGCATACTAAGCTCTGGGTGCCTAATGTAGTCCATAGAGAGCTTTGACTACCTTGTAAACATGATTAGGATGATCTGGATCTTCAAATCCTTTAGGTTGAGTGACATAAACATCCTCTTCAATTTCACCATACAAGAAGGCTCCTTTAACACCCATCTGATAGACCATAAAACCCATATAGGATGCATAAGCTAAGAAAATCCGTATGGCCTCAACTCTTGCCACAGGTGCAAACACTTCATCATAACCTATCCCCTCCTCTTGTCTATACCCCTGTACAACTAATCTGGCTTTGTTTTTAATGACAACACCTCGTGCATCTCTCTTATTCTTCAGAATCCATTTAGTCCCAATTGCATACTTACCATCAGGTAGTGGTACCAATATCCAAACCTGCTGATTTTGAAATTGTTGCATCTCTTCCTGCATTGCCTCAAGCCAACTTGAGTCTTCAAGAGCCTGAGTAACACTAGTTGGTTCCACTTGTGAGAGAAAACAAGCAAATAAACAATGTTCATAGTCTGTGTGATTGTTTTCTGCTGATTTGAGACATAAGAGATAAAAGCCACCTGACCATATTTAGAACGTGCTACAGTACCCCTTGTTCTAACAGGTGCATTAGGATCACCAATAATATTAGACTGTGGATGAGCATTGTTGATCCTTGTAGTAGTAGCGGTGTTGACATCAATAGAGGAATCAAGATTAGTCACAGTAGGTTCAAACTCAGTGTCGTAGGAAGGTGTGTTGAAGATTCCTGCTTTAGGTTGATGATGACCAAGATCTGAAGGTTTTGGAAACCGTGTATAAGGTTCTCCAAGGTCTGTTGACACTCTAGTAGAGATAGGAGTAGAGTCAACATGTCTTTCAGCAGAATGGGAGAGGTAAGGAGAAACAGAATCACTTTCAGCAGAATTGATGTTCCCACTGATTGCTTCACTGGCACTCTCCTTAGTATTCCTCTCAGCGTCTAGATTGGCTGCATACTCTTGTTTCTTCAGTCTGGCAAGGTCCTCAGCATAATGGAAGTCATCTTCACTCACATCAGTATAATCTTTAGAAGTGTCACCTGCAAAATTGTTAGGGGAGAAAGAAGGCACTACAATGGGTTGTTCATCATCTTCAAACTCACTGTCAGAATTAGCATCCATAGTACCTGCACTGTTAGTTGGAGATTCTTGAGTACCTGCATGTTGGTTAGCCATATGTCTAGAATAACCCAAGTAATCAGTTAAGTAATCAAGGTCAAAAGACTAAACATGACCCTGTCCTTGAACATTAGGCTTGTCTTCTAGAAACCTCAGATTCAATGTCTCCTCAATCTTCTTAGCAGATACATTGTAAACCCTGTACGCCTTACTATGAGCAGAATATCCAACAATGTAACTATCATCAGCTTTCTCATCAAATTTGCCCAACGAATCACTTGTATTCAAAATTGTCACTTGACAACCAAACGGTTTAAGGTAATGAATAACAGGAACTTTCCCAAATAGAAGTTCATATGGTGTTGTGAGGTGTGGTCTAGTAATGGACACTCTATTCAGTACATAACAAGCTGTGCCAACAGCTTCAGTCCAAAACATGGTGGGTAGCTTAGAGTCTGCCAGCATAGATCTTGCAACCTCTATTAAGGTCCTATTTTTCCTTTCTGCCACCCCATTTTGTTGAGGGGTTCTTGGAGTGCTATAGTCCCTTTTTATCCCTTTTGACCTACAGAGTTCTATAAGTATAGCATTCTTGAACTCTGTCCCATTATCACACCTAATTCCTTTCACCTTTTTGTTCAACTGATTTTCAATAAGGGTAATGAAGTCTTTCAGCACTGTAGATGTTTCATCTTTGGTCCTTAGAAAGAATACCCAACAAAATTTGCTATAACCATCAGTGATCACCAGACAAAAATATTTATGATCAATGCTTCTCACTTGAGTTGGACCAAACAGATCCATATGAAGCAGCTGAAGAGGTTCAGAAATAATGCTCACTACAGTAACAGGAAAACCTTTGTATGAGGCTCTGTGCTGCTTTCCTTTGTTGCATGCAACACAGTTATGATCATTGGTGAAAACTTTGGAAGGAAGACCTTCAACAAGGCCCAATTTATAGAGCTTGTTAATGGTCTTGAAGTTGACATGGGCCATCCTTCTATGCCATTTGGTAGACTCATCCAAGGATGCTTTAGCCACCAAACAAGTTAAGTCACCTGCTGGTTTGACATCAGTTAAGTTGAATGTATAAAGATTGTGACTGCGAGGAACTTTCAGCAGAATTGAAGTTTCTTCTGGGAGTTTGAAGTCTTTAGATAGCATAAGACATTCATCCTCTATGAAGAGTACTTTGTTCTGGGTGTCACATATTTGTGAGACTGAGAACAAATTGAAGTGTTGAAGTTCCTTGACATAATATACATTCTCAAAGTCCAGCTGAGGTGTTTTGATGGTCCCTTTCCCAGTAATTCTTCCATCACTTCCTCCAAAGGTTACATTGCCTCCTCCTTCAATGGGTACAAAGTTATGCATCATATCCCTATTTCCTGACATACTTCTTGAACAACCACTATCAACAATGCCAACATCTTTATGCTTAAGGGGATGATCCTACAACAACAACAAAAAATATACAGATAATTAGTACACTATTGAGGCTCAAGTCATTGCTGACTTAAACCTGCCTTGTGGATCATATGAGTTACGCCATGCAGATGTATAAGATCCACTATTGTTCTTGGGTTTCCATTGAAACTTAGGTCCCTGTTTATTCCAAGAACAACCTGTTGAGGTCTTGACAGCAGTGTCCCAGTACCCTTTCCCATCAGTCATAGAGTTAACATATCCAAGCCAAAAACCATTCTTAAAATATTCACTTGTTGGTTGAACATATGGTTTTACAACTGGTCTTCTCCAAGGAAAAGGAGAATTAGTATTAGTTGCTTGTGGAACATAAGGTGGTATATTATTAACATTGGTCCACATTGGTCTAGATTTCCTAGAATCACCACACCTACTCATCCTTTGCTCATGATAATCACAATCCTTAATTAAATGAAATTTACTTCCACACACAAAACATGTCTTCTGTTTAGAAGATTTATTCAAACCAAAAGATGTTTTATTACAAGCAGAAGTATTCAAACCAAAACCATGAAAAGAATTGTTTTTAACAGTACTATTATGCAAAGAATTAAAAAGCAAGTCTTCAGAGGCAACTGTCTTGGAAGTGGATTCCTTGGTAGCAACTCTGACATGCTTATTGGTAGTCTTGGGTGCAGGCAGGGGTGAAGACTTGGGAAGGTCAGACTTGTCATTTGAATCACACTCTGTAGACCCTTGCTTGGAGGACTTGTCACTGTTAACACAAGAGACAAAGTCATTAGAAGAAGTATCAGGGTCTGGCAAGTCATTTGACTTTTTGCCATAAAGATGGTGTGATCCATCAAAGTCAACAGTAATGGAAAGGTCAATGGGCATGTGCTCACCTCTAATAGGTCCACAGACAGCATGTAGGTCACCTTCTTTCACAAAATTAGATAGGCCTGCTGGTGTAGATTTGCGTGTGTCATCTCTAGCTTCTAATCCTACATACTTCTTAAAGCCTAAACCTATAGAAGTATTTGGAGTTTGACTAGCATAGATGTGACTAGCTAACTTGTTTCCATTTAATAACCATTCTTTATGCCTAGCAATTTCCTCATTAAGTTTCTCTTTAAGCTCTAAATTTTCTGACACTACATCTGCTCTTAACTTCTCAGACCACTTTAACTCATTTTTAGCACATTCGAGATCCCTTTCTAATACACCTATCTTCTCATCATAAGCTATTTGATTCTTCTGAAACCAAACCTTTTGTCTTTCTAGTGTTTTTAAAGCCTGTTTATAAGCTTCAACTTCCACATAGCATTCATTATATTTAGGTTTCAAAATATCATAAGCTTCTTTGAGTTCATTATAACGCTCACTACAACCAAACAAACAGTTTTGTACCTGTGAGATGCCCATCAAGGCAATCTGATCATGCCTATCATCTAAAGTACAGCTTGCAATCAACCCAACATTATCATTACCAGGACCATCATTATCTTCCTTTGCTTCCAGTCTACATTGCTATCTAGAGTAACCAAAGCTACCGTTCCCCTTGAAGTGCCAACCTCCCTCTGATTCTGCTGATAAGTAGAGTATCTCGTCTCATCACCAGCTTTCCTATCTTTGCACTCTCTGGAGAAGTGACCCATCTGTTGACATATGAAGCACTTGACCTTCCTCTTGTCAAACCTCGCTGGATCTCGTCCTTTGAATCCAAACCTTCTGCCAGCTTTGCGCTCAAAATTCTTGATATCCATGGAAAGCATGGCCACCTGCCACCTCAGCTTCATCTCTTCCATCTATAGTGGGTCTACCTGATCAAAATCCTCATAGGCAAGATCCTGCTGAGGATCATAATCAGCAAAGAAGGATCCAAGAACATCTTCCATAATACCACTCGATTTAGAGTGAGAGCTTGATGAAGGAGTAGAATAAGATGATGATGAGTATGTTGGTGTTGGACCATAACTCATCTGTGGGGTAGAGGCTCCAACAAATGTTGTGTGACTAGCAGTAGAAGATGATCTAAAAGGACTTCTCACATCATGTTCAAGAGCTTTAAGTTTGTGGTACAGTTCATCAAAGGTAATCATGTCCAAACCACCTTTAGCTTTTAAAGCAATGCTCACTTGTAGCCAGGATGGAGGTAAAGACCTCAGAAACTCAGAATTACAATCATTGTTATCTGGCTTTGCCTACAGCTGATTTAACTGACTTAAAATCTTGTAAAACTTGTCATAGCCCTTGTGAATTCCTTCCTCTTCAGAGATTTGAAAATCCTGAAACTGTTGTCTCAGCATGGACTTTTTCAGTCTCCTAAACTCCTCATTCCCACCGAACTTTGCCTTAATTGCTAACCATATGTCCTTCGCATCTTGCATGAAGTGAAAATCACTCAAGTGATCCTCAGGAATAGCTTGAAGAAGAATGGTTCTAACCTTGGTTTCTCTCTGAACCGCCAGTAACTCTTCAGCAGTTTTGGGAGGAACATAAGTTATCTTGCCCGCAGCATCTGTGGTAGTTCTCTTCAAACTGTTTCCCTTCATGACTATCTCCCATAGATTCCAATCAATGTTGGAGATCCAGTTCTGCATCTTCATCGCCCGAAGATCATACTCCTCCCTTTTTAGGTAAGGAAACTTAGCATTGCTATTAGAGAGACTTAGTTGTTGCAGATGGGTGAAGTTTTGGTTGTTGGTGATTTCAACATCAACATCTGATCCAGGCATGATAATTTTGTTTTGGTTGTAAGGGTGTTCAGAAAAAACTTGTCCTTAGTATCGTAGAGACTCTCACGAGGCTCTGATACCACTTGTTGAAACAAACAGACCTTGATAGATCTTGAGCTCGTGGATCGTTATCTATGCCTATGTAATCACAAGCACAATAAAAGACAATCTCTACAACTTGTATTTATCAGCGGAATATAAACACAAGCAACACAAATAACTAAGAACTCTGTGATCCTCTATGGATCGTTATATTAACTAAAACTTTGTTTTTCCAATTGGTACATAACTCATACTATTGTGTTCCTTTTATAGAGAAGGAACCCTAAACAAAACCCTAAACCGTTTCCCAAGAAACGTATAAACATAAAACTAAATAAGATATACACAATCACTTCCTAATAAAGCTCATGTATATCCAAACTAAATATACTAAACACGGAATAATCACTTCCGCAGAAACAAACTAATAACTATAAAACTTCATCAGATTATGTCTTCGGTAGAATCCACACTATTGATGTAGAATCTCTTCGGCAGTAATTTCATCATAATCCAAACTTCACATAATTCCCAACAGTAAAGACCCGTCCTTCCTCCACGGTGTTGCACTAAACTAAACTACGCTATAAACTAACTAATAAACTACTAAGTAATGTAACTAACGATTTGTCTACGAGCTAACTTATGCTAGATAACACTTGGGGTGACCGACTCTTTTACTATGGAATTTTCTAATTCCTAACACCTTTGGTTAGCTTCACAGATGTGATAAACTTGTGCCATTCAGGATTCATGTTGTTCACAAACTTTGAGTTCAGCTGAATATTTGGCATAGTTATTTTGATATTCCTCATATCATTCACAAGTTTGTGGAATCTCACATAATATTCATAGATACTCTCTTCTGGTTTCATCTTGAAGTGCTCAAATTCATCATACAGTTGTGATTCTCTGTCTTCTTTAGTTAATTCAGAACCCGAGAGAAGCATCTTGACATTATCCCAAACAGCCTTGGCTTTAGTGTTGTGATTGATAAGCTTGTAGATATCTTTTGGAAGACCATGAAGTATAATGTTTGAAGCCCTAATTTCAGCATCGAATCTCTTTTTCTTCTTATCACTAAGCTCATCATATGCCTTTGGTCTGTCCAATCCAAAAATCATTGTTCCATCTGCAGCAGTATCAATTATGTCTCTTGTAGTCTCAATCTGATACGGTCCTTCATCAATGGACTTGAGAATGTTGACTCCATTTTCCTTTCCAAGACAATACAACCTAATTCATTGAGCCCATGAGTCATAGTCAGTTCTGTCAAGCATGGGTGGACGAGTGTCTGAACCAGCTGCTTGAACGTCCTCAGCTACAGTAGAGATGATTGTAGGCACGTTGGTAGACATGTTTACAGATTTCACGGGATTTTATAACTCTATGATTAAACCGGGAAATAGATTCTTTCACGGGATTTTACTAAATCAAGAGAAAACCGTATTAGAAACAAAAATTAACCAAGTCGCTATAACCCTTGAACCAAGTCGCTAAGTAGCAACTAGCTAAACCTCAAGTCGCTGTGAATCAAGTCGCTAAGCACAAGTCGCTAAGACCCAAGTCGCTGGACACAAATCGCTAAAGCACCAAATCGCTAAACAGTCAAGTCGCTAAAAAGCAACTCGCTAAGTATCCAAATCGCTAAAAGACAACTCGCTAAGAACTATAAGTACAAGTCGCTAGAAATAATGAAAGCAAGTCGCTAACCCTCCAAGTCGCTAGCCGTAGTGGAGAATCCACTAACTTGTACTGTTTTTCGGCTTGTCTAAATAGACAAGTCGCTAGAAATTACTGAAGCAAGTCGCTATGAAGAAATTCAAACCGAGACTCAAGTCGCTAACTTGAAAAACTTCAAAAACACATTTTTCAATTCAAAACAAGTCCAACCACAGTGATTCAAGCTTTCCAAATCAAAACCCAAGCACTTACAATGATTCTAAACACAAAAGTACACCCAAAATTCAAACTTTAACACAAGAAATGATCCAAATAATGCAAGAACCACTAAACTTTTTCAAACTCAAAAACCATCTAAAACCACTAGAAATCCAAAGATATGTAAGAGAGATGATCAAACCATGGCTCTTGATACCATTTGTAACATATTGGATTTCACAAACACATCATATCATGATCAAGTGGGGCGAATAATTCAAGGTTTTAGAGAGAGAAAGAGATAGAGGTTTGGGAACTTAGTGAGAGAAAATGAAAGTATTATTATGAGCTCCAACTCTCTACCTTGGGAGGTAGAGAGTATTTATAGTCTTACACAAATCGCCACCTACGGGTTGTGGATCAGGCATACAGTGGGTAAAGACCCGTCCGTCCTCCATGGTGTTACACAACTAAATACTACTTAACATTAAATAATCTACGACTACGAGCTTTCTAACGATTACATATACTTGAGGTGACCGACACTTTAATAACTGGATTTACTAAATCCTAACAGGCTGAGCGTGGCTCAACTGCCTTTTCGTCCACTTTTTAAAATTCTTAACAGTCCGTGGCATTTTAAAAACCATTTTATCTTCACCAATCTTTAGCCAAACAAGCCCTTCCTTCTCATCTTTATCTAGTCCCGATAGTTCTTGAAAGGGTTTCCCAAAAATCACCCCGGTTAGCCCATCTTCCACAAACTCGCTAACGTTATCCAAAACCACAAAATCGACCAAAAATGAGTGAGTGCCAACAAAGACACGGATGTTTGTTTCAATCCTTAGGAAATTGTTTCCTTTATATTCAAGTTCTTTTTCCATCACCTGGTTGTAGCATTCCTTTGAAATGATGTTAACTGGGAATTTGTGTCGATGAATGGATGAAAATCAATGAACCCAATCTTGCATGAAATTTTCAGATAATAGGGGTTCCTATGATGGATTCGTGCACCCATCTCATAAAACTTTGGTTGGTCAGATTGTGAAAACGTTTTTTCAGAGTTGCTGTGTGTAACACCCCCAAATCTCGGTACAACGGAAGACTTAATCAATTTTTCAGGGCGTTACATTGGATTGGTATCTCACACAAGTATAGCAAACAAGATAGTCATATTATCATTCAAAACCAATCCCAAATTTAATTATCCAAAACAATAATCCCAAATGTAAATAAAAGGCCCAAACATGATTTATAAAAATAGGTCCCCATAAATTATCAGAGTTTGATTATGATCCTTGAACAATGCCTCCTTGCCAAGCTTCCATAGAATGCGTACTCCAAATATCACTTAAATACCTGAGAAAAACATGCTAAAAGGTCAACTAACGCTGGTGAGTTCATAGGTTTAAATTCAAGTTTAAAATAGTGGACCTGTAGGAGTTTATTTGCTATGCGAGACCTAAGATAGATACACATCAATCACATACCAAACAAGCCCTTCCTTCTCATCTTTATCTAGTCCCGATAGTTCTTGAAAGGGTTTCCCAAAAATCACCCCGGTTAGCCCATCTTCCACAAACTCGCTAACGTTATCCAAAACCACAAAATCGACCAAAAATGAGTGAGTGCCAACAAAGACACGGATGTTTGTTTCAATCCTTAGGAAATTGTTTCCTTTATATTCAAGTTCTTTTTCCATCACCTGGTTGTAGCATTCCTTTGAAATGATGTTAACTGGGAATTTGTGTCGATGAATGGATGAAAATCAATGAACCCAATCTTGCATGAAATTTTCAGATAATAGGGGTTCCTATGATGGATTCGTGCACCCATCTCATAAAACTTTGGTTGGTCAGATTGTGAAAACGTTTTTTCAGAGTTGCTGTGTGTAACACCCCCAAATCTCGGTACAACGGAAGACTTAATCAAGTTTTCAGGGCGTTACATTGGATTGGTATCTCACACAAGTATAGCAAACAAGATAGTCATATTATCATTCAAAACCAATCCCAAATTTAATTATCCAAAACAATAATCCCAAATGTAAATAAAAGGCCCAAACATGATTTATAAAAATAGGTCCCCATAAATTATCAGAGTTTGATTATGATCCTTGAACAATGCCTCCTTGCCAAGCTTCCATAGAATGCGTACTCCAAATATCACTTAAATACCTGAGAAAAACATGCTAAAAGGTCAACTAACGCTGGTGAGTTCATAGGTTTAAATTCAAGTTTAAAATAGTGGACCTGTAGGAGTTTATTTGCTATGCGAGACCTAAGATAGATACACATCAATCACATACCAATATCACAATCACCATATCATCAATATCATATCCGACGTCATAGTGCGGCCTCCAGCGACTCTAGCCAGCACAATCGTAGCAAAGTCTAGAACGATTGCTAACCCTGGACTAGGTCGAGGTAGAAGTCTATACTTAGCTAGGCACGTGTTATAGCAATTAATATTGCTACCCTAGACTAAGGCAAAAACTCTCACATATCTATGTGAACAGTCAAGCACATAAGCAAATCAAAATAGTTTTAAAGGTCCAAAAATAGTAGCATGATTCTCACCTCAAATTAGTTAAAAACATAGATAAAAGTGGGGCTATGAAACTCACCTCAAGCAAGAAATGCACAAATAAACACTAGCAAGAAGATAACAGCTAATAACGGCTTAGCAACTATCGACTCGGCACAACCTATTAATGCAAACCAATTTTAATATATATTTCCCAAAATCAACGTTATCTACCCCAATGTATTCCTTTTCTTTATCTCCAAAAATGTCTTGTTTCACCGTTTAGTCCTAGCGTTTGGTATCGTTGTGTGTGTGTATCGACTCAATATGATATCATAAATGCACTCGATCAAACACAATGTGACTCAATGCAACACAATGAGATGTCTCAGCGATAAGCTCCATAGTCCAATAAGTTTTAGAATAAATAGTAGACCTTATCGAATTCGTCAACTCGATAAAATCAATCATTTATTCGTGTCGCTTATTAACCCATAAGTCGGTTACATCCTAACGAGTCATAAGGATAATTCACCCATTAATAACGTTATCCTACGTGCCTAGCAGGCTCTTATTAAATTCGTCAACCTAATAAGTCCGCTACCCATGTAGATCGACGCTATTAATGTTAGGTCATCCGTAACCCATGCACACAACGTAACTAAAATTAGATACTTGAAACTAGTATTAAATGCTCATAAATGTCACATTTCGATAAACGTGCACTCAAAACATTAAATACTTTTAATTAGAAAACCTTTCCATTTTAAGTTGTTAATTCCCATTTAAAATAGTAAGTAACAAGACAAGTCTTGTTATCGATAGTTTTGGTATAAAAGCCTTTTATTATTTATGTTTCACCATTATTATTCATGTTTTTATATATATATATATATATATATATATATATATATATATATATATATGTATGTATATATATATATGTATTTATTACGTCAAATTCAATATAAGTCTCATATCGTTATTCGTTTCGAGTCCACAAGCACGAGTCATGACTTCTCGGCCTTTAATCAATCTATAGTCCAAAATATACCAAAGTTCATGTTACGGCATTGTCGGGGTCAACTATGACTAAAAATTCAAAGTAACACCGACGTTGCTCAAAGTTGACAATTTATATTATAAATCCAAGTAAATAATGACAATAGCGCAAGTCAATCTCAAGTCAACCCAAATCAATCTCGCCAACCAATCAATCTACCAATTATACCCGTAACCAATGTTATGACCCTAATGGTCATGACACGGTCACGATTAAGATCACGTGAACCAAACAAGCTCTGGAAGCTTTTCAGCTCCACGCGTCTCATCCAAACACCAACAACAACTACCAACAAGATACCACAACAACCCGACTGGACCCTTGGTCCTTAGGGGTCACGTACGCAAACCAACACCCTTGTACAAGTCCCTAGTGGCTCGTACACCTTACTACACCCATACAAACGCTCCCAAATGGCTTCTACTACAACCAACCACAATCAATCAACCTTCAATCATCATTCAAACATCAAAACCATAAACTTATCTAAACCCATCATATGAAACTATGCCTAAAATGAAAAAACACAACAATATGATACTACACACGATACCAAATCACTAGCTACATGTTTTATTAGATGTAAATTAGTTTTAGACCCATGTTTCACCCAAAACCCAACAAGGTCGAGCCTTGTACGAGCCCTAGAAGGGTCATACGTGGCTTCTCATAGCTCAAACTAGCTTGACCCACGTTCCAGTTACCTTTTCTCAACCTGATCTACAAGATTTAATGAAAACCCTAGAATCATGAATTGTTTTTATAAGATTTGGAGGTGTTAATGAAGGCTTCTATAGGAGATATATATATGGATGGAAAGAGGAAAGAGAGATCTACAAAATGGTGGTTGAGGTGAGATGCCACTCGCCAGATTTTGGCCGGAATTTGGCCGGAGAAGGGACGGCGGTGGTGATTTAATATTTAGGGTTAGGGTTTGTGGAGAGAGAAAGGAGAGAGAGAGAGAAAAAGGGTGTATGTGTGTTTTAGAGAGAGAAGTAAAAGAGATATATGAGTTAGAGAGGGGGTATTTATATTTGTGGTTAGGGATTTAAAAATAAATAGGAATGGGGGGAGGGGGTGGCCGGCCATGGTGTTTTAGAGGGGCCGAAGCCGTAATTTTTCATAAATGATAACATCAAATAGTCCTGATTATTAAGTGTCAATTTCTCCTGATAATGCTTGTAATTTATATCATTTATATGGATTTACGCTTATTTTTCATTGTTTTCCACTTTCAGATAAATTACGATCATTGGAGCTAAAGAGACGCGAAACTGTAGAAATATCTAAAGATTTATCACAGTATGCTACTTTGAAGAAGTTACGGCATAACTCGTCTCTCACATTACGCTGTAACTATTGCGTGACTCAGAAAACCAACTTATCAGAAGGTTACGGCGTAACTCTTCCCAAAGGTTACGACGTAACTATATTAGGTCAAATGAGGTTCCACGCCGCTGATACTTACGCCGTAACTACTCCATCAACTACGACGTAACCGAGTTTATTGAAGACTACGGCGTAACCACTCATTAGGTTACGTCGTAACCAGCAGATCTAGTGCAAAATACGATGAAATAGAAGGTTACGGCGTAACTCTTATATTAGTTACGCCGTAACCCAGATCTGGCCTATAAATATCCCACAAATTCTAGCATTTCTAATCATTCCATTCCACACACAACACTCAGAGAACGTGGGAAAAATCTCAAGGCATGTCTAGAGGAGCATACAGAGCTGTCACCAAGGGAGAAATCACTCCCCTACGATAAGCATTAGCGTTTTATATTTCTTTTACTTTCAATTCATGTATTTCGTACCTTTGAATATTGAATTGGTTTGCATGACTAATATGAGCGGCTAAGCACCTCTTGGTGCTGGCCTAGTTATGATTTCTTAATTGTTTTTTTTACGTTTAATTTACTTCCATACAATTATTTCTAAGTGTATGCATGCATAGTTTATTGGTAGCCACCCTTGGTTCGGTAGTTTTGAATGGCGGTAGAGGCCAATTGCCTAGGAGATATGACCAACTGACCCTAGGTGAGCGGACTGAGACGGGAAGGGTAAGATGTGACCAAATGACGACCCTTTCTACTTGTGCGATTTGACCAACTGATCACCTATCGTTTGGATGAACTTAAGAATTAGGGGGTGCGTGTCTAAGTTCCTAACGGTCGGGCATTCACTATTATAAATCTAGCATGTAGCGGTACTTATTGACTTGGCTTTGGGGACCAGGAACAACAGGACTTATGAGGGGACACCTGACTTCTCCTGTGGTGGCATCTTTGCTGATAGGTTAGGGCGAATTGACCAAATGCTGTCCTCTCGACTTTGACCCCACCTGAAGTAATTGGAAGTAAGTAGACGTAGACATAACTAGCTAGGAGGATTAACTAGGTTAGAACCACTCTCCTCTATTGATTTCCCTTTATCATTTATCTGCTTTTATTTGCTTTATTCTATTTTAGTAGTTTAATTAATTAAATCTCTATCAAAACCATTATTAATCTGTGACACCTAGACTTAGTAATAATCCAACACACATAGCTCTTGGGACGACCTCGGCTTTACCGATTACTACACTACACACGACTGGGTACACTGCCCGTTAGTGCATTAGGGTACACCATAGGTATAACGAGACTTTATAAATATTAAAACCTGGTCAGTAAAACCTGCATCAAGTTTTTGGCGCCGATGCCGGGGAGTTATAATAGGATTAATATTAAGTCTTTAATTTCGTTTTAAACTTTTCTCACGATAATATTTCAAGTTTTCAGGTACTATGGAAGTTGTTAACATCGATGACCTCACTCTTGAGAAATACTTGGCGTTGACAAGAGCGGAACAAGGGCCGGGTCTCATAAGACCTGCAATTGGAGCGGATGTCCGTTTTGAAATCAAAGACCAATTTATGAGGGAGCTTCGTGCTAACCCTTTTTCAGGGAACAGGGACGAAGATGCATATGAGCACGTTGAAAATGTCCTATACATCGCTAGCCTTTTCAACATTCCGGGCGTGTCTCATGATGCTATTATGCTAAGGGTGTTCCCAATGACTCTTACTTTAGCTGCCAGAAGATGGATTGAAAGATTGCCCGCAGGGGCAATTAATACTTGGGCACTACTTAAGAAGCACTTTATTCAGAGATATTGTCCGCCATCGAAGATTTCTAACCAGCTTTTGGAAATCCATAATTTCAAGCAAGAAGGCGATGAAACGTTGTACCAAGCCAGGGATAGATACAGCGATCTCCTTTATAAATGTCCTACAAATGATCTGAACAACCAGAAAAAGGTCAACATCTTCTACAAAGGAATTAACGTAACTACAAGGCAGATGCTGGACTATCAAGGACCCATCCCGAACATGACCCCTACTCTTGCTATTGAAGCCATTCAAAAAATGGCTGATCACTCTAAAAAGTGGCACGACGGAGGAAGTAATAGAATTCTAGGCGGACGTTTCGATGGAATTGCAGCAATAACCAACAAGCTTGAGAATCTCGGTAGAGATATGCTGAAAATCAGAGAAACTGTTCATGCCATCCAAGTCGACTGCGAAAAAAAAGTGGTGGGGGACATTTAACTAAAAATTGTCCTAAAATTGACAAGGATGATTCGATCGAGGAAGCTAAATATGGAGAGAATAGGCCTTTCTACGGGGATAATCGTAATGGGTTTCGTGGAGGACCCTCACCGTATTATGAGCGTAATGAAAGAAGAGCTAACTTGGAGGAAATTATTAACAAGTACCTTGTGGATACTACCAAGAGGAAAAAAGAGCAAGAAGAATGGCTTAAAATTTTCTAAGATAATACAAACAAGAGCCTCTCTTCCCATGACATATCACTAAAAAACTTGGAAACTTTAATTGGAAAGCTTGGCGACGAGGTACAAAGAAGAAATGAGGAACAAAAGATCAAATCTACTATATGTAAGGCTATATTCTCTGATAACAACAAGTACTCTGATGAGTCTGATACTGATGGCGAAAGTGAGTTATGCCGTAATCACACCTCAGAGTTACGGCGTAACCCGAATTCAAGCAAAGACACGGGCACCAAGGTCGAAAACTCTAAAAGGAGAAGTCATTGGTGCAAGGCTATTGCGATTGACGATGGGGAATGCTACAGCTTATGGGCCTCATGTGATCCTCGAAAAACCTGTGATGGAGGAGTTGATAAAGAAAGGGTAAAAGATGACAGATATATGTGGACTACACTTAACGACGAAGAAAGATTAGCTAAATTCTCAATTATCGAAGTGGAAGGACCACCTATCAAGCATTACTGAAAACCCTTACTCGTCATGGAAGATGAGATTACTCACGCTTGGCCAACGTGCAACCCTTTTCGTGAATATTGCAATGGAGGAGGTAATGTGAAGAACGAAGTTTGGATATGCCCACATGAATCTGGGAGGCGTTACCTTGATTTTGGAAATCTATCATTCAGAGATTGGTATTCAGTAAGATTCGGGGACGCGATATTTAATTCGGCTTTGTTTAGAAATCTGGAACTCAAATATGAAAAACATATTCTTTGAGGAAAAACCATTAAGCCCCTCGATGCTATTCCTTCTGAAGATGACAATGATGAAGGAACTCAAAATCATTGGTGTGAACAAATTAAGACCGGTGACGGAAACGTTTGGGCTTCCTGCAACCTTTTTGAGTATGAATGTGACGGGGGAAGCATCATTGAGAGAGCTGGGGAAGACGAGTTCCTATGGACTTCAACTAATGATTCTGAAAGAACAGAATTGCCTTGGCCAGATGATCTCGGTTTCAACGATTGGGTCAGAATCAAATACGGAAAAATTGACGCGTCAACTAAAGAGAAAATCTGGAATGGATGTATGAGTAAAGATCAACCTAACAATGAAATTCCTAATGAAAAATCAGAAGATAACACCAAGGACTCGTCTAAGGTAGAAAAAGAAGAATGCAAGCAAATACTCGTAGAAAACAATGACCAACTTGAAGATACCGATTCCGACGACGATGATTTCGATTATCTCGAGTTACAAGGCGAAGACGGTTTCATTGACCCAGATGATGAAGTACACGATAAAAGAAGATGCAAACTTCTTGGCATCCCGTTTAAGAGGCCACCACCAATTATAGCCGAAAAATATGAGTTTACACGATACCATTTAGGACCTGAAGAAAAATTTTGCAAGATTCGGAAGATTGAAACCAAAGAATATCTCCGCACTGCCACAAATGTCGGTTGGGTTAGGCGTAACTTAATGAATGACATGGAGGAAGTCACGAAAGTCCAAAGGCCCCCATAGAAGCCCCGCGGCTCTGAGTCTAACTTAAAGACTCGTAAAATAAAGAAAAGTGCTCTTTCGGGAGACAACCCGAATTATCCCTTTCTTTTGTTTTATTTCCATTTCTGTAGGGTTTTGTGTTTTCTAACCATTTTTGCAGGAAACGAGGAAATAATTGCTGCTGCAGTTTGCTGATCTGACCAGAGTTATGACGTAACTCATGTATTTGATTACGCCATAACCGACCTTTTAGCAGCAGAATTCTGGACGCATTAACAATTACAGCGTAATACCATCTCTGTGGTTACACCGTAACCACTCGCTTTGCAGCTTATGCCAGGTTTTGCTAGTTACGGCGTAACTCCCTCATAAGAGTTACGACGTAACCTTCCTCTTCTTTAATTATTTCATTTTAAAACACAATAACCTTGTATTAGTATTTTAAATGAACTTTGTGGGTGTGTTCCCTGTAAAACCTCACGAGACTTCACTCGTCCACTTGGGACACCAAGTGGTTTAAAAGGCTTGTTGCATTCGCTAAATGCAACCGTGATTCCTACGATAGTGAGTTAGGTTTGTTTTTCATTTTTCATTTGTCATTTTTTTCTTTTTAGAATTATGCTTGTCGGTAGCGTTATTTCAGGGATTGAAGTTTGTTCATGATGCTTATACGAAGGCACGTCGCTTTTTCGTGGGCCTTCTTTCTTCATGGAGCAAATTTCAGGGAATTTCTCGCTCTAATTCTACTTTTCTCTTCACATTTATTTAATGCTTAGTACAAAAGGGACTTTGTACAATTCAAGTGGGGGGACGGGAGTAGAATTATCTTTTGAACATTATTTTGCCCTCGTTTTTCTAGTTTATTTTGAAAAATTATGTCATTTTTAAAATTTTGACATGTTTTTCTTAACCTAACTAGATTAGACCTTAGCCGAGCACATACAACCCTTGATATTATATGGTGAGATTAGCCTTATCCGTTTCCAATATTTTACCCCAAATCCACCAAATTATGAGTGTGCCGGTAGCTTGTAAACTTTAGAACTTGGCTTTTGCATCATTTCGAGACCATATACGAGGTATGTTGAGTTAGCTCGATGTATTTGGACTTTTCAGTTTTAGAAGGCAATATTATAGGATTATCACCCAAACAGCCTACCATTGTGTGTCTATCGATTAGTCACCTCTACTTTTTGACCCCCATCTGAAACCCTTTTGTTGCACTCACCTTTAGTGCAAGATACCCCTAGATACACCCTTCTGAGCCATTCCTTTCATTTTGGTAACCCGATATATTGTTTCGATACACCTATACACCTTAGCCTACCCTGTAGTCTTTATTTGTGATTGGGAAGTCATCATTTGCCTAAGTTCAAGGTTCGAGTGGAAAGGTTCAGAAATCACGCTTTCATCGACAACATTCCTGAAGATCATTGAAGACCCCCCGAATTCCCATTGTTCATCTCAAGTGGGGGGATATTATGTTTAGTATTTATTGTTATGTTGAAAAAAAAAGAAAAAAAAAAGTGATTCGAAAAAAAAATAAATAAATAAAAATAAAGTTGTTATGATTTAGTTATTGTAAAGTGTGATGTTATAAGCACTGTAGTATGAGCTTATTAGATTTAGTATCGAGGAGGCCACCTCGGTCACATTTGAAGATTGGAGTTGGTAATTATGCCAACGATTGGAGAAAAGGTAGTGTGCACATCACGACGTCCTCTAATGACACCTCTACCTTGCATTTCATGATCCGGTTTCTTGACTTCAAAGCTTGAACTTTGGGCGGACGGTAAGTGGTGATGACTTGGTTATAGATTTAGACTACCTGCTTGTTTTTTATTTTACACCATTTATTTATCCCATGTCTTATCCTACCTTTTAGTCATGAAGAGTGTCTAGGTGATGCAGCGAGCAATCTATGGTGTCTTGGCCATGGATTTGGTCATGTATCATTGATTTTGTCCACTTCGCCGTGACATGTTAGTAATGACGAATCACCCCTTAACCTTTATCGTATCTACCCATATTGCCTTAGAGAATTGTTTAGCCCTTAACTCTAGTGGTGGAGATTTGTGTAACCGCCAAGCTTATGATAGAATACATGCTATGACTGTGCGATTGAGTGATCACCCCGAAATTGACACTTAGAATAGTTGAGAGATTTGAGTGTTTTGTTCCCCTTTCGTGAGGTGTTCGGCTTTGGTTTATTCTAGCATAAGGGATTTGTAAACCTATATTTTCCAGGTTATGGGAGATATCTTTTTAGAAATATTTCTAATAAGGTCTACTTGAGGGCAAGTAGAGTTCAAGTGTGGGGATATTTGATAACATCAAATAGTCCTGATTATTAAGTGTTAATTTCCCCCGATAATGCTTGTAATTTATATCATTTATATGGATTTACGCTTGTTTTCCATTGTTTTCCACTTTCAGGTAATTACGAGCATTGGAGCTAAAGAGACGCGGAACTGGAGAAATATCTAAAGATTTATTACAATATGCTACTTTGAAGAAGTTATGGCGTAACTCGTCTCTCACATTATGCCGTAACTATTGCGTGACTCAGAAAACCAACTTATCAGAAGGTTACAGCGTAACTCTTCCCAAAGGTTACGACGTAACTATATTAGGTCAAATGAGGTTCCACGCCGCTGATACTTACGCCGTAACTACTCCATCAACTACGGCGTAACCGAGTTTATTGAAGACTATGGCGTAACCACTCATTAGGTTACGTCGTAACCAGCAGATCTAGTGCAAAATACGATGAAATAGAAGGTTACAGCGTAACTCTTATATTAGTTACGCCGTAGCCCATATCTGGCCTATAAATACCCCACGAATTCTAGCATTTTTAATCATTCCATTCCACACATAACACTCAGAGAACGTGGGAAAAAGCTCAAGGTAGGTCTAGAGGAGCATACAGAGTTGTCTCCAAAGGAGAAATCAGTCCCCTATGATAAGCATTAGCGTTTTATATTTCTTTTACTTTCAATTCATGTATTTCGTACCTTTGAATATTGAATTGGTTTGCATGATTAATATGAGCGGCTAAGCACCTCTTGGTGCCGGCCTAGTTATGATTCCTTAATTGTTTTGTTTGCGTTTACTTTACTTCCGTACAATTATTTCTAAGTGTATGCATGCATAGTTTATTGGTAGCCACCCTTAGTTCGGTAGTTTTGAATGGCGGTAGAGGCCAATTGCCTAGGAGATATGACCAACTGACGCTCGGTGAGCGGACTGAGACGGGAAGGGTAAGATATGACCAACTGACGACCCTTTCTACTTGTGCGATTTGACCAACTGATCACCTATCGTTTGGATGAACTTAAGAATTAGGGGGTGCGTGTCTAAGTTCCTAACGGTCGGGCATTCACTATTATAAATCTAGCATGTAGCGATACTTAATGACTTGGCTTAGGGGACCAAGAACAACAGGACTTATGAGGGGACACCTGACTTCTCCTATGGTGGCATGTTTGCTGATAGGTTAGGGCGAATTGACCAAATGTTGTCCTCTCGACTTTGACCCCACCTGAAGTAATTGGAAGTAAGTAGACGTAGACATAACTAGCTAGGAGGATTAACTAGGTTAGCACCATTCTCCTCTATTGATTTCCCTTTATCATTTATCTGCTTTTATTTGCTTTATTCTGTTTTAGTAGTTTAATTAATTAAATCCCTATCAAAACCATTATTAATCTGTGACACCTAGACTTAGTAATAATCCAACACACATAGCTCTTGGGACGACCTCGGCTTTACCGATTACTACACTACACATGACCGGGTACACTGCCCGTTAGTGCATTAGAGTACACCATAGGTATAATGAGACTTTATAAATATTAAAACCTGGTCAGTAAAACCTGCATCAATAAACTATCCCGTTTACCCATTCCCGAGCTCATATATTTTCCTACGAGTGTCCCACGGTGTTCCTTCGACTTTCTATTATGTTTATTTATGTTTTTCCATGAGTTTTGACTATTTATTTGCCAAGTTTCGAGTTACGGTTTAAAAGTTACGTTATTTCTTGTTTTAGGCTTTTATTGTGCCGAATCGCATAGTGCCTAACAAAAAGAGTTAAAACTCACACGATAACTCATACGATAATAAAATAAATCATAAGAGCCAATAAATGATATCAAATCAAGTCATGGTCGATAAAAATAGTTATAAAGGCAAAAACTCGGTTTAGTTTAACGTAATGTCATTACCTAAAATTGACTCCCTAATTGCAAGTTGTCACACTATGCCAATGGACCATTTCGACGTCGCTAGAGAAATCATCGGCACTGACTCCTAAATCTTCTTCTTCAAAATTTACGAACACATCAAAACCTTTCCCTAAAGCCATCTCGCCAAGATTTGTAGCATGTTTTGGGGAGGCACTAAGAAAATCTTCCAATGCATCGCCAAAATCACCAAAAGGATCAATTGCAAAATTTTTTTGAGGAGTGGACAGAAGTTCATTAGGTCTAAATGTGTTAATTTCCCCTTTAGCTTCGAGGGTTAATTTTTGTGCGAAGACATCCACTTTTGCATGGGCAGTATCAAGCATTGGTCTTCCTAAAATAATAGGTATTCGGTTATCTTCTGGAATATCCAGAATCACAAAATCAACCGAGAATATTTTTTTTATCTTTACCAATACATTCTCATCAATTCCCAAGGGTGACTGCATAGACCGATCAGCCATTTCAATCTTCATTTTGGCTGGTTTAAGATCTACGATACCCATACGTAGGAACATTGAATGAGGCATTATGCTTGTGCTCACTCCAAGATCAGCTACGGCATAAAACATATTGAGACTCCCGATCAAGCAAGGGAGAGTGAAACAACCGGGATCTTTTTCCTTCTACGGCAGTTCATTTCTTAAAACTGCTGAACATCTCTCGTTAAGTTGAACCATCTCATCGGAATCGTTACTTAATTCCTGCAAAATATTGTTAGGATCAGCTTTAATGGAATTAACAAGAGGAACGTTTAACGGGAGAGCTCCAACGACAAGAAGCAAGAGTTTCTCCTTGCTAATTCTTCGTTTAACCTTCTCCGAAAAGGTAGTAGGCTCTTCAAAGATTGTTTCAACAGTGTTGACAACTTCTTCTTCCTGTGTAGTGAGGTAATCCGTGATGGTTTTCGAACATGAGTTCACACTTTTCTCCAAACCCTTTATCCGGTCTTCATGAGTCTTGAGAGAAGGAACCGTGTTTTCCACGAATGTTTTCATCATTTTTTCAATTCTCTCATCACGTTCCCTAGATTCCTCGATATGGTCAAGGATCCTTTTTTCTAAACTGTTTTCGGTCTTCGTCCCAAATACACTTTTAACCTTTTCTACCCTACAGGCTTCAGTTTCATTTGCCCTTTCCAGCCTTCGCTTTTTGAAAATTTTGCCATAATTATATTCTTGCTTCGTTAATGTTTTCATCACCTTATGATCAAAATTATCCCTTGGTCCATACCCTGTCTCCATATGCCATTTATAGCAGTGTTAAGAAATCCGTCGAATACACTCCAAAGCTTGGTCAGGGGTCATGCTTGGAATAGGTCTAGGAGAATCGAGTAATTCACGTGTCAGTACATTAATTCCCCTTTATAAGACATAGACGATTTGATGTTTGTTCAAGTCATGAGTGGGGCATCGGTAAAGTAACTCATTGAATCTTTCCCACGCTTGATACAACATTTCTTCACTCTCTTGAACAAATTGATGGATCTTACCGAGAAGTTTATCCATCTTCGAAGGAGGGCAAAATTGTTGAACGAATTCTCTTCTTAATTTATCCCATGTTTCCTTGCGTTCGGCAGGGAGCTTATTGTACCATCTTTTCGCAGTCCCTGTAAGAGTCATGGGAAAAATTCTTGCGGTAACTAAATAGCTAGGGATATTCTGGACGCTGAAAAGAGATGATAAGTAGACCACTTCTTCCACATGATTTTGAACATCCTCATTTTCATCTCCTGAAAACTTAAGCTCGTGTAATTCCCGAATAAATTGGTCCGGAATGGAGAATTTTTCCACACTAGAGTCTTGTGTGAAGGCTCGTTTACAATTCACATTTGGCTGTTCCAAATACTGCTCCATGGTTATTTCTTCAATATTATCTTCATCTATGACTTCAGGCTCTGCATCAGATTGGCCGGATTCGTAAAACGAAAAAATGTTATGAATAGGAATTGGTGAGTAAACTTTTTTCGTCCGAAATTGTTTTTCCGGATCATCGAACTGGGTGGCCAAAAATGGCTTTGAGCTTATAGTCTTGAATCCTGACATAATGACAAAGAAAGAAAATTAAAAATAGACCTAATATTTATAAGTCTCGTTATACTGACCAGGTTATACTGACCAGGTTTCCGGATCATATAACTCCCCGGCATCAGCGCCAAAAACTTGATGTAGGCTTTACTGACCAGGTTTTAATATTTATAAGTCTCGTTATACCTGTGGTCTACCCTAATGCACTAACGGGCAGTGTACCCGGTCGTGTGTAGTATAGTATTCAGTAAAACCGAGGTCATCCCAAGAGCTATGTGTGTGGATTTAAACTAAGTCTAGGTGTCACAGATTTTAATAGGATTTTGATATTGAATTAACTAATTAAATACTAAAGCAAATAAAGGCAAGGGTTGTGATCAATAGAGGAGAGGGGTGCTAACCTAGTTATTCATCGTAACTAGTTAAGTCTACGTCTAATTACTTCCAATTACTTCAGGTGGGGTCAAAGTCGCTAGAACAGCATTTGGTCAGTTCGTACTAACCTATAAGCAAAGGGTCCCACTAGAGAAATCAGGCGACCCGTCATAAGTCCAGTTGTTCTTAGTCCCCTAAGCCAAGTCATTAAGTACCACTACATGCTAGATTCATAACAATGAGTGCCCGGGTGCTAGCATCTTAAACACTCATCCCCGATTTCTTAAGTTCATCCAAACGGTAGGTGATGAGTTGGTCAAATCGAACAAGCAGAAAGGGTCGTCAGTTGGTCATATCTTACCCTTCCCACTCAGTCTACCTACTTAGGGTCAGTTGGTCATATCTTCAAAGTAACTAGCAACTACCGCCATTCAAAACTACCAAAACAAGGGTAGCTACCAACAAAGTATGCATGCATACACCTAGGAATAGTTATACGAAAGCAATGTAAGCATAAACAAAACAATTAAGGAATCATAACTAGACCAGCACCAGAGGTGCTTAGCTGCTCATATTAACTAAAACAATCGATGCAATGTTTAACATTACGAAATACATGAATTGAAAGTAAAGAAAAGATAAAATGCTAATGCTTATCGTAGGGTAGTGATTTCTCCCTTGGAGATAGCTCCGTATGCTCCTCTAGATATGCCTTCGAATTCTACTCACGTTCACTTGGTGTTGTGTGTGAAATGGGATGCTTTGAAATGCTGGAATTCGAGAGGTATTTATAGGTCAGATCTGGTTACGGCGTAACTAATATTATGAGTTACGCCGTAACATCCAATTCTTCGTCTTTTTCAATAAAAATGCTGGTTATGGCGTAACATCTGGAAGGAGTTACGCCGTATCTTCAATAAATTCTTGTTACGCCGTAATTGATACAATAGTTATGGCGTAGCTTGCAGCGGCGCGGAACCTTATTTAACCTAGTTGGTTTTCTGATCTACACTTCAGTTACGGCATAATGTGATAGAGGAGTTACACCGTAACTTCTTCAAAATGAGCATACTATGATATATCTTCAATAAATTCTCCAAATCCACGTCTCTTTAGCTCCAACGCTCATAATTTACCTGAAAATGAAATATAGAGGAAAACAAAAGTAAATCCATATAAATGATATAAAATACGAGAATTATCGGGATAAATTGACACTTAATATTAAGGACTATTTGATGTTATCACCCATGCAAGTGGCCATTGCAGGAAGGAACAGTCTTCTCAGTGAGACTATGTGTAAAGAATTTTCATGGTCTCTGTAAGGGGAAACATTCACAACCTCAATGATGTTATTACCATTGAGTGGGTGTGAGATGGTTTTTGGCATCCAATGGCTTTCAACTTTGGGTAATATAGTATCTAACTTCAAGGAGTTAAGAATTAGTTTAAAGTACATTAACAAATTGATGACATTGAGAGGATCTACAAAAGCAAGTCTGCAATGGATGCAGGGAAGAATTAGTCATTTTCAATGTTTTTTCATGGCTATGTGTGTCTATCCAGCTACCTTGTTACAGGCTGAGCAAGATGGGAATGCTAGCTCACTACCTTTATTAACTCCATTATTGCAAGATTTTGAAGATGTCTTTGCTGTTCCATCCAGTCTTCCACCCAAAAGAAGTCATGATCACAGAATACTACTCAAAGAAGGAGCTCAACCTGTGAATATCAGACCTTACAGACACCCTCCTACACAGAAGGACGCAATAGAAGCAATGGTTAAAGAGCTTTTGGATTCCGGAGTAATAAGGCACATTCAAAGTTCTTACTCTTCTCCTATTGTCATGGTCAAGAAGAAGGATGGTTCTTGGAGGATGTGTATTGACTACAGACAATTGAATAAACTGACCATTAAAGATAAGTTCCCTATTCCTCTGATAGAAGAACTGATTGATGAGTTGTGTGGATATGTTATTTTTTTCCAAACTTGATCTTAGGCCAGGCTATCACCAAATTAGGATGCATGACAATGATGTTGCTAACACAGCCTTTAAGACTCATAAGGGACATTATGAGTTTTTAGTTATGCCATTTGGACTTACTAATGCTCCCTCCATATTTTAGTCTCTAATGAATATAGTTTTTAGATCTTATCTGAGGAAGTTTACATTGGTCTTTTTTGATGACATTTTGATCTATAGCCCCATTGTGGACTCACATATGAACATTTGAGGTTGGTTATACAGACAATCAGGGACCATAAATTGTATGATAAGTTTAGTAAGTGTACTTTTGGAGTCACAAGGGTAGAATATTTAGGCCATATTATCTTTGATAAAGGAGTAGCAACAGATCCAGCCAAAGTGGAAGCAATGAGAAAGTGGCCTAAACCTCAGAATTTGAAGCAGTTGAGAGGCTATCTGGGTTTGACTGGTTATTATAGGAGGTTTATAAGGAACTACGCTTGATTCTTAAGAAAGAAATCAATTATAGTATTGGGTAACTCAAATGTATTAGATTTGAATCCCCGGATCGTTCCTAGCGAAGGATGAATGGAGTTAAAAACTCACGTCACGTTCTTCGGGATTTGAATGGTTAAAAAGGGATTTTTGATGATTTCTAAACTATGAGGCAAGGAAAAGAAATGGGAAGCAATTAAAACTACTAAATCTATGGTGCAAACAAGTAATATCTACTAAGTATGCAAATTATACTAAAAACGCAAATTACGAATTAACTAAAACGTATACTAAAATGCAAATAATTCTATTTTAACTCCTAAAAGTGAAATAATAATTTTATACCGCTAAGAATGTAATTTGAAAATTATAAAAAATTTAAAACTATTTTTTTTGGATTTTCTTGATTTTATTTGAATTAAAAACTATTTTTTTTTAAAATTGATTTAAAAAGCTAGAAAATATAAAAATTTACAAGAAAATTACCAAACTATTTTTCAAAAATATAAATGAACTAAAAATGATTTTTAGAACTGAAATTATATTTTTCTAACTTTTTCTCTATTTATTATGAATTTAAACTAATTAAATCTAATTAAATGTCTAGAAAATACTAATTTAACTAGGAAAAATCTGGAAAAATAATTTTTATGACTTTTTGATTTATCTAAACCTAATAAAATTAATTTTGTATTTTTGTGAACCTTTTCTGATTTATTTGAATAAAAATGGGCAAATGGCACAAAAAGGTATCAAAGTTAGGGTCCATTTCCAATTAAGGTATTCTACTTTTTTTCTTGCATAAAAAGGTACCCAACTAAATTTTTTGGCGAATTTGGGTTTTTTACTAACGTCCGTTAACTCCTTCGTTAGTATATTACATATTTGGTCCCTGATTTTGTAGAGTCTTTTTATGCATCATCCCTCCTCCTCCACCGTCCACCACCACCCTCCTCCTCCACCAACACCGTCCGCCACCATCACCCGCCAACACCACCACCGTCCACCACCACTACCACCCGCCACCACCAGAAAACTCACAAACCCCGTAATAACCCAAACCCATTTCCAATTCCGTACAATCACCCAATCCAAACCCAAACCCAAACCCAAACCCAAACCCAAGTCCAAAACCTCATTTCGTGAACTCAAATCCCATCTCAAATCCAATGGGAACTGGAGGAATGTGGGTCAGGATTGCTATGTTGTATTCCCAAGGTGGTATGGTTGATAATGCACTTAAGGTGTTTGATGAAATGCTTGAACGAAAACCATGGGATTTTGGCTGATTCTATAGTCAGTTCTGAAATGGATTAACTTGTTTTGACCAATTTCATCATAATAATACATCATTTGTTGGTTATTTTAGTGTAATTGGATTAACTTGTTTTGACCAATTTCAACATAATAATACATCATTTAGGTTTGGAGGTGCGGAGTGCACACCTACTTGAATTTATTATGATCTTAGGGGCGAAGCCCCTAAGGGACGGGGGTCCGGGGGCAGCGCCCCTGGTAGCAGGGTCCAAGGGGCGGCAGCCCCTGGCTGAGGTTGCTATGTCAAAAATTCCTCAGAAAAGCAATTTTCGGAATCTGTTGAGGTTGTGAATCTGCTGAAGTTTTGATTCTGAAGTTGTGATGCTGAGGTTGGGAAAACCTACAAACATCTAACTAAAATATATGTTTTGCCCATAAACATGCCCATGCTTACCTTGGACATTACTTCAGCAGAAGCACGGCTTCACTTCAGCAGCAACACTGCTTCGCTACTTCAGCAGGAACTCTGCTTCGTTACTTCAGCAGAAGCACGGCTTCACTTCAGCAGCAACACTGCTTCGCTACTTCAGCAGGAACTCTGCTTCGTTACTTCAGCAGTCAAAATGTCCCAAAAAGTAGTTTTTGTCAGTTTTAGCATAGCTTTTTAAGTCATTTTAAGTTGTTATAAAAATTTAAAAAAAATAAAAATAGCAATTTCACTAGCTTATTTAACTTTTGTCAATAGGAAAAAAATCAAAAAAATCTTTTGGTAGGGCTGCTAGTGGTGCAAAGTTGCTGGGTTGAAGCAATGGAACCACATTCTGTCAGTTCTTACACAGTTGTTTGAGTCATTTGAATTTGGATTTAATTCTGGTTTTTAGCTTCTGGAACTTAAAGGTGTAGTTTGTTAGCCAAGTCTGTTAAAATCAAGTAGGTGTGCACTCCGCACCTCCAAACCAAAATGATGTTTTCGTTCAAGCATTTCATCAAACACCTTAAGTGCATTATCAACCATACCACCTTGGGAATACAACATAGCAATCCTGACCCACATTCCTTCAGTTCACATTGGATTTGAGATGGGATTTGAGTTCACGAAATGAGGTTTTGGACTTGGGTTATTACGGGGTTTGTGAGTTTTCTGGTGGTGGCGGGTGGTAGTGGTGGTGGACGGTGGTGGTGTTGGCAGGTGATGGTGGCGGACGGTGTTGGTGGAGGAGGACGGTGGTGGTGGACGGTGGAGGAGGAGGGATGATGCATAAAAAGACTCTACAAAATCAGGGACCAAATATGTAATATACTAACGAAGGGAGTTAACGGACGTTAGTAAAAAACCCAAATCCGCCAAAAAATTTAGTTGGGTACCTTTTTATGCAAGAAAAAAAGTAGAATACCTTAATTGGAAATGGACCCTAACTTTGATACCTTTTTGTGCCATTTGCCCAATAAAAATCTATTTAAAAGTGCTAAAAACTGATTTTAATTCCAGAAAAATAGTACATGAACTAGGAAAGTTATGAAATTCTACAGAAAAGTTCTAATTTATATTGAGAAGCTATGAAAATTATCAAAAACAACTAGGAATCACAGATTAAGCTATTTGTTAACCAACTGATTATGAATAAGGTAAATGGAAATAAGCTAAGTGTACTAACAAGCTGCCAGATCCTACCAATGACTAAACTATGCCTAAATTAACTGAATGCTACCTAATCCAACTAATACTGACCAAATAAGCTTAGGCTAGAAGCTAAAAAGCACTTATCCTAGTTCTCTCAGCAATCATCCAAGCAGTCCTGAGGTGCCAGTCTTCAGCTGTACTAGAAGCCTGAAAACAAGGTCTTATGGAAAAATACCAATTGGAACCTCAAAACACACTGGTGAAGTATTTTTAAACCAAATTAGAGCTTATTAGGAGCAATATTGAGCTATTTAGGAGCTATTGAAAAAGCCGTGACATAATCAGTGCAAGCAGATTATGTGCACAAGACACTATTTTGAAAACTGACCAAGTTTAAGCACTAATTAAGATGTTCTAGAAAAATCGCAAAAATATTATAAAAATATCTTGTAACACACCACCAACTAGAGATCCTAAATCCAAAATTTCAACTGAATTGGACTTGTAATGAAGCTTTTAAAAATGTAAAAGTAACAGCAGTTTGAGACTGAAAATGGATTATGACTTTTAAGATAGAACTTGTAGTTTGACTTATTTGAGATTTTGACAGTTTCTATTTGACTCTAAATGATGATTTAAGATGAAATGAAACTAAATTATGCTAACCTAACGGATCCTATAACTAAATGCAAGCTTGTGCTAATCTAAATCCAACCGATGAGAATGCAAAATTGGATCAAATGAGATTTTGACTTTTGAATGAATACAAGTGCAGATTTATGATCTAAATAACCTAAATGCAACTAAATGAGACTAAATATGCAAAAACTAACCACTAAACTATCCTTATATTCAGCTTCACAAACTGATCCAAACACCCTTGATAGAACTGTGATGCAATTTTTATCAATGCTAACACCAATCCAAACTTAAAAAACACCAATCACAGATTCAAATGACTAAAGTAGACCTATTTTAAGCAATTTGGATAGCACTAACACACTTAAATCATGACTACCAAATTATGCAGATGAGATCAGATAAGTATGCAGTTATGAAAAATAAGCTAAATATTGATCTAAACTACCACAATAAGCTATTAACATATCCAAATAAGCAAATCAAACAATAATAAGCTAATATTATCAGATCTACACTAATCAAACAGTAAATTGCAGTTTTAAGCTAAAATAATAAGAAAACTCAACTTTGGATCCTAGTTGAACAAGGATCACCAACTTAATGGAAGCTACAAGCTCTCTAGCTTATTAATAAGCTAGAGTAAATGTCCATCTTGCCCCTCCATTGCAGGCAACTTCCAAAGCTTTCCAAGTTTGCATAGGATTTTGATGTTTTGTCAAATTTTGAGTGTTTTAGTGTAATTCTGATTAAGAAACTGAAATAATCTTATAATAAGCTATATTAAGCTTACATAAGCTTAAGCTAACAGAAAACTAAGCTTGATGAAGCTTGAGAAAGGATTTGACATGATTTTTGATTTTTCCAAGTATTTTTTATATATAATTTTTTTTGTAATTTTTGATTTGAAACTGAAACAAGCTAAAATGAAACTGTAAGAAGCTAGTCGATTTAAACACAAACTTATAAGTAATTTTGAATGAATTGGAACAGTAACAAGAGCTTATGGAAATTTTGAACTTAAAAGTAAAATTCTCATTAATCAAAGCTTGAATACAATACTAAAATTAGAACTACAAATTACTTAACAAAAACTTTAAAACACTTAAACAATTTGAATTACACCTAAAACACCTACTAGAAATCTACATACAAGTGAGTGAATATGAGGTCCTGTTGTGTTAGGAATTAGAAATTCCAGGTATTAAAGAGTCGGTCACCTCAAGTATATGTATTCGTTAGAAAGCTCGTAGTCGTAGTTATTTTATGTTAAGTAGTATTTAGTTAACTAACACTGTAGAGGATGGAAGGGTCTTTACCCACTATATGTCTGATCCACAGCCCGTTGTGTGGCGTTTTATGTAAGACTTTAAATACTCTCTACCTCCCAAGGTAGAGAGTTGGAGCTCATAATAATATCTTTCACTTTCTCTCACTAAGTTCCCTAAACCTCTAACTTTCTCTCTCTAAAACACTCTTGTACGCCTACTTGTGTTAATGGTTTGATGTGTATGTGAAATCCAATATGTTACAATTGGTATCAATAGCCATGGTTTGATCATTCATCTTTCACGTTCTTTGTTTTGGTGGATTTCATAAGGTTTTTGGGGTATTAAGGGTTTAGGAGAGTTTGATTCATTTAGACAAATTCTAGTGTTAAAGTTTGAATTTTGCTTGTACTTTTGTGTTTAGGATCATCATATGTGTTTAGGTTTTGAATTGGAAGGCTTAAATCATTGTGGTTTGGTTGTTTTTGATTGATAAAGTGGTTATATTTGAAGATTGTACAAAGCGAGTTGAGTCTCGAATTCACATTTCTTCAAAGCGAGTTACTTTGTTATTGGATGCGAATTGGTACATGCGACTTGGCTATTTAGCGAGTTGATTTTTATGCGGTTTGAGTTCTAAGCGAGTTGTTTCTTTAAGCGATTAGCTATTGAGCGAGTTGTAAAGCTAGCGAGTTAATTTAAGCGACTTGGTGTTCAAGCGAGTTGATTGTGTTGCTAGTTGATACTAAAGCGAGTTGGCTATTTAGTGACTTGATTCATTAAGCGAGTTGACTGTGTTGTGAGTTGATGCTGATGCGACTTGGCTATTAAGCGAGTTGATTACTTAAGCGAGTTGTGTGGTTAGGTACTTATTCATTTAGGCTTGTTACTTCTTAGTGATACATTCTTACGGTTGTTCTTTTGGTTTAGTAAAATCCCGTGAAAGAATCAATTTCCTGGTTTAATCAAAGAATAGTAAAATCCCGTAGAGCTTGAAACATGTCTACAAACGTTCCTACTATCATCTCCACTGTTGCCGAGGATGTTCAAGCAGCTGGCTCAGATACTCGTCTACCCATGCTTGACAGAACTGACTATGACTCTTGGGCTCAACGAATCAGATTGTATTGTCTTGGAAAGGAAAATGGGGTCAACATTCTCAAATCCATTGATAAAGGACCTTATCAAGTTGAGACGACCAGAGATACTCTTGAAACAGGCACAGACGGAACTGTGATCTTAGGTTTAGACAGACCAAAGACATAAAGAGATTCGATGCTGATATCAGGGCTTCTAACATCATACTTCAAGGTCTTCCAAAAGATATCTACAAACTTATCAATCACAATACCGAAGCCAAAGCAGTGTGGGATAATGTCAAGATGCTTATCAATCACAACTCTATGATGATTTTGAGCACTTCAAGATGAAACCTGATGAGAGTGTTTATGAATACTATGTGAGATTTCACAAGCTTGTCAATGATATGAGGAATATCAAGATGACCATGCCAAACATTCAGTTGAACTCAAAATTTGTGAACAACATGAATCCAGAATGGCACAAGTTCGTTACATCTGTGAAGCTTACCAAAGGTTTGAAGAATACAAACTATGAGCAACTCTATGCCTTCCTTCTTCAAAATGAGAGACATGCCATGTTTGAAAAAAGGATTCTTGATCATTTCAAAGCTCAAGGAGAAACAAGCTCAACAAATGATTCAACCGCCTTTTACTCAAAAGTTGGGATTACCACAAAGCTTCTCAAGTTTTACCTATGGGTAATGGTAATCATAAACTCATTCCAGATCCAATGTTCAAACAAGCTGATGCTGATGCAGGCATGGAAAAGTTCATCAATCAACTGGCACTCATGATAAGTCAAAACATGAATTCTCTCCCACAAACCAACAACAACCTCAGAACAGCATCTAACCCACACAATCAAGCTACTGTCAGAGATGGGAGGATCCTGGTGCAACCAGTTTAGGAAAGACAGTATGATCAGGGAAGAGGTGGAGCTGGTAGAGGTTATGTTGGTAATCAGAATCGAGGAAGGAATGGAAATCAAGGTCAAGCTAAGCCGATCAAATGCTATAACTGTGGTGGTGAGGGACACATTGCAAGGAACTGCACATCTCCAAAACGTCCACAGAATGCTGATTACTTTAGGGATAAGATGCTGCTTGTACAAGCTCAGGACAATGGAGCAGCGTTGGATGAAGAGGAGTTACTGTTTCTTGCTGAAGGGAATGCCAAGACCTATGATGCTGACGTTGATGAATAGCCAATTCAGGAGATAGGTCACAATCATCAGAATGCCTTTCAAGTCGCTGACTGTGATGCCTACGACTCTGATGTTGATGATGAACCTACTGCACAAACAATTTTCATGGCTAGCATTTCTCCAATGGTCTCTCCTAAGGTCTCTTCTTCACCACAAGCTGGACCATCCAAAGACAAAATCATCTCAGAGGTATTAAAATTATATGATGATGTTGATGAGCAAAAGATACATAACGAAGTACAATCAACTGTAATTATTGAGTCAGATATTGAAAATATGGGTAATATCAATGTTGTCCCATATGATCAATATGTGAAACAAAGTGAAAGTGAGATTGTACCAAGTAATGCATCTTCTGCAGTCAACAATGATTATGTTTTTGATGAATTCATTGCATGTGCCCCTGATGATTCTGTCATCTCTGAACTGAATGGCTATAAAGAACGTGTTGCTATTTATGAACAACGTGCCAAATTTGAGTTGACCAACCATGAGCAGGAAATGGATGACCAAATGCGTACAACTATTAGAAAAAGTAGGTTTAAAGAAGAAATATTAAAACAAGAGTTAAACTCCTTACAAGAAAAGCTTTCTAAAACTGCTAAGCAAAAACAAGAACTTCAATAAAATGTTAAAATGCTTAAGCAAGAATTCAGTGCTAAGGAATCAAAACTTTTGAATGATTTTTCTAATCTAAAAACCTTGAAAAACAAGCTTGAAAATAAGTTGTACATACAAGGAAATACCATTCAGACTGCTCACTTAATCACTAAGCATAGAGTCTTAAGCGATAAGCATAGCATTCCCCTTGTTGAGGAACCAAATCCAGAGGTCATTAAAAAGGCTAGAAATGCTCATAAGGTTCTTTATGATGGCAATGAAATCCTTAAACCTAGACAGAAACTGATTGGATCCCAACCGTCAAGTTTATTACACAAGTCAACCACTTGTGAATGGTCAACCATAATAAAATTCAAACAGTCTAAAACCAATGCAATTTCCCTTGGAATATAGTGGATTCCCGGGTCGTTAAGTCCCACGGAGGATTAATGGTGCTTAAAAACGTTCAAATGTTGAATGATCACTAGGGATAATGATCTGTAAGGATTTTGATTGGTAATTACACTACTGATTGATTGGAATTGAATTTGAATACAGAACTATAAAGCACAACAATCAGATTAAACAAACGTGAATACGTACGTTTAATAAACTACGTAAACGTACAAAATAAAACGTAACTTTAAAAGAAATAAAAGACCTACAAATATGAAAATGATATTTTTACAATCCTAATAATAAAAGAAAATTATTAGAAAATTAAAATTATTTTTATGACTATTTATTTAATTATTATTAATTAAAAACTATTTTAAACTATTTAATAATACTCTAAAATATAAGAAAATGTGAAATAAAGCTAGAAAAATGAAATTTTGACTTATAAAAATCTAAAATATTATAAAACTTATTTTAAAACTGAAAATATATTTTTTACGCTTTTTATCTATTTATTATTAATTAATTACTATTTATTAATTATTTAAAATACACTTAAATACAAGAAAATATAAAATTAACCTAGAAAAATAAAATTTTAACTTAGAAAAATCTAAAATATTATAAAACTAATTTTAAAACTGAAAATATATTTTTTATGCTTTTTATTTATTTATTATTAATTATTTAATACTTTTTAACTATTTTAAATTCTAATAAATACTAAACAAACTAAGAAAATTCTGAAATTTTTTATATAAATATCTTATAATGACAGAAAACTAAGAAAATTATAAAAACAGAAAGTGCTTAATAATAAGCTGAAAAGAAAAATTAAAAAGCTAATTTCTATTAAATAAACGCTATCACTATTTTTAAAATGATGTTTTTGTGTTTTTTCTTTTTTTAAACCTATTTAACTATTGATTATAAGCAACTTTAATGAAGACAAAAATTTTACAACTTAAAAATAAGCAGTTTGAAGCTATAAAAGCTTAACAGTTTAGCTTATGAGCTTATTTTGATTTTTTAAGCTCAAACAAGCTTCACAGTTGGAACAAAAGGTGAAATAAGATACAAACAGGCTAAAGCTACTTATATTAGGCTAAAAAGCACAAAGATACACACTGATAAGCTATAATAAGCAAATAAGCACTTATACAAAACCAAGCAACCAAACAGGCCTGCAGTCATCTTTAAGAACAATTTAAGCTTATTAAATAAGCTAAAAAGCTCAAAATTAAAACTGAAGTAGCAAGTTGGGTTGGTGAGCTTTCTAAAAAGTCCAAGCTCACACACTGTGGTCCACTGGAGAGCTTATGAAGAGCTTGAGAAAAAGCATGTAAACCACTGAGTAATGACTCAGTATATACTGAGTGAATTGGGACAAACAAAAAGCTATTTGCAGCCCTATCAAATAAGCTAGAAAGTGAAAAAATAAGATTGGATCTTTAAGACAGCTAGGTTAGCTTTCCAAAAAACCAAGATTCACAAGCTGAGGTTCAATAATAAGCTCTGTGTGAGCTTGTGAAATCAAGCAGGTAACACCTAATTCTCTGGCACAGGGCACTTTTTGAAAAAGGGCTTAAAAGAAACCAAAAATTAAGCAGTTTAATAAGCTAGCTAGAGATTAGAAAAATACTATGATAAAGATGAGCAGTTGAATATTAATATCCCAAAAGCTCAAATCTTGAAACTTAATATTAAGTCCTATATAAAATTATCTATTTTATTCAAAAACGACTAAACTGAAAAGTTTGACTTTTTAAGAAAACCAAATAAGTTGACCTTGATGAACTTTGGATCAAATATACTTACTGATTATGTTATATTAACCTAAAATAAGATGAAATTAAGCTAGGTGAACAAGTTCTAAGCCACTGTGATGAAATTTATCTTCTAAATCCTAACAGTTAACAAGTAATATGAGATTGAAAGCTATTTTGACTTTTACTTGAACAAGGACTGGTTTTATGGTTGCAATGAGCTGTATTGGACTAAAATAACATGTAACAACCACAAACAACAACACAAACAACCTCTAATACAGTTAACAAGGCAAATCCAAACAACACTTTATAGGACTGTTTATGAAGCTTTAAGTACTAAAACAGCTTTTCAAACCAAGAAAGCTATTGATTAACTTATACTAACTATATTTAGACAAAATTAAGCCAAAACTAACACACTTTAAACAGATAAACTATGAAATGCAAATTTTGAGAAAATTGCTTACAAATTGGAATTCAAGTGAAAAATGAAAACCAAGGACTCAGAACACAACCTATAGCTTCCCAAGAAGCTCTAAACCCAAGGGCAATCCAATATTCACCCTGCTCCAGCTGTGATCTCCATTTCCATTGATTTTTTATTTTTCACTAATTTTTTTTTGTATTTTTGGTAATTTTTCTTTTTGATACTAAACTGAGTTTTAAAGGTTTCTAATAGCTATATAAAGCTATCTAGGAGCTTATATTAGCTTATTCAGTCCTTAACAACAACTAACAACAACATTCGATCATTTTGAGAATTTGAACAAGAAAAATTGCATAAACTGAAAACTTGAAATTTAACTGAAATTGAAACTGAAAAAGGTTCACATACACTAAAATTACTTAAACAAAGTGCTTGAAAGTTAAAACATACACTGGAAATTTAAATTTTAGCTATTCGACATTCATAAACTAAAATTGTACTAGATATATTTCACATTGCTTCATCTCTTCTTTATAATGATCTTTTTAGACTCTGTTGACATCTCTGAGACTTTCCCACCTCTTTCCAGCCATTGGATCCTCATAATTCATCAGAATCATCCATTTGGCATTTTTGGGGCCAAAATTCGTTGAGCCGGTTTTTTCAATTAAGAGCTTTTGGATTTTGTGGAGGTATTAGGGAGTGGGTAAACAGGTGGTGTAATGAGGTGGAAAGGTGGTTTATGAAAACCATGGTGGTTTGATGGGGTGTCTGGTTTTGGCGCGTTAATGTGAGGGAGATGAACAGTGTATCTGGTATTTGACTTTTGTTAACCGAGTTTTATTAATACGTTGGGGGTTCAAAATGGGATATTGGCAGGGGTCAAAAAGGATTTGGACTGGCTCAAGGGTCAAGGTCCAAGGGTCAAGTTGAGTTGGGCTAATGACTTGGGCTCAGCTGGGATTGGGTTGGGTTTTTTTGTGTTTTGGGTTTAGTAATACAAAGGGTCCGGTTGGTTTAATAGTTATCACAAGGACCATTATTGTAATTTCTGCAAACTTGAGGGAGAAAAACTATACTTTTTCCAAAGTTAACACAAGGTCCAATTATGCCATATATGAATAGTACAAGGACCACATTTGATTATTTTCCATTTTTAAATATCCGAGGACTATTTTTGATATTTTTCAAAGTTGAGGGACCAAAGTTGTCATTTTGCAATTTTAAATGTCAAGGACCAAGTTTGACAACTCATGAATCCCTAGGGACTTTAAATAACATTTTTCTTTATTTTGATTTACTAGGGACTAGATTTGACAACTTTTGAAACTTGGGGGACTAAAACTGCCAATTATGCAAACTTGATACGTTTTTCGCCTGATTTTGATATTTTTGCATTTGAAACACATAAAACACTTATTTGTGATATTTTTATCATTTTGATGCATTTCTGAGTGTTTTCAGATGTTTTTGCAGTTTAAATGGTACAAAAATGATGAGTATTTAGACACTCATCAATCCCCCACACTAAGATATTGCTAGTCCCTAGCAATCTTTTGAGAAAACTTTAATGGATTTCATCTCTTTACCAAAAGTCATTACTTCTGGAGTAGTCAATTGTTTTAGTTCAAGTAAGAACCTTGGTACAATGATAACCAAATGATTTTGAGCAAATCACCAGCTTTCAACGGTTTTGATTTGTCTTTACCAGAAGCCGTTTGCTTCTGGACTAGCCAACTCTTAGATAAATTATCAATATTATCTTTGGTGAGTCGATTACCAATTATGGTTTTCCAACTGCCTTTACCACAAGCCATAAACTTGCGGGCTAGCCAACTCTTTACTTTTAAGGATATGGTGAGCTTAACACCATACAATTTTGAGCAAATTGCAAGCCGTAAACGGATTTGAGATATCTTTACCAAGAGCCGTTTGCTCCTGGATTACCCAATCCTTATGTGTGTTAGACATGGCGGACTGATAACCATATGCTGAGTAAGTGCAAAACACTTACTCCAGAAAAAAAAAAGTTTGGCCAAAAATGGGGGAATTGGGTGGTATAATTACATGATAAAATTCGTGAGAATTCCCCCCCCCCCCCACAATAGAAATGAATATTGCCCTCAATATTCAAAGTACCGGCGGTTATGCCGAAACATAGAACGTAAAAGGGAAATACTACGGCCATTATTTTATTTTTGATATATACACATTTTTTTTAGAGAGTACTTATATACAACAGCGGGGGGCAACTCCCCCAAACTAGGGTGATACTCACGGGTGAAAACCCATGTGGTGTGCTACTGTTTTTGATTACCGAGTCGCTAGCTTGACTAGATCCTCGCATTGATTGGTTCAAGGGGAAAGTTTGTAGATCCGGGACAACCACAGGTGGAATGTCCTCTCCAAAACAGTGTTTCAATCGATGACCATTCACTTTAAAATTTGGACCATCAGGTTGAGATAACTCAATGGTTCCATAAGAAAATACTTTAGTGATGGTGAATGGCCCAGACCAGTGGGATTTAAGTTTTCCTGAGAAAATCTTCAATCTTGAATTGAAAAGAAGGACTCGATCACCGACGTTGAAAACGCTTTTCTTGATTTTGGAGTCATGAATCTTCTTTGTCTTTTGTTTGTAGATCAAAGTGTTCTCGTATGCTTGATCACGTAGTTCATTTAATTCATTCATTTGAACTTTTCTGTGATCACCAGCTGTCTGAATATCGAAGTTGGCATGTTTCAAGGCCCAGTATGCTTTGTGCTCAAGCTCAATCGGCAAATGACATGCCTTTCCGTACACTAGCTTGTATGGAGTACACCCGATGGGTGTTTTATAAGCTGTACGGAAGGCCCAGAGTGCGTCATCCAGTTTATCCGACCAGGATGCACGATTTTCGCCTACTGTCCTTTCAAGAATTCTTTTTATACCACGGTTGGAAACTTCCACTTGCCCACTTGTTTGGGGGTGGTATGCAGTAGAGAGACGGTGGGTTACACCATACTTTCGCATGACTCGATCAAATTGGTCATTGCAGAAATGCGTACCACGATCACTGATTATAGCTCGCGGAGTTCCAAATCTAGCAAAAAGAGATTTTAAAATTTTCACAACAACTCGGGCATCATTGGTAGGTAAAGCTTTCGCTTCAACCCATTTTGACAAATAGTCAACAGCCACAAGTATGTATTTGTTTCCTCGAGATGATGGAAATGGCCCCATAAAATCAATGCCCCAGATGTCAAATATCTCACACACTTGAATGGCGTTTTGCGGCATTTCATTTCTTTGAGTGATATTTCCGTGACGTTGACAAGCGTCACAAGTTTTGACAAATTCGTGGGCATCCTTATAAATAGTGGGCCAATAAAACCCGGAATCAAACACCTTTTTGGCGGTGTAGTTTGGACTATGATGGCCCCCAGTGGGTCCAGCATGGCAAGCTTTGAGAATGTCCATAGCTTCTTGTCCATAAACACACCGTCAGATGACTTGATCCGCACAGATTTTGAATAAGTAGGGGTCGTCCCAGAAGTAATGTTTAACATCCTTGAAGAATTTGTTCTTCTGTTGGGTCGACATTCCTTTCACTATGAAGTTACCCGGATGGTAATTTGCGAAGTCAGCAAACCATGGGGTAGTAGAGTTTCCAAGAAAAGTAACCGCATTGAGTGTCTCGAGAGGAAATGTTTCATTTATTTCCTTTTTCTCGAAAACATCTTGGTGAGGGTTTTCTAGACGGGACAAATGATCAGCAGCCAGGTTCTCAGCTCCTTTTTTATCACGTATAATGATATCAAATTCTTGTAGAAGGAGAACCCAACGGAGTAATCTCGGCTTTGCATCTTGTTTTGCAAAGAGATATTTGAGAGCCGAGTGATCCGTATACACCACGCATTTGGTCAAGATTAGGTATGGCCGAAACTTCTCAAACGCATACACCACAGCAAGTAGCTCTTTTTCTGTGGTTGTGTAATGGGTTTGAGCTTCAGTCATAGTCTTACTCGCGTAGTGGATAGGCTGAAAATGCTTGTTTCTGCGTTGCCCTAGGACTGCACCGATAGCAAAATCACTTGCATCGCACATGAGCTCAAAAGGCAAGTCCCAGTCGGGAGCAACGAGAATGGGTGCTTCAGTAAGCTTTTTCTTTAATGTTTCAAAAGCTTCGATGCACTCAGGTGAGAAGATAAAAGGAGCATCTTTTTCAAGAAGATGGGTCATAGGCCGGGCGATTTTAGAAAAATCTTGTATGAATCTGCGATAAAAACCGGCATGACCTAAAAAACTCCTAATACCTTTGACGGTAGTAGGATGAGGCAATTTACCAATAACATCGACTTTTGTTCTATCAACCTCAATCTCATTTTTTTAAATCTTATGGCCAAGGACTATGCCTTCTTTGACCATAAAGTGGCTCTTCTCCCAATTTAGACAAAGATTGGTGTCTTCACACCGTTTTAGCATTTTATCTAAATGGGAGAGACATGTTTGAAACGAGTCCCCAATGACCGAGAAGTCATCCATAAACACCTCCATTGTTTCCCCGATCATGTCGTGGAAAATTGCCATCATACATCGTTGGAACGTGCCAGGAGCATTACATAGGCCAAAAGGCATACGTCTGTAGGCAAAAGTTCCGTATGGGCAGGTGAATGTGGTCTTTTCTTGATCCTGTGGATCAATGGGGATCTGAAAATACCCCGAGAAACCATCAAGGAAACAATAGTATTCGTTCCCTGCTAATCTCTCAAGCATTTGGTCCATGAAGGGTAGAGGAAAATGGTCTTTACGGGTGGCCTCATTCAACTTACGATAGTCAATGCAAACACGCCATCCTGTTACCAACCGAGTTGGAATTAACTCGTTTTCTTCATTTGTGACAACAGTTATGCCACCCTTTTTAGGAACACAGTGAATTGGGCTAACCCAAGGACTATCAGAGATCGGGTAAATTAAACCGGCATCAAGAAGTTTGAGAACCTCTTGTTTAATAACCTCATGAATCTTAGGATTCACCCTTCTCTGATGTTGGACTGCTGGTTTGAAGTCATCCTCCATCAAGATTTTGTGAGTACAAAACTCAGGGTTGATACCCTTAATGTCGGAGAGTTTCCAAGCAATTGTTTGCTTGTGTGACTTCAAGACCTTTATGAGAGCAATCTTTTCATCTTTACTCAAATCTCGAGCAATGATGACGGGTAATTTATGATCACCCTCAAGAAATGCATACTCAAGATGAGGTGGTAAGTCCTTAAGTTCGACTTCAGGAAATTCTTCAGTTTTCTCAATTGTCTTGACTTCCTTGTTATGAAGCTCGACAGGAGGGAGTGATGATGGATCATCATTAAGCAACTTCTCAATGAGAAGAATATCTCCCTCGATGTCAATTGGAGCGTGATCAATTTCCCATGAAACTGAATCACTAGACAAGTATGCTTCAATCTCTTCTAAGATGAAGTCACTTTCCTCAAATGGAGTGAGACAAGGAGTAGAATTGGCAATGATGGGTTGAGAAGATGTGGTGGGATCCCCACTCACAGAATTATGAGAATAACCAAGAACTTCTTGAGAGTACTCTTCAGAAGCAACATCAATGATATCTATTCGGTTAACCGACTCAGAATCATAGTTTGCGGAGTACCTCGAAGTTTGATCAAGGTTAAAGGTGACAGCTTCATTACCCACACGTGATGTGATTTCTTGCTCAAATACATCAATGAGAGCACGGCCCGTTCTCAGGAATCCTCATCCAACAATGAGAGGAACCCGATGATCGGCATCGAAGTCAACAACCACAAAGTCAACTGAAAAATGGAACTTTCCTACTTTCACAAATACGTCCTCGGCAATGCCAAGTGGACGGGATATTGTACGATCTGCAAGCTCGAGAGTCATGCATGTAGGAGTAAGGTCCGGAAGAGAAAGTTTCTTCCATACTGAAAGAGGCATCAGGTTAATGCTTGCACCAAGATCGGCTAAGGCAAAGCATTCAACCATTCCTGGAAATACACAAGGTAAGAGAAATTTTCTAGGATCTCCAAGCTTTTCGGGAAGCTTCTTTAACAGAACTGCTGAGCAGTTCTCGTTCAGAGGAGTTTTTGCCATCTCAAACAGTTTTTCCTCGTTGCTTAACATGTGTTTGAGAGTTGATGCAAACTTAGGCATCAGCATGATAGCATCCGCAAAGCTTATGTCAAAATGTAGTTCTTGGAAAATTTGAAAAAATTTGTCCATTTGATGACTGGCTTTTTCGCGGAGCTTTTGCTCATTTAAACGTGATGGGTAAGGAATAGAAGATTTGGATTTGGGGTTTCCAACAGGAGCTACTGGAGGTTCAAAAACAACTCCTGGATTGGATTTGGGTTTCGGGACAACTTGACGTTGGACATTGTTGGTACCTCCGTTATTAGTAGGAAGTTCCTTATCCTTTGTTGCCTCAGGTTCACTTTCCACTACCTTCGGGAGAGAAGAAGAAGAGGTAGTAGGAATAGCGGGTCCATTGTATGAAACACCACTTCTGGTTGTGATCGCCTTTGCGTCGCCCCTCGGGTTAGCTATCGTGTTGCTCGGAAGTTTTCCTGAGCCCGAGGGTTGATCATTTAAAGTCTTCTTTAGATCAGCGATCTGACTGACCAACAACCTGTTCATTTCATCTTGGGATTTCATGAATTGCTTCAATAACTCATCAGATGATGGTACTGGAGGAGGTGGAGGGAAATTTTAAGGTCGTATGTTTTGATTATGACCTTGTTGTTGAAAATTCCCTTGGTTAGGATTTACATTTCCCTGAAATTGATTCCCTCGATTGAAATTGTTTTGATTAAGGTTCCCTTGATGTTGGAAACCTTGATTTGGTCCGGGATAGAAATTACCTTGGTTTTGATAACCTTGGTTCATTCTAGGTTGGTTCTGATTCCGGTTTTGTATGTTAGGATTCTGGTTAAAACCGGGTGGTCCCTGATAAGTATTAGCACGGTAATTTGGTTCATTTTGAGGACGGTATTGATTACCACCCTGATGTGAAGTACCGGCTATAGCATTAGCTTCAAACGGACTACCATCGGTGGCAGTACAGTTGTAGTATGCATGAGGGCCACCACAAGTAACACAGACCTCGACTTTCTTCACTTCACCATGTGATGGTGTCTGTGTGAAAGTGAATTTCTTTTGGTTAGCAAGAACCAAAGCCTGAACAATATCCGTGAGTTTGTCAATCTTAGCATCAGTGCTAGATGTACTCACGTGAGATGAAGTAGAAGGTCCTGCATTAGACTGAGACTGATATGTCTTTGTTCGGAAAGGGCGGACCTGGGACTTGTTTTCAATGATTTGCAAGGCTTCTTTTGTGGTCTTGCTCAGGAAATTACCTCCCGCGGAGGCATTTAAAGAGTCTTGGTTAGTTTGGTTCAGACCATTGTAGAAAGTATCCATTTGCATTAACTCGGTAAAACCATGATGCGGACACTTGCGGAGCAACTCTTTGTAACGATCCCATGCCTCACCAAATGATTCATCAAATCTTTGAGAAAATTTCATTATCTCATTCTTAAGACTTGTAGTTCGGGATGGAGGATAGAATTCGTTAACAAACTTAGTGACTAGATCCTCCCATGTCTCAATGGAATGAGGGGATTGTTTCTCAAGCCAATTTCGGGCTTGTCCCTCTAGAGAGAATGGGAACAGGAGAAGCTTAATTGCTTCATGTGGGACATTCTTTTATTTGATGGTCGATGCAATCTTGTTGAACCATTGAATATGTGCATGAGGGTCGTCCCGCTCAAAACCATAAAATTGGCTTTGGGTTACAAGATTAAGCAACCCGGTTTTGAGCTCGAAGGTATCAGCCACGATGGCTGGGACAATAATGGCATCTCCGTAACCCTCGATGGGTGCTTGGAGAAGCTCATTCATCGGTTTATCTTCTGCCATTACGACAGGGGGTGGTGGTGCTAGACGTTCCTCAGTCACGGCTGAAGGAGCAGAACATCCTCTACGTTTATGTGGAATACTTGCAAGCTCTGAAAGTGGACTTGTAGAGCTGGAAGAACGAGTGCGCATGCACTAAGTATAAAAATCAGTTTTCAAATCAAATGCGAGGCAAAATGACAAGTGAACTTAAACCAATAATCACAAATGAAATGGCTTCTTTGAAAAAGGTACACCAAATCACAAGGACACAAAGGCAAGTTTTGATCTTTAAGATTGGGAACTTATTAATGTTCACACCCCCAGTTGGTAGGTGTTCTGCCTTGATTTGCGGAGGTTGATTTTTATGTATTAATTAAGTACTACTGAAAAGACGTAGGTATGGATTTGTACTAAGGGTTTAAATACTTTTGGACAATATTTTTGGTATCGTCTTGTTTAACCAAATCGTATCTTTTTAAGAATCACCTTAAAGAAAATACAAGATAGAAAACGTTACGATTGTTTTGTTGTTTTATATTTTTTTGGTGTTGTTAAGACTTTAGGAAAAGTGTTAATGAACTTTTTGATAATTTTTAAAAAAAAACTGTTTACAAAAGGTGGTATATGTGCAAGTATGGGTCTGAGAATGCTTAAAACACGCTAAAGCCTCCCCGGCAGCGGCGCCAAAATTTGATTGGATCCCAACCGTCAAGTTTATTACACAAGTCAACCACTTGTGAATGGTCAATCATAATAAAATTCAAACAGTCTAAAACCAATGCAATTTCCCTTGGAATATAGTGGATTCCCGGGTCGTTAAGTCCCACGGAGGATTAATGGTGCTTAAAAACGTTCAAATGTTGAATGATCACTAGGGATAATGATCTGTAAGGATTTTGATTGGTAATTACACTACTGATTGATTGGAATTGAATTTGAATACAGAACTATAAAGCACAACAATCAGATTAAACAAACGTGAATACGTACGTTTAATAAACTACGTAAACGTACAAAATAAAACGTAACTTTAAAAGAAATAAAAGACCTACAAATATGAAAATGATATTTTTACAATCCTAATAATAAAAGAAAATTATTAGAAAATTAAAATTATTTTTATGACTATTTATTTAATTATTATTAATTAAAAACTATTTTAAACTATTTAATAATACTCTAAAATATAAGAAAATGTGAAATAAAGCTAGAAAAATGAAATTTTGACTTAGAAAAATCTAAAATATTATAAAACTTATTTTAAAACTGAAAATATATTTTTGACACTTTTTATCTATTTATTATTAATTAATTACTATTTATTAATATTTAAAATACACTTAAATGCAAGAAAATATAAAATTAACCTATAAAAATGAAATTTTAACTTAGAAAAATCTAAAATATTATAAAACTAATTTTAAAACTGAAAATATATTTTTTATGCTTTTTATTTATTTATTATTAATTATTTAATACTTTTTAACTATTTTAAATTCTAATAAATACTAAACAAACTAAGAAAATTCTGAAATTTTTTACATAAATATCTTATGATGACAGAAAACTAACAAAATTATAAAAACAGAAAGTGCTTAATAATAAGCTGAAAAGAAAAATTAAAAAGCTAATTTCTATTAAATAAACGCTATCACTATTTTTAAAATGATGTTTTTGTGTTTTTTCTTTTTTTAAACCTATTTAACTACTGATTATAAGCAACTTTAATGAAGACAAAAACTTTACAACTTAAAAATAAGCAGTTTGAAGCTATAAAAGCTTAACAGTTTAGCTTATGAGCTTATTTTGATTTTTTAAGCTCAAACAAGCTTCACAGTTGGAACAAAAGGTGAAATAAGATACAAACAGGCTAAAGCTACTTATATTAGGCTAAAAAGCACAAAGATACACACTGATAAGCTATAATAAGCAAATAAGCACTTATACTAAACCAAGCAACCAAACTGGCCTGCAATCATCTTTAAGAACAATTTAAGCTTATTAAATAAGCTAAAAAGCTCAAAACTAAAACTGAAGTAGCAAGATGGGTTGGTAGGCTTTCTAAAAAGTCCAAGCTCACACACTGTGGTCCACTGGAGAGCTTATGAAGAGCTTGAGAAAAAGCATGTAAACCACTGAGTAATGACTCAGTATATACTGAGTGAATTGGGACAAACAAAAAGCTATTTGCAGCCCTATCAAATAAGCTAGAAAGTGAAAAAATAAGATTGGATCTTTAAGACAGCTAGGTTAGCTTTCCTAAAAACCAAGATTCACAAGCTGAGGTTCACTAATAAGCTCTGTGTGAGTTTGTGAAATCAAGCAGGTAACACCTAATTCTCTGGCACATGGCACTTTTTGAAAAAGGGCTTAAAAGAAACCAAAAATTAAGCAGTTTAATAAGCTAGCTAGAGATTATAAAAAATACTATGATAAAGATGAGCAGTTGAATATTAATATCCCAAAAGCTCAAATCTTGAAACTTAATATTAAGTCCTATATAAAATTATCTATTTTATTCAAAAACGACTAAACTGAAAAGTTTGACTTTTTAAGAAAACCAAATAACTTGACCTTGATGAACTTTGGATCAAATATACTTCCTGATTATGTTATATTAACCTAAAATAAGATGAAATTAAGCTAGGTGAACAAGTTCTAAGCCACTGTGATGAAATTTATCTTCTAAATCCTAACAGTTAACAAGTAATATGAGATTGAAAGCTATTTTGACTTTTACTTGAACAAGGACTGGTTTTATGGTTGCAATGAGCTGTATTGGACTAAAATAACATGTAACAACCACAAACAACAACACAAACAACCTCTAATACAGTTAACAAGGCAAATCCAAACAACACTTTATAGGACTGTTTATGAAGCTTTAAGTACTAAAACAGCTTTTCAAACCAAGAAAGCTATTGATTAACTTATACTAACTATATTTAGACAAAATTAAGCCAAAACTAACACACTTTAAACAGATAAACTATGAAATGCAAATTTTGAGAAAATTGCTTAGAAATTGGAATTCAAGTGAAAAATGAGAACCAAGGACTGAGAACACAACCTATAGCTTCCCAAGAAGCTCTAAACCCAAGGGCAATCCAATATTCACCCTGCTCCAGCTGTGATCTCCATTTCCATTGATTTTTTATTTTTCACTAATTTTTTTTTGTATTTTTGGTAATTTTTCTTTTTGATACTAAACTGAGTTTTAAAGGTTTCTAATAGCTATATAAAGCTATCTAGGAGCTTATATTAGCTTATTCAGTCCTTAACAACAACTAACAACAACATTCGATCATTTTGAGAATTTGAACAAGAAAAATTGCATAAACTGAAAACTTGAAATTTAACTGAAATTGAAACTGAAAAATGTTCACATACACTAAAATTACTTAAACAAAGTGCTTGAAAGTTAAAACATACACTGGAAATTTAAATTTTAGCTATTCGACATTCATAAACTAAAATTGTACTAGATATATTTCACATTGCTTCATCTCTTCTTTATAATGATCTTTTTAGACTCTGTCGACATCTCTGAGACTTTCCCACCTCTTTCCAGCCATTGGATCCTCATAATTCATCAGAATCATCCATTTGGCATTTTTGGCGCCAAAATTCGTTGAGCAGGTTTTTTCAATTAAGAGCTTTTGGATTTTGTGGAGGTGTTAGGGAGTGGGTAAACAGGTGGTGTAATGAGGTGGAAAGGTGGTTTATGAAAACCATGGTGGTTTGATGGGGTGTCTGGATTTGGCGCGTTAATGTGAGGAAGATGAACAGTGTATCTGGTATTTGACTTTTGTTGACCGAGTTTTATTAATACGCTGGGGGTTCTAAATGGGATATTGGTAGGGGTCAAAAAGGATTTGGACTGGCTCAAGGGTCAAGGTCCAAGGGTGAAGTTGAGTTGGGCTAATGACTTGGGCTCAGCTGGGATTGGGTTGGGTTTGTTTGTGTTTTGGGTTTAGTAATACAAAGGGTCCGGTTGGTTTAATAGTTATCACAAGGACCATTATTGTAATTTCTGCAAACTTGAGGGACCAAAACTGTACTTTTTCCAAAGTTAACACAAGGACCAATTATGCCATATATGAATAGTACAAGGACCACATTTGATAATTTTCCATTTTTAAATATCCGAGGACTATTTTTGACATTTTTCAAAGTTGAGGGACCAAAGTTGTCATTTTGAAATTTTAAATTTCAAGGACCAAGTTTGACAACTCATGAATCCCTAGGGACTTTAAATAACATTTTTATTTATTTTGATTTACCAGGGACTAGATTTGACAACTTTTGAAACTTGGGGGACTAAAACTGCCAATTATGCAAACTTGATACGTTTTTCACCTGATTTTGATATTTTTGCATTTGAAACACATAAAACACTTATTTGTGATATTTTTATCATTTTGATGCATTTCTGAGTGTTTTCAGATGTTTTTGCAGTTTAAATGGTACAAAAATGATGAGTATTTAGACACTCATCAGAAACCTAGTTGCGTTGAGTGCACTGAGGAAGATAAGAAATCAGATGAAGTCACTAGGGAAAAGTTGTACAAGAAATTAGATGATCCTAAATGTAAAGAGAAGAAAATAAAGATCACACCCCATGATTACAAGAAGGAAAATTGGATTTCATTGAACATGTTTAAGCCTCAGACATTGTTAACACCCGAACAAGTGTTCTGGAAAAAGGATTTAGATAAGCAAAAAGTAGAGAATCTTGTTGTAACGAACCCTCCCTTTAGGAAAATTCCTTCAGCGACTGTGTATCCTCCAAATACACCAATGCATTTAGTACCTAGGACTATTGCCACGAAAAGCAAGACCTTAATCAGTCAATATGTTATTTTTCAACTATTTGTTGATTTTGAGAAAACTTGTAAGAAAAGGATCACACCCACTGGTATAACTGAAGGGGAAAGGGGTTTTGAGCAAACAAAAGAATGTTATTTGACTAAAGTCATGCCTTTTTTTAAACAACTAAAAGATCATTTTGAAAGTCTTAAAAAAGGAATGAACTTAGACATTAAAGAAATGGAAAAGGAGTTTGATGCTATGATTGTTGAGGTTAGTGACTATGAGCGTGCACTAAAATATAATGAGATTGAGAGGAAGAACTTACATACATTAAATGAGACTCTTATTACTGAATGTGTTGCTCAAGATGTGTTTTTCACTGCTACAAATTGTTCTATTAATGCTTCCCAATTTCATGAATTATCTGTTGCCCTGAAAGTCTCCCATGATCGTGTCATTGAGCTTGAAAAGAATAATTCTAAACTAACTGAGAAAATTGAACTGGATGATCACTACAATTTGGTTAAACATTTTTCTAAACTAGAGGCTGAGCATTTTAATTTACAACTAAAATATCAACATCTTAAAGAAAATGTCAAAACTTCAAATATCAAGACATCCTCAGATGCTCCAGAGTTTGATGCAGTTTTTCAAATTAACAAACGTGATGAACAGATTCAAGCTCATTGCAACACGATCAGAAAGTTGAAAGCCCAAATCTCTCAATTAAAGGGTCAAAAGAACTGTTGGATCGATATACTTTAATCAAACTAACTTTAACTAGCTTGTTAAGGTTTAATAACCTCGGATAAATCCTAAGTTATTAACAAAGAAACACTGAGCAATCTTTATTAAGTACGCGGAATTTACTTAACAAAGCTAAGAAGAATAACTTTTATTATAAACTCTAAATCTGCTTATTATGCAGATACTCTAATACAACTCTAAGATAATCGAACTTTTCTCTAAAACACTAATTCGTAAACTCTAAAACTCTTTTCTTGGAATCGTACCTCTAATGCCAATCTAGGAGTCCTTTTATAGGCTCAAGGATATCCTAGTCGGTTTACAATTTGTAACCTTGTACGACAAGTAATCTAAACATAGAATACAATTCTTTCCATAAACGAATATAACAGTTCTTTTGTTCTTGCAGTACTTTGACTTCATAATGCAGTACTTTGACTTTGTCTTTAGCAGTACTTTGACTCTTTGACTTCTTCCAGTACTTTGCAGCTTACAGTACTTTCATGTCTTCAGTACTTTCATATCCCAACAATCCTCCCCTAACTTGAATTCTACTTGCTTGACTTCAAGTTCCTTTGTGAATATATCTTTAACAGCTTCATCTTTAAAAACGGATTGTTTCTTAGTCTTTAGATTGTATCTCTGTAACATCTGTGCTTGTCAAAGTATCTCTTAGAATTTTTCGTTTCACAGCAGCATCCAGCAATCTCCATCTTTTCAGCAACACAGCAACATATGACAAATTGTACATGAATTCAGTTTAAGTTGCATACTATTCTCATCACTTCCAAGTGAATCATTGAAAATTTAATGGATTTAGATCTCTTTACCAAAGCCATTATCTCTGGAGTAGCCAAATGTTTTGGTGTGTAAGACCATGGTACATTGATAACCATATGATTTTTAGCAAACCACCAGCTATCAACAGATTTGATGTGTCTTTACCAAAAGCTGTACCCTTCTGGACTAGTTAGTTCTTCTATCTAATGGTGAACTAATTACCAATAATGGTTTTTCCACAGCCTTTACCACAAGCCATTTTCTTGTGGGCTAGCCAACTCTTCACATTACTGATATGGTGAGTTGATTACCATCCAACTTATTAGCAAGTTGTCAACTAAAAACGGATTTGATATATCTTTACCTGAGCCGTTTGCTCATGGATTAGTCAATCCTTTTGTAACCATGGTGGATTGATAACCTATTGATATTATCATCACAAAAACCATTTATTCAACCTTTTATTTCAAAATATTTATTACTTAGCAAAAGGTTTCTTTCTAAAATTCATTTAACTGGTTTATTTCATCAAACAGTACTTTGATGAAAGTACTGTCTGATCAGCAGTACTTTGAATAAAAGTACTGATATATCAAAAAGTATTTATTCAAATAAAATTCATACCAGTTATTGATCATCTTCAGCAATGGTAGTCCAGTTGATAAATAGGTTGATAACCATGCAAGCAGTTTCATTATCCTCTTCTACTTCCAATCCATGCTCTAGCATTCGTCTCATGAGCTCAACTGTGAGAGGGTATCTTCTTTCTGCAAACATATGTATCATTGTTCCATTTTCCAGCTCTAAAACATGAACTCCAGACTCTTCAAAGAATCTCCAGCAAACAATTTCCCAGCTTTCTTGATTCTTCCAAATATCATCAGTGCTTTCTTCTTCAGTTTCCCATGCAGTTATGAGATCACCATGTAAAACTAAACCAATCCCTTCTAATGGATTATCTTCAAAGTAAGCCTTCACAACATGATATAAGTAGAATAGATCTACTCTATCAATAATGTGCAGTAAATCCCATAGCCTTTTGAAAACTTTGAAGCTTTCATCTTCTTTATGAAAAATCATGTAATCTCCATCCTTGGATTTCACAACTTTAAAAACACTAATCTTTGATCTGTTCATCTTAATGTCATCATCTTCCTTTGTATAATCAAAATCTACCACTCTGAGATAATTCTTTAATTCATCACTAGTCTCATATCTTAATTCAACTTTCTTTGAGAACTGAACATCTGTAACTTCAGTTTTTCTTTTTCTTTTTAAACTCTTCTTTCTTTCAGCTTCAGTCCAAGTAGCTTCTTATCTAAAGTCTTTAATGCCTGCAACATCTTTCTTATAATCCTCCCTAGCAGCATCATATAATCTTTTCATCTCAAAATAGTTAAACTTCTGCAATCCTTTATACCCTTGACTTTTCAGATATGCCATCATAGCATTTCTGTCTTTAGCTTTATTAAGTCTTGGCATAAATCTAACTGGAACAGGTGACTGTAATGGTTCAGCAGCTTCAGCATCTAATTCATCTTGTACCTTTTGAGCTGCTTCTCTATTCTGAGCTTCTTGAGCTTCCTGTTCTTCTCTATCTTTAGCATTTAACTCTTCTTGAACTTTTCTAGCTGCAGCTTCATTCCTAGCAACTTCAATTGCTCTAAGTTCTGCTAAAGTTAATTTCTTTTTCTTAGTTTCAACCAGAACACCTTTCCCTTTATCTTTTGGATCAATTGCAGGTTGAGAAGTTCTTTGTTGTTCTTCTTCTTGTACATCTCTAATAGTAACACCACCTCTAGGATGTGACAAATCTAAAATTGTAGCAATTACTTCATCATCACTTGCAGAATGAATAGGTTTAAAGGTAGCTTCCTCCTCTTCTTGTATAACAGTTGTAGAAGGACCAGCTTCTTCTTCAAAATTCAATACTCTTGGTGTTATTACCTCTTGTCTGAAGGTTCCATGAAAAGCAGTACTTTGATGTTCAGTACCTTGATCTTCAATAATCAGTTCTTCAGTACGTTGAGGTTCAGTCCTTTCTTCAGTACTTTCAATATTAACCAGTTCTTCAGTACTTTGAGATCCATTCTCCTTGTCATCTGCTTTCTCCTTATCATCTTCTTTCAATTTCTGTTCTTTGAATTTCCTCCCCAAATGGACAGAAGATGTTTTATGAACCTACTTTCGTTTTAATTCCTTTCGAAGTTGCTTATGGCGTTTGTTTTCCTCTTTAACCCATAAGTTGTAACCTTGAATATATGGTTTAATAAAATTCCTTAACCACATATACTTACTCTTCAACTTCCTAAGCGCTTTAGCTTGCTCTCCAAAAGATTTCTTCAATCTTGTCAATTCTCTAGTTAAAGCATAATTGTTGAGAACTTGACCTTCAGATGCCATAGAAACTTCATCTCCTTGAGATTGTGAGTGAACTTCATGTTGAGATTCGTGGAGAGATATTGGAGGTGTAACAGCAACATGTTCTGAAGCATCAGTACTTTGCTGAGAAGTAGTACCTTGTGTGTTAGCACTCGGTGATGCAGATCTTTGAGAAGCAGCACTCTGAGAGGCAGCACTTTGTGAAGCAGTACCATGTACAGAAGCAGTACCTTCACTTTCCTCATCCTCTCCAGCTTCATCACGTACAGCTTGAACAACTTCCAGCATTGTAGTAGTCAATGGAGTATCTCCACCTCTGAACAAAGCACTTCGCCTAGCCATAAATGTAAATATTTTGGCTTGTTGCACAATAACATGTAACAAATCAGCAGGTTTTGGAACATCAACCAATTGCTTGTTTAAGAAAACCTGTACAAACCTTGGGTACATCAACCATGTTGACCCAGATGATATATGTGAAAGCATCCCATCCAAAATAAGCCTTGAAAAATTAAACACTCTGTTGGTAGCTAATCCAACCACTGCAGATGCTATATTGGATCCAAACTGCTCCCAAGAAGTACTTTTAGAACTTATGCAATGGAGCAGTACATGAATCAAGAACTTCCATTGAGGACAGAATAATGCTTTCTTGAATGTTTGTTCTGTCAAAGACCCTTCATAACCAAGATCTCTAAAAGTATCCCAAATCAGTTGCTTGTCAAATCGAATAGCCCCATCTTCATCACCAAATAATAAATCTTCGCGAATAGAGGCCTCGGTAATCTTGATAGTCCGTCCAACAACTGTAGATCTAATATAATATTCATCCTCTTCCATATTATCTCTAGCATTCGCCCAAAATTCTTGAATCCAAGGTTCAATGATATCTGGCTCAACTGAAAGAGCATAACTAATAGGCGACCCAGTAAGATAATCAATGATATCATAAAAAGCCACATTCGCCTCAGTCTTGTCCAAATTAGCCACCATATTGTGCTTTGAAACAGTTAAACGATTCACCATTGTTGAATAAGTGAGCACAATGAAAAGATATTATCGAATAATGAAGAGATGGTGATTGGGAGATAAGTATGAAAAAGATTCTAAGTAATAATATGAGAGGGAAAATCGGGAAGTAGTTATTTATAGGTGGGATTTGAAAAATCACAGCCTATAATAAAAAAGTTACCGTTACTATCAATTACCCATCAATATTACCGTTGGAACAGTACTTTAATACGACAAACAGTACTTTCCACATAAGCAGTACTTTCCCAAGCAGTACTTTCCAAGCAGTACTTTCAGGAAAAACAGTACTTTGCCAAATTCCTTCATAGAAACCAAGTATTAACAAGTTTCCTCCCCTCAAGCAATACACAGGACTATACTAACACCTTATAGTCCTCCCCTCAAACATAGCTTAGTAGTTAATCATTCCAATGCTCACGACCAAGTGATTGAATCGTGACACATCAAAACCTTTTGTGATTAAATCAGCTACATTGTCATCTGTGTGAACCTTAACAACATTGATGAGCCTGTGCTCATAACAATCTCTGATAAAGTGATGCCTAATCTGAATGTGCTTGGTCTTGGAATGGTAAACTGGATTCTTCACAATACAAATAGTACTCTCATTATCAATATTGATAGGAGTATTTTTGAAGTTGAACCCATAGTCCAAGAGTTGATTCTGCATCCACAAAACTTGTCCACAACAGCTTGCAGCAGCTTCATATTCAGCTTCAGTAGATGATGTTGCTGCAATTGTCTGCTTCTTGCATTGCCAGGAGACTAACCTTCTTCCAAGATATTGGCATCCACCAGTTGTTGATCTTCTATCATAATTATCACCTGCATAGTCACTATCTGAAAAAGCTTCCAAGTGAAAAGGTGACTCTTTAGGATACCACAACCCCAATTTAGGTTGTTGTTTCAAATAACAGAAGATTCTCTTTACTGCATTCATGTGAGAGATCTTTGGTGAGACTTGATATCTTGCACATAAACAGACTGCAAACATGATATCAGGTCTTGATGCACTAAGATACATAAGAGAGCCAATCATAGATCTGTATAACTTGACTTCAACAGGCTGTCCATCTTCATCTTTACCCAATGAATTGATAGATTTGATAGGTGTAGTAACAGCCTTCATATCATCAAAATTAAACTTCTTAAGTATGTCTATAACATACTTGTCTTGACTGATAAAAATTCCTTCCTTTGACTGCTTAACCTGAAGTCCCAAAAATAAAGTTAACTCTCCCATTGAACTCATTTGAAATTCCTTCTGCATCAGCTGCTCAAACTCCTTAACCATGGACTGTTTGGTAGCTCCAAATATGATATCATCAACATACACTTGAACTAACATGATATCCTTCTTGTCTCTCTTGATAAACAAAGTCTTGTCTATAGCTCCCCTCCTATATCCATGTTGTAATAAGAAAGTAGAGAGCCTCTCATACCAAGCTCTAGGTGCCTGATGAAGACCATAAAGAGCCTTAACCACCTTATAGACTTTGTTTGGATGTTTAGGATCTTCAAAACCTGGAGGTTGTTTCACATACACCTCTTCAGTAATAGTACCATATAAGAAGGCACTCTTGACATCCATCTGATAGACCTGAAAACCCATGTATGAAGCAAAAGCAAGAAATATTCTAATAGCCTCAATCCTTGCTACAGGAGCAAATACCTCATCATAATCTACCCCTTCCTCCTGTCTATAACCCTGAGCAACTAACCTTGCCTTGTTTTTGATAACATTGCCTCTTTCATCTCTTTTGACTCTAAAAACCCATCTGGTTCCAATAACTCTCTTCCCATCTGGAAGATCACATAAAACCAAAACTTCTTGAAGTTTAAATTGAAGAAGTTCTTCCTGCATAGCTTCAACCCAGCTTTCTTTAGTCAAAGCTTGAGCAATATTCTTGGGTTCCTCTTGAGAGATGAAACAGGTAAATAAGCAGGTTTGATGGTCCTTATGATTTAGCCTGTTTTGTTTATACACAAAGCTAAGTAAAGCATTGTGAGGTTTTGTGAGACCCTTAGCTTTGTGTCTTGTCATAACTCCAGAAGTAGAAGGACCAATGATTTGATCAGCTGGATGATTCTTATGAATTCGTAAGATTAGTGACTGTGGAACACCATATGTATCATCCAAGTTAGTATAATCAGCACCTTCATTGGAATCTGTGAAAATACCTTCATCTTCAAGCTCATCATCAGTTTCTTCTAACCCAGGCATGGTAGGATCATCTAAATCATCTAAAGTACTGTCAACAGGTGCAGCAGTACTTTGGTCGAAAGTACTGTCCAAAGTACTGTGAGAGTATTCTGCAGTCTTGGTCTTCTTTGCCTCTTCATAAGCTCTCCTTTGTTCATCAGTGTAAGAATGTGCTAATACATCTTGAAGAAGCATCCGATTAAGTTCCTCTTGAATAGATTGATCCTCAGCAGATAATGAGGATTGTGGTGCAACAGTACTTTGTTTTGGAGAATCAGTACTTTGCTTAGGAACAACAGTACTTTGTTTTGGACTTGCAGGATCTTTATCAGGAACAGCATCAGGTCTAATATGAACACCATGAACAACATATTAGATATCTTTTTCATTGTGCAGAGGTTGATTTTCTTCTCTAACAGGAACATAATTCATTGAAGGAGATAAAACCTCAAGATCAAACATCCAATCAGGACCTTTACCTTTCTCATTGTCTTGATCTTCTAAAAACTCAACATGAAGACAATCTTGAATCTTCTTAGTAACTCTGTTGTATACTCGAAAGCCTTTACTGTTAGTGTAATACCCCAATAGGTAACCTTCTTCAGACTTGCCATCAAACTTCCCCAGATTATCAATGGTGTTTAAAATAGTAAGAGGACATCCAAAAGGCTTCATAAAACGAATGTTGGGTTTATTGCCCATCAGCAATTCATAGGGTGTCTTCATCTGTGGTTTGGTGACAGAGACCCTGTTAAGTACATAGCATGCAGTACTGACAGCTTCTGCCCAAAATTGAATAGGTAGATGAGAATCTGCTAGCATTGTCCTTGCTGCTTCAATCAAAGTCCTATTCTTCCTCTCTGCAACACCATTTTGCTGTGGTGTTCTAGCAATACTAAACTCCCTCTTTATGCCTTTATTAGCACAAAAGTCATCCATAGGCTTGTTCTTGAATTCAGTTCCATTGTCACATCTAATACCTCTAACCTTGAGTCTTAATTGGTTTTCAAGTGCTATAATTAGTGTCTGAATAGCATCAAAGGTATCATCTTTAAAGCCCAAAAAGAAAACCCAACTGAATCTACTACAATCATCAATAACAACCAAACAGTACTTTTTCTTATTTAAACTTGCCACAGAGATAGGTCCAAATAAATCCATATGTAACAGCTCCAATGGTTCTCTAATAGTTCTTTCCTCAAGCTTCTTACAGGAAGCTTTGTGTTGTTTACCCTTCTTGCATGCCAAACATGATTGATCATTCTTGTAAGTCTTTGAAGGTAAACCTCTAACTAGATTGCCTTTGACCAATTTGTTGATGTTCTTGAAATTAACATGGCCCAATCTTCTATGCCATTGATGTGCCTCTTCAGATGTTGCTTTAGCCACCAAACATGTGGCTCTTCCATAAGAATGTAGACTCTTCATGTCTAAACTATACACATCATTTGTCCTGGGTACTCTAAGTATTACCAAGTCATCATCAACAGGTTTAAAGTCAGAGGAAAGGATGAGACATTCTGTGTCAGTGAATAACACAGGATGCTTTTTATCACAAATTTGAGAGACTGAGAGCAAGTTGAACTTAAGCTCCTTCACATATCTAACATTCTCAAAGTCAATAAGCCCTGCTTTGATAGTTCCTTTGCCAGTAATCTTTCCTCCATTGGGATCATTCCCAAATGCAACTCTTCCTCCACTAATATTTCTAAAATCAGACAGAATCTCTTTGTCTCCTGTCATACTTCCAGAGCAACCACTATCCACTATAAGATGATCTTTAAGCTCCTCTTCTGGGTTGCCCTGCACACAAAGAAAAGAGTTAGAAACTTTTAGGAACCCAAGCCATTACTGACTTGTGTTCCCCTTGTGGAGTTACAAACTCAAATTCTTTGAGTATGTAATTCCCACTATCTTTCAAATGATGATCCAAAATTATCTTTTGATCTTTAACATGTGGATTTTCAAAACTTTCTGATTTTTCAACATAAATCTCTTTCACCAGTTTATTAGCATTTTCTTGTGTTACAAAAACATCAGATTCACTTTTTGTTGAAAGTACTGTGTGTCCCTCAGCAGTACTTTCCCTTTTAACCCATTCGGTTTTAACAGATGGTTCCTGTGATCTAGATCCCCTATGTGAATTGTAGATCTTTCTAGGTTGATAGTGAGATCTCCTAGAGTTTCTATTCCAAGTTGTGTGATCAGTACCTTGTTTCTGGGCAGTACTTTGGAAAGTACTGTGAGATACTGAAGGTCTTCTCTGATGTGGGTATCTATGATCTGATGTGAAGTTTCTGTGATTAACCCTATTTGAATTATTCCAAACTTGTTTATGCTCTCTAGGTTTCTGGTTGGTAGACTTATTCCTTGGAAACTTGCTTAGATATTCTGAGTGTTTGTCACAATCTTTGATTAAGTGATGAGGACTGTAACACACAAAACACAATTTTTGACCCATATGTCCAAAGTGATTTCTTCTATGTCTATGCCCAAAATTATTTTGCCTTCTTGGTGACTGATAAAATCTGTTTTGACCAAAGTTATCCCCAAAAGGTTTAGCAGTACTGTTTTGAAAAGGTTTTGCAGAAGGTACTGCTTGTTGAGCAGTACTTTGTTTTGAAGGTACTGCTTGATTTTAAACATTATTTTCAACAGCTTCTTTGGGTTTCTCAGACCTAGATTGGGCTACAAGCTTCTTCCTAAACTCTAGACTGTCTACTCCAAAACGAGAAACATCAGGCCTTATGGGTTGATGACAAATGGGATGTGGGACAACATTATATCCCTTGTCTTTCTTATACTCAGGAGGTGGTTCACTTATTGAGGCCTCATTACTAGATGTATCAACATAATTAATGAGTTCATCATCACTAGTGGTTATGTCCTCAAAAATACCATCATCCTGATCACTAGGTTGGTTTTCATCTATGTTACTAAAGTCCATTCCAAATCCTAAGCCTGTTCTAATGTAAGCCCTTCTCTGTTTTTCAACATAAGCAACATGGGACAAGCCAGATTCTCCCCAAGCAGCAAACTTAGCTAACAAATCATCTCTTTCCTTAGTCAATTTCTCAATTTCAGCAATTTTACAGTTTAGTTTCCATTCACTAAGTTTTAACTGGTAATCCTGTTGTTCATATTTTTCAGCCCAAGCCATTTCATTATTTTCATGAGTTAAGATTTTGGCTTCCATAGATTCTAAAGTGATTTGATAACCTGCTACCTCAGACCTAGCCCTAATACAGTTATCTCTTTCAATCACATAATTGTTAAGCAATTTTAGATAAAACTCATAACAGTTTGAGCATACCTCAGAGATAGGAGACTAAGTTGGTGAAGTAGCCACCATAGCAAGAAGAACAGGATCATCTTCACTTTCTTTGCTCCAATCAAATCTTCCAAAGCCATCATCAGATTCCAAAGCAGCATGTTCAGATTCTTCTTCAAAAACAGTGCTCCAGTCCAATGCTTCCACTGTGTCTTCAACTGTATCTTCCACTGCTACCATACAGTAAGTCACCGGTTCATCATCAAATTCTTCACTCCAATCAACTTCTGATAACTTCTCTTGAGCAACCAAAGCCTTTGTTTCAGTTATTGGAATTTCTTTGAGCTCAAGTTTTGGCTTCTCAGATGTTCTATTTGCTTGATACTTAGCAAACCTGCACTCCCTTGCAAAGTGACCAGTCTTTTGACAATTGAAGCATTCAATTTGAGATTTGTCAAAAGTTATTCCTTGTTTTGGTTTGAAATCAATACTTTTACCTGTCTTCTTCATGTACTTTTTGATCCTTGCAGTGATCATAGCAACTTGCCACCTGATATCAATTTCTTCAAGTGCATCTTCTTCAATCTATGCTAGATCCTCTTCATAAGTGACAGGTAAGCTTGCTTGTTGTGCAAAGAAGGAGCACACAACTTCATCTGAGTGCAAAGTGGTAGATGGTGGGGCCTGCTGAGCATATGATGGGGGATTGTAAACAGCAGTAGAAACAGTACTTTGAGGAGAAGCAGTACTTTTGGAAGTACTGCTCTTCTTTTCAGATGATAGAAAAGCAATACTGTGAGATTTGGAATTGGGTTGACCACTCATCTCATGTTCATACACCTTCAGTTGATGATAGAGATCATCAAAATCCATAACATCCAATCCTTGTTGTCCTCTGATCATTGTAGCAATCACATGCCATGTAGATGGCAAACTCCTTAAAAACTTCAAATTAGCATCCTCAACTGACACTTCTGCCTTGTATAACTCCAACATGTTGAGGAGATTTTGAAACCTATCATATGCAGCATCAAGACTCTCTCTTTCTCCTACTGTGAAAGTTTCAAACTATTGCTTCAGCAAATTTCTGTGCATCTTCTTAGAGGCTTCATTCCCTCCAAATCTGGTCTTGAGAGCAGCCCAGAGCTGCTTAGCATCTTTAGCATCATGAAATTTGAGAAGATGACCATCTGGAATGGCAGACAAGAGAATGTTTAAAGTCTTCTCTTGATTCCTTAGGGTTGCTGCTGGTAAGACTGCCTTTGGTGCTATAGGTTGTCCAGGAACATTAATGGGATCTTGAACTACTTCATTCCCATTCACAATTACATTCCATAGAGCATGGTCTGTGATGGCAATATACTGCCTCATCTTCATGCACCAGAGATCATATTCTCCCTTCTTGATTATTGGAATTCTGAGTGAGGTGATTGAGGGTGGTGGAACAACTTCAGTCGACATCTTGAATATTGTTGAAGTAGGGTTTCTTCCTAGTCAGAGTTTCCACACAAGCTCTGATACCACTTGTTGGATCGATATACTTTAATCAAACTAACTTTAACTAGCTTGTTAAGGTTTAATAACCTCAGATAAATCCTAAGTTATTAACAAAGAAACACTGAGCAATCTTTATTAAGTACGCGGAATTTACTTAACAAAGCTAAGAAGAATAACTTTTATTATAAACTCTAAATCTGCTTATTATGCAGATACTCTAATACAACTCTAAGATAATCGAACTTTTCTCTAAAACACTAATTCGTAAACTCTAAAAATCTTTTCTTGGAATCATACCTCTAATGCCAATCTAGGAGTCCTTTTATAGGCTCAAGGATATCCTAGTCGGTTTACAATTTGTAACCTTGTACGACAAGTAATCTAAACATAGAATACAATTCTTTCCATAAACGAATATAACAGTTCTTTTGTTCTTGCAGTACTTTGACTTCATAATGCAGTACTTTGACTTTGTCTTTAGCAGTACTTTGACTCTTTGACTTCTTCCAGTACTTTGCAGCTTACAGTACTTTCATGTCTTCAGTACTTTCATATCCCAACAATTGATAAGATCGTTTATAAGCTCAGCTAGGGATCAATAACAAAGATAATAAACATAATACGCAGCGGAATAATCAAAACAATACTTTGTTATTGCTAAAGGTTTTTCATTCACTAATACTCTAATAATCTTAGACGTTTATAGGAACACGTCTACTAACTAAACTAATAACCTAGGCGTTTACATGATCATACGCCTAGGACACACAATCAACTAACTAATACCCTAGATGTTTTCCCCTAACGTCTAGGTTAAACACACACACCCCTTTAGTCGACTACATTATGGAAGACTTAATTAAAACCTACACCCCATGTCCTCTTTATATACTAGAGGATTAGGGTTTACAAATCTCTACTAAGGACTAATAAATAAAACTTCTTTTGCAAGCAAGTCCTTCCATCTTTTTGTAGCTTTCCTTCTTGTCATATTAAGTCCCTCTTGTTTCATTCTTTTTGTCTTATCAACTCAAACGTATAATTCCCAACAATCTTCCCCTAGTTGATAATGACAAAACCATTCTTGAACGAACTTCCCTAGACGAAGTAGAGAAATTGAGATCAGGGATCTCGCCATGAATGAAACAAGTATGTCTTCCTTTGTCTTCCCCTTAATCCATGCCATGTCACTCAAACATCTCTTCCCCTTTTTGTTATTATCTAAATAGGGAACGGATGCTAATAATGATCTTGACCACCACGAATCAATATCATACTTCCAATCTAAGACTTCCAATGCTTCAAATCACCCACCATTACATATCATAAGAAAAATGGATCCAAAACAGTAGAAAACTTCAACTAGCAGTAGTAATAATGATCAACAGTAGTAAAAATCAAACACTTCCCTTTGAGTGATGCATGTAGATAGTTAAACATTTAACAATAAGCTTCCCCTAAAATCCATATGTTAACCATCTTCTTGATTCTTCAAAATCTGTAGGCTCCTTGTAATGATCACTTTGTGAAGAAAACCAAATATAACGAACTTGATGAAAAAGTAGAATTTCCCAAACTTGTGTCTTAAAACTGTACTATCCACGGAACTCCATACTTATACGAACCAACAATATAAGTAGACCGCAATCCCTTGAAAAGAATCCTCAACTAGTATGAGACACTGAGCACTACAATGTAACTCCTTTAAGTAATAGCCAATGTGTGCATAGAGCATCATAAGAAAAATCACACATTGCTAGATTCAACAAGCTAGATGATAAGAACACAAACCAAGCAATTCCACTTCACCTTCAAATAAGTGATAAATAATCCTCTTCGTAATCAATTCTTCAATAAATCTCCAAAACGAGCCTTTTTTAAATCCTTTTAAGAACAAAAACGTCTTTTTGTGTGTGTGAACCAAATAACCATTCTGTGCGTGTCTCCAAAAATCTATAACAAAAATTACGCTCGACTTCCCCTTAAATAAAAATCTTCTCGTAATAAACCATGAGCAGTACTTTTAAAAAAATTATAAGCAGTACTTTCAGATCTGCAGTACTTTGACACAGTACTTTGAAGAAAATTCGACCATCAGTACTTTCAAATAATCAGTACTTTCAAAAACCCCCAACAGTACTTTCAAATTCACAGTACTTTGTAAGAACTCGAGCAGTACTTTAAACATTCTTGGACCAGAATCAATACCCACGTGCTAGAGCAGTGCACAAATAATGAGAAAAATATAAGCAATCAGTAGTCATGATCCATGTGATGTCTTCCCTCGTGAACCATTCAATTGGTAGCCAATAAAAACCATAACACGTGATCATAGCCAACGAATGAGTATAATATTATCAATGAATGCATTGTAGAGGATCAAAACCAATCACTAATTTTCCTCCATCCGATCACATGACTACTTTGTACTTCACCGTCCACTTGAATTTAACCAATATACACAAGTATCCTCAAACAGTATTATTATAGCCCCATGTAATCAAATCAGTACAAAACTTTAATTGAGATGCGTAATACCTTGCGTGTACATAATATGAACCACCTAGATCATGGACCAATCAAATCCATTGATCGAATATAATAAGCCTAGAGTAGGGACCAGAACTTGTAGAAGAATTAGTACTCGTTTCTCGTCTGATCACATAAGGTGGTATTACTCAAACATGTAGGTCCCATCGAGTATAATATTCAATTGTGAGATCGTTTTTTAAAATAAATACTACTGTATAAGTACAGTAATGAGATCAGTACAGGTACTAAACGACAATCAAAACCCTTTATCAAACCTGTTTCTGCCGATAACAAAACTTTGTCGAATCCCTATATCAAGAGCTCCCCGCTCTGATACCAATTGATAAGATCGTTTATAAGCTCAGCTAGGGATCAATAACAAAGATAATAAACATAATACGCAGCGGAATAATCAAAACAATACTTTGTTATTGCTAAAGGTTTTTCATTCACTAATACTCTAATAATCTTAGACGTTTATAGGAACACGTCTACTAACTAAACTAATAACCTAGGCGTTTACATGATCATACGCCTAGGACACACAATCAACTAACTAATACCCTAGACGTTCTCCCCTAACGTCTAGGCTAAACACACACACCCCTTTAGTCGACTACATTATGGAAGACTTAATTAAAACCTACACCCCATGTCCTCTTTATATACTAGAGGATTAGGGTTTACAAATCTCTACTAAGGACTAATAAATAAAACTTCTTTTGCAAGCAAGTCCTTCCATCTTTTTGTAGGTTTCCTTCTTGTCATATTAAGTCCCTCTTGTTTCATTCTTTTTGTCTTGTCAACTCAAACGTATAATTCCCAACAAGAACAATATGACAGGCTCCCAAATGCCTCCTCCTTTAGATTCTCAGAATTCTCAAACGTTTCATCTTCAAAACTTAGTAAATGCATTACAAAAGTAAAACGAAAGTTTTCTAGAAGAAAATGAAAAGATTAAACGTCATTTCAATGAGTTATTTGAATCAATAAAGGTCACTCGTAACAAAAATAACGAACAAATAGCTTCATTGCAAAAGGAAATTGAGAATCTGAAGAGTCGGGTAAAAGGGAAAATGTCAATGACCAATGGGGAGAATGGTGTATCAAAGGTTCACTCTTGTAATACATATGCTTTGTCTGTGAAATATGTCCCCCCTCATCTCAAGAATAACAAACTTGCTATTTAAACATATTTCTCATCCCTTAAGGATTGTCTAGAATGTCTCAGAGAGATTGTTGAAGAAGATAAGTTAGAGAAACCACTTGACAATGCAATTGGGCATGCATGTTTATATGCAAAACAATCTCAAGAAATTCTAGAATGCTTAATCACAATATGCCCTAAGTCCTTAGGTGAGAGAGTTAATCCTTTGATTCCGTGTTCGATGCCTAGTGCCAAGAATAATATCCATTCGATGCCCGATGTTTTGAATGTGAACCTTAGTGTGCCTTCAAGTAGTTCAGATTCCAGATCTGTTAAAGCTAAGAAAGCGAACTCTTGTGTGCCTTCTAGAATTACAAATCCCAGCACTTCTAGTGTTAAGAAAGTGAACATTAGTGTGCCTGCATGTAGTTCATATCCCAACACATCTAAACAGGAGAAGCAAAGAGTAGCAAAACCAACTAATGTTCCCATTCCCTCTACATGAGTAATCAGCGACATTAAAGCAAGCAGGTCAAAGTCTCAAGACAATACAAGGAATGACAGGACCTCGCAAGCTAAGAATGTGCATTGGAAGAGAGTAGAAGACCAACCTAGGAACCTTAAGTTTGAGCCGAATAAAATGAATCGTGTTGATTCTAGTATTAGCCATAGGCGTACTGTAATTAATTTGAATTCTGCTGCTACTTTTGGAAAAACTTGTAATGATGATTGTGTGGTTTCTGTTACTAATCATGAATGTGGTATGAATGTTTTGTCTAATGCTGTCGATTGGCCAGTTAAAATTGTTAATACTAAAAATCGAGCTAAGAAGGCTAAAAGGCAAAAGCGAAAGAAAGTTAGAAAATAGTGGAAGCCCACAGGAAGAACATTTAGTAAGATAGGTTATCAATGGATACCTATTGGCCATAAGGTCAATCAGACAATGCCCACTAGAAAATGGATGCCTACTGGTAGAACTATTCCCTTAAGAAGTGAACATACTTTGAATAGGGAAAATACGAACACTAGTACTGCATCTATTCATAATGATTCCATTGCTTCAATTTCTGATATGGATGTTTCTATTTCTGATGTGGGTGTTCCAATCGCTGTTACTAACCAAATGGAACCCATTCTTGCATGGGGATCCCAATTATCCAGTTATCCATTCTTGTCTGTGTTCAACTGCTGATCGTTTAAATCGTTATGTGGTACCTGGACTCAGGCTGTTCCAAGCATATGACTGGAGATCGGTCGCGGCTCATGAACTTCGTAAGTAAATTTATCGGGATAGTTAGATTCGGGAACGACCATTTTGGAGCTATTATGGGTTATGGAGATTATGTGGTTGGTAAAAGTGTAATTTCCAGGGTATATTATGTGGAAGGTCTTGGTCATAATTTGTTCTCTATTGGTCAATTCTGTGATTCTGATCTAGAAGTGGCTTTTAGAAAACATACTTGCTTCTTTAGAGAACTTGATGGTGTAGAATTGCTAAGAGGAACCCGTGGTTCTAATCTATACACCATATCTATCGAAGACATGATGAAGTCCTCTCCAATCTGCTTGCTGTCAAAGGCTTCGAAAACTAAGTCATGGTTATGGCATCGTCGTCTCAATCACTTGAACTTCAGCACCATTAATAACCTTTCCAGAAAGGATCTTGTCAGAGGCTTACCCAGACTGAAATATGAAAAAGATCATCTTTGTTCAGCTTGCCAATTGGGAAAAAGCACGAAATATGCTCACAAACCAAAACCCACAAACTCAGTAATGGAAGTTCTTCATACCCTTCATACGGATCTGTGCGGACCAATGAGAGTGCAAACGATAAATGGGAAGAAATACATTCTAGTAGTTGTTGATGACTACTCTCGATTTACTTGGGTGAAGTTTTTGAGGACAAAGGATGAAACTCTGGATGTCATCATCAAACTTATCAAACAGCTTCAGGTTCGACTCAACAATACAGTTAGAATTGTTCGAACAGACAATGGCACAAAATTCGTCAACAAAGACTTAATGCAGTTTTATGAAAGTGTTGGAATCAGTCATCAAAGAAGCGTTCTTCGATCTCCTCAACAGAACGGTGTAGTTGAAAGACGAAATCGAACTCTTGTGGAAGCCGCAAGAACAATGCTTATTTATTCAAAAGTTCCAATGTTTCTATGGGCTGAAACCATTGCCACTGCTTGCTACACCCAAAATCGTTCCCTTATACACACCACTTATGACAAAACTCCATATGAACTTGTCCATAAACGAAAACCTGAACTCTCCCACCTTCGTGTGTTTGGTGCTTTGTGCTATCCTACGAATGAGAGACTTAGGGAAATTAAGAGCTAAGGCGGATATTGGAGTTTTTGTTGGTTATGCATCAAACAAGAAGGGTTACCGAATCTACAACAAACGAACTCGAGATATAATGGAAACTATTCATGTTACGTTCGATGAGCTGACCAGGCATATGGCTCCTGGACAATCCATTTCTGGACCCGCATTTCAAAACAGTCCCATTGGTTCATCTTTTGTACCAAGCTCCTCACCAGTAACTCCATATGTACCTCCGTCAGAAGACGATTTGAAGAAATTGTTTGATCCAATGTTTGATGAACTTTATGAGCCAAGGACTAATGATCCTTCAACTCCATCAATAGAGGCTGCTTCTATCCCTGTCAATGAAATTAACCCTTCAGTTTCTATATCATTAAGTCAAGAAGCGCCTGCTGCTGATCAATCTGTCTCATCAACAAGCCTTCAATCACCAAGTGTACATCATGGAATTGCTTCTGGTTCCCATGATGAAGTAAATCCCTTTGCTACTCCTGAAGATGCTCCATTTGAAAACATATTTGCTCCTGAATCATCATCAGAACCATCTTCATCAGGAGATCCAAGTTCTGCTACTTCAGTACCACAACAACAACCACATGAACACCTTAGAAAGTGGACACATGATCACCCATTGGACAACATCATTGGAAACCCTTCTCGTCTGGTATCCACTCGTAAACAGCTTGCTACTGATGCCTTATGGTGCTTCTTTAACTCAGTACTCTCAAAGATCGAACCTAAAGATGTTAAAACTGCTATGAATGAAGACAGCTGGTTCAATGCCATGCAAGATGAAATTCATGAGTTTGATCGATTAGATGTATGGGAATTAGTACCAGCTCTAGATTGTGCTATGATCATTGCTCTTAAGTGGATCTTCAAAGTGAAGCTTGATGAGCATGGTGATGTTTTGAAAAATAAGGCTAGGTTAGTGGCTAAAGGTTATCGTCAAGAGGAAGGTATAGACTTTGAGGAATCTTTTGCTCCAGTTGCTCGTATCGAGGCGATCAGAATCTTCTTGGCTAGTGCTGCTAGCAAGAACATGGTTGTTTATCAGATGGATGTGAAAACCGCATTTCTTAATGGAGATCTGAAAGAAGTGGTTTACGTCAGCCATCCAGAGGGTTTTTTGAATCCAGAGCATCCTACTCATGTTTATCGCTTGAAAAAGGCCCTATATGGTTTGAAGCAAGCTCCTAGAGCATGGCATGATACGCTGTCAAAGTTTCTTCTATCTACTGGATTCAGCAAAGGAGCAGTTGATCCTACTTTGTTCACCAGAAAGCCAGGTTGTCAAGATACACGTCGAAGTACGTCTGGAGGTGCTCAGTTTTTGGGTGATAAGCTTGTGAGCTGGTCTTCAAAGAAGCAAATGAGTACTTCTATTTCCTCTATAGAGGCTGAATACATAGCCATGTCATCTTGTTGTGCTCAAATCTTATGGATGAGATCTCAATTATCTGACTATGGCTTTGAATTCAACAAAATCCCTCTGTACTGTGATAATAAAAGTGCTATTGCTCTCTCATGCAACAACGTTCAACACTCAAGAGCAAAGCATATCGACATTCGAAATCATTTCATCAGGGAACAAGTGGAAAAATGTGTGGTGGAACTCTATTTTGTGAGGTCTGAATATCAGTTAGCAGACATCTTCACCAAAGCTCTTCCAAGAGAACGTTTTGAGTTTATTCTTCCACGTCTTGGCTTGAAAAGCCTTCAACCAGAAACACTCAAACGTCTTCAAGAGGAAGACGAGGAGTAAAGGTCTATCTTCATCTATCTCTTGTATATATCTATTCGAAAATCAAAATAGAAAAATATAAAAACCTTCAAAATCCATAAAAATCTGAAAAATTCGAAAAAAAAAAAATCTCTTCAAAAATCATTGTCTATTTGTTATGTTTTTCTCGGTTCGATAATATCTACGGTCTTTGTGCTGTCATTCAAAGAATGACACGGGTCTTTAGATGTTGTTTGAATTGTTAAAAAAAAATTAAAAAAATAATAATAAAATAAAATAAAAATTGGGAGAAAGAGAAACAAATGGTTTATTGTCATTTCAGGCAGTAACCCGCTTTTCAAAGAAAGAACAGAGCCATACTTTATCATGTTTTCAAAATTCCATGCTCTGATTCTTTAAACATTTATCTGCTGAAAACTAATTGTTTTTGATAAATAACTTGGACTCAATTTTTGATAATCATCTGGACTTATTTGTCAAAATATCTATCTCTCAATCAACAACCTATGTCATTGATTGAGAGGGAGAATGATTTCAATTAAATTAAAATGTTATTTGTCATTAAATTGTTTTCAAAAAGATAATCATGCATGTTCAATCAATGGAGTGTTAAAGTCTTAATATCTGATCCTTATCAGTTAAAACGCTTTCATAATCAAGTCACAATTCTCTTTAAAAGCTTTCAAAATCTATTTAAATCTACAAGAGATCACAAATCTCAAATGATTTGATTATTGTGATCGGGGGAAAATTTGTGATTTAAATTGAATTTAAACTGATAATTCGGTAAATGGTTTTATAAGAATGTACAAGCTCTCCTTCCCACATGTGACAAAAGATTTCAAAAATTTCCATGCACATGTTGAGGGGGAGCATCTATCTTAACCCACAAAGATCCAAAACGTGATCGATTTATATCAATGTGCATGTTCCCTCTAGTATGTGCAAAAATCTTTTCAAACCTTGATGCACATATTGAGGGGGAGCAAAATTTTGAAAACCTCATCCTTCCCGAAAATGTTTTATCTACTTGTTTTGATCAGGGAAGTGATGTTGATATCTTTTAGAAAATGGTAATCAAAGAAGTTAATTCTTTCTCTTGCCTCCGTGTGCAAAATGATTTCAAACATTTGATGCACATGTTGAGGGGGAGCACTGGTTCTAAAAATATCAAAAACAATTCAGGTACAAAATGCTTTGATAATATCACAAGTATCTGGATTTATTTTCAAATGGTTTTCAATTAGTTCAAATGGCAGATGAACAATACCAGATAGACCGACCTAATTTACTTTATGTACGGTGATATAAGGATGATAAGGTTAGGTATTTGTTCCCATGATCCACCAGAACCAGAGGGATCTACCCAGGGACTATCCACTAGTTAGTGTAGTGTTCTTAGGTATGATGATAAAAGGAGAAAAATGAGATATGGGAAGAGTGCGGACTGAGACTGAGCTAGTACTGGAATAAACCCAACTAGGTTCTAGTAATGAAGTCTCGGTAAGCACTGAAGGGGTTGAAGAATGAAAAATAATTGAATGAGAAAAGGGTGAAAAGAAATAGCCCTCCATTTATTCAACCTTAGGGCAGAAACCGGGTTCAATTCATATGCTACTAGTAGTTACTAAGGTAACACTAGTATTGAAGATAAGTCGTCATGGACCCAGTGACGCTCTGCACTACAACTTCCCAAACCACTCAAGCTCCTCTTAAAAGGGCTTGTTTCATTCTCACGGGGAACCGACATTTTCTATCGACTTTCTCTTAGAGATTGTTGATATTGAAGAAGGAGACCCTCTCCCTAGTCTCCGGCACATGATCCAAATATGCACAAATTGAGTCTAGAGCCACGAGATCATCCATAAATCTCATTAGGACACTTTCAATGAAGACTCTCTGTTTCACACAATGTGGAAAGAGAGATTAAATCTTGAGTCCTTCGCTTTATCCTTGTGGTATAGCCAGAACATTCGAGTGATATGCATACATATTCACAATGAAGATGGAAAGCATTCTGGAGCCAACATCAAACAAGCTCCTGGTAGGTGGCATGTGAGATCTATTCAATAGATCAACCATGTGATAACTGAACAGAAACAATGGAGCGATTCAATCTTTTGAATTAATCCTGGTTCAGGTTATGGATTGACGGATACCTTTGAAAAACCGGTCATTGTGCTTAAAAACTCTTTTCTTTAGCACATCGACCGTGTACGTATATTTCAAATCAAAAGGTGTTTATGATTGATAATTGATTTTCATTAAAACCTTCATTGTATTGCAAAAACGATTCCTCTTGTGCAATACACGATTGTTTTTCAAATCTTTTTTCATCAATCAGTGAATTTCTATTCGCTGGTTCACTCACTCCGTATTGTCTTCTTTGAGACATTCCGGTTTGAGAACAGCTAGAGCAGCTGCGAAACCCTGTCAAGGAAATTCTTAGGAATTATACCTGATCACAGGCAGTACTTGTACTGATCAACGGGGAACCGTGGGCCGTATACCTCAATTCAACGAAAGTGATCAAAGACACTTTTGTGCGCTTTATTGCTAACTGTTTTATGCAGGTACTCCCGACGCTTGCAGCTGATCAGAATGAAGCGGTCATTCCATAGCCGCATGCTCACACTACACATTCATCTTAAAAGAATTCATGATTAGTGCATCAATGACTCTGATATTTTCACTCCATGTTTCTGCTACGCTGCTGCCAATATCATGAATCAACGAAAGCTTCCGCTACTCTGATGAGAAGAAATCATGATCCAGAATGTGAGCATGTCGGTCCGAAAGTCACAACATCACATTAATACCAACACCACAATGGATGTCTAAGAGATTTATGATAGCTGACGATCTGAAAGCTGGCTCAAAACTCATTATCACGTGGATCAGTAAAAGACCTCCACTTGGATTATCCAAACATGCAATGAGAAGAATCAATGACTATGAGCTTCAGAGCAAAGTACTGCATCAAGAATGCAAGAACAATCTTTTAATGTAATATGTGTTTGTATTCAATGTAAGTTTAATGTGTGTTTGAGGTGACCTCCCTTAGGGGGAGATTGTAACGAATTAGAAATTCCAGGTATTAAAGAGTCGGTCACCTCAAGTATATGTATTCGTTAGAAAGCTCGTAGTCGTAGTTATTTTATGTTAAGTAGTATTTAGTTAAGTAACATCGTGGAGGACGGAAGGGTCTTTACCCACTGTATGCCTGATCCACAGCCCATTATGTGGCGTTTTATGTAAGACTATAAATACTCTCTACCTCCTAAGGTAGAGAGTTGGAGCTCATAATAATATCTTTCACTTTCTCTCACTAAGTTCCCTAAACCTCTAACTTTCTCTCTCTAAAACACTCTTGTACGCCTACTTGTGTTAATGGTTTGATGTGTATGTGAAATCCAATATGTTACATATTGATAGCCGAATTTGAGCCTTCGAAGCTTCAGGAATGAATCAATTTGTGCTTCTTTAGACTAATTTGAGCCCTTGATCAATATCCCATCAATCAATCAATCACGACCCTAGGATCCTCCTGATGACATCCCATCGACCAATCAGAGCTCACCTTGGAACACAGATTGCCAAGGTGGTATTCCACATGTCAGAATATGTCAGATAAAGTACCAAAATGCCCTTAATTGTTGTAATTTGTACGGGTTAAAAACTAGGGTTCTTAGCAATTGGGAAAATTAACGCGGGGAAGGGATTGGGTAATTTTTTATGTTAATTTGACTTTATTTGACCGAATTAAAAGGGAGGGGTGTGAAGGGTTCAAATGGGTTAATATGTTTGACTGGTCAGATTTATAAGTGAAAGGGTAAATTGATTTTGGACCTTAGGTTTATTTAATGGATTTAATAAATGAAAGGTTTATTTTAAAAGTGTGTAAAATGTAAATGGGGTAGAAGTGAAAGGGTATATTTGGGTGACTGGGTAGAAAGGGGTACAAGGGTGTATTTTGCAATTGTGGGAAAGACGAGGGACCAAAATTGACAATTCTGAATCTTCAAGGGTAGATTTTGCCAGTTTTGCAAACTTGAGGGACTGAATTCGTAATTTCTTCAAAGTTGATCCAATCTTCCAAAAATCATCCCTTAAGCATCCAAAACTTCAAATTTACTCAATCTGATTTCCCGGCTTCAGCTTCTGCACTCTCTTTCTTCTCATGCTCGGTTTTTGTCTGATTTGTCTTTCTTTTGTGTGTTTTACCATATCTGTACTCAAGAAACCAACATATATTAGGCATAAACGGCTCTTTTCTGGTTATTTTGGGTCTGATTTGGTAAAGAAAAGGTATGTGTTTTCACACATACGAAAATACCCCAGACTAAAGCATTGCCGTGTCCTCACGCAATGTCATCAACTCATGCTTCTAAAACCAAGGATTTCAACCTCTTTCTACTAAACCTATGAAAAGTAGCAAAGATTCCTCAAAAGAGATTAAGAAACCCTTAATTCTAAAAATGCCCCGTTTACCTTTTATTTCATATATAGATATTACGATTAAGCACTTATTCATTATGAGTGACGGTTTGTTGCACTTTCATGTCAATTGATAACTCCAACATTTTTCAAAAGACATTTTTAGGATCACGGAGTAGGAAACACAACTAAGCGAGAAGTGACCATACAAATAGAATACATCGTCCTTGATTTTTCACAAGTCCCCAAACTAAGTGTAAAATCGAAATCATTGTTAAATATGACTTTAGATGCTAACACTACCCATGGAAGTTACTTGTGTAATTACCTTTTGCTCTCATTTTCCTATTTTCCTCTATTTATTTTATTTTTGGTGAGAAATGAATTTCTTCAAGTTTCTCGTTTCGATAATTTTTAATCCGATAAAGATATGAAATTCAAACGCTAATTAGTTTTCCATCTTCCCTCAAAAACCGTTTCATAAAAAAATGAGGTCCACATCAAGGTCCTAATTTAACACGATTTAGGGAGATATCTTTATTATTATGACCGAAACAACTCATCTACAAGTCCAGAGACAGAAGCTTTTATTTAGATATCTCCCGAAGTCAAAGTTTAGCTTAACACTATTTCAGCACATTTGCATTTTTGCAATTTAGGCCCTAGGTCTTTTCAACCGCTAATTCAACAGGATTTTACCGTTTTATCAGAAGTCTTATTATGACTTTGGAATTTTCCTCCACCTTTTTGAAGTCCATGACAACGGGGGTACCGTTAGACATAGAAAACTTTTATGGCTTTGGATTTTCACTTTAATACATTTGGGCTTTATTTCATGTTAATTTTTGCCAAACTCCGAGTCCCACGGCTTTTATAACAATAGAAATAATAGCAGCAAGCTATCAACAATCGGTTGTCTATTACACCGCAACACTGAAAGTACCTTGATGTGTACCCAACTCTAATAAGCAAGGATTCTCTAAGGAAGATAAAAAACTAACTATCGCCAAAACCTAACATCTTTAATTATTTTTACACATATATGGGGTGAGACAATTTTGTGGGAGCAAAAAGCCACAAGTACCTTCGATGGGCTCTAAAGAGAACCAACTACTCCACGCTTAGCATCTAATCTCATAAGTAACTCTATCATTCCTCGATCTCCGCAAATTTAAAATCTCAAATAATGAGATCCGCGGATGCTTAGCCGATAATTTAATTATCTATGGTTAAGGGAACAAGATAGGGCTCAACACGCCTGGTCAAGTCAAAATTCTATTCCTACTTTCACCAGCGGAAAGCCAACAAGGTGTCAAAACATATATTAACTTAGCAAATGCTTCGTCAAATAATCTCAAGTCTCGCATTTTTAAAGTCACTTATTAGAAACTAGCAAATTCTTTCAAAGCTTCGCATATTTAAAATCACTTAGGGAAGCTTGCAAATTCTTGCCTTGTGAGCTAGAATCGTATTTTATAGCCTCTTGTCTAAGCAATTAGCAAAGAATTTTTCATAAAAATGCATATTTAAAGTAACTTCTAAGAGACTAGCAAAGACTTTTCAATCATAAAACTAGCAAAAGCTTACAAAAATTTTAAAATTTTCTCATTTTTTGCACAATTTTTTCAATTTCTTAAGGAAAAAAGGGGTTACGAGAGTACACGGCAAAGAATAAGCAAGTGCAGTCAAATCAACTCGAAGATTACACACCCCAGACTAAAACAAAACATTGTCCTCAATGTTTAAAGGAAAGGGTATTAACGAAAATCTAAAAGCCGTTTATTAAGTATGCTTAAAAGATAAACGTTAGTCGATAAGATTTCGGATATCGGATTTCCACCAGCATCGATCATGAAACTCGAGTGGAGAAAAGACAAACTTCGAGCATGAGAGTCTTCATATCGGGAAATCCTAGACAAAAACATCACAAACAACCAAACACGAGAAATCGAAGAGGCTAACCCCTTCACGTCACTTATTAAAAGAAAATAGAAAGAAGATAGAGGATAAGCATGGGGTGCTTCCCATGAAGCGCTACTGTTTTTGATTACCGATCGCTAGCTTGACTCGTCCCCGAATTAATTTGTCCATGGGGAAATTTTGGGGATCCGGGACAACTATAGACGCGAAGTCCCCTCCAAAGTAATGCTTAACACGATGACCATTCACCTTGAAATTAGGGCCTTCGAGCTAAGATAGCTCTATAGTTCCATACGGGAAAACTTGAGCTACGGTGAATGGTCCAGACCAACGGGTTTTGAGTTTGCCCGAGAATATCTTCAACCGAGAATTAAAGAGGAGGACTTGATCACCAACTTTGAAGAAGCGGTTCTTTATTTTAGAATCATGAATCCTCTTAGTTTTCTTTTTGTAAATCAAATAATTCTCATAAGCCTGATCCCTAAGTTCATTTAATTCATTCAAATGAACTTTACGGTGATCACCCGCAGTCTTAAGGTCAAAGTTCACTTGTTTCAAGGCCTAATATGCCTTATGCTCGAGCTCGATGGGCAAGTGGCAAGCTTTTCCATATACCAATTTATATGAGGTGCACCCAATGGGTGTCTTGAATGCGGTGCGGAAAGCCCATAATGCATCATCTAAATTATCGGCCCATGAAGCTCGGTTCTCTCCTACGGTCCTTTCTAAAATCCTTTTCAAACCTTGATTGGACACCTCAACTTGGCCACTTGTTTGTAGATGATATGCAGTAGAAAGACGGTGGGTAACTCCATATTTGGACATAACCTTTGCAAATTGTTCATTACAAAAAAATGGGTACCGCGATCACTGATTATAGCACGAGGTGCTCCAAATCGGGAAAACAAGTTCTTTAAAAACTTAACAACTACTCGAGCGTCATTTGTGGGTAGAGCCTTCGCTTCAACTCATTTGGACAAATAGTAGACGCCCACGAGGATATACTTATTACCCTTAGACAACAGAAATGGTCCCATAAAATCGATGCCCCAAACGTCGAAAAACTCATAGACTTGAATCGCATTTTGCGGCATTTTGTCTTTTTACGAAATCTTCCCTTGACGCTGGCATGAGTCACATGACTTAACCAAATCATGGGCATCTCGATATATGGTCAGCCAATAAAATCTGGAATCAAAAACCTTTTTGGCGGTGTAGCTTGCTCCATGATGCCCTCCGGTGGGTCCATTGTGGCAAGCTTTAAGAATATCGATGGCTTCTTGGCCATGAACACACCGCCGGATTACTTGATCCACACAAATCTTAAACAAGCAGGGTTCGTCCCAAAAATAATGTTTGAAATCCTTAAAAAACTTTTTCTTTTGTTGGGACGACATCCCTTTCACAATGAAATTCCCCGCATGGTAATTTGCAAAGTCGGAAAACCATGGGGTATTAGGATCTTTTTTAGCAATCATCCTAAGTGTCTCGAGAGGAAATGTTTCCGTGATCTCCTTTTTCTCGAGCACACTTTGATGGGGATTCTCGAGTCTAGATAAGTAGTCGACAGCAAGGTTCTCCGCTCCTTTTTTGTCAAGAATGGTGACATCAAATTCTTGAAGAAGGAGAACCCACCGAAGTAATCGGGGCTTAGCATCTTTCTTTGCCAAAAGGTACTTAAGGGCAGAATGGTCGGTATACACTATGGTCCTCGATAAGACAAGGTAGGGTCTGAATTTCTCGAAAGCATAAACTACAGCCAACAATTCTTTTTCTGTAGTTGTGTAATTATGTTGGGACTCACTCAATGTCTTACTCGCATAGTGTATGGGTTGAAAATGTTTCGACTTTTTTTGCCTCAAGACTGCCCCAATTTCGTAATCACTTGCATCACACATAAGCTCAAAGGTCAAATCCCAATTGGGGGCAACTAAGATCGAAGCCTCGGTTAATTTCTTCTTAAGTATGTTAAAGGCTTCAATGCATTCATTAGTGAAGATAAACAGAGCATCCTTTTCAAGGAGATGGGTCAGAGGGCGGGCTATCTTAGAGAAGTCTTGAATGAAACGACAATAGAAACCGGCATGACCCAAAAAACTCCGAATACCTTTGACGGTGGTGGGATGAGATAACTTAGCAATAACGTCGACTTTAGCTCGATCGACCTCAATACCTGATTTGGATATCTTAAGGCCGAGGACAATGCCATCTTGAACCATAAAATGACACTTCTCCCAATTTAAGACCAAATTGGTGTCTTCACACATTTGTAGCATGAGGTCTAGATGAGAGAGGCAAGAAGTGAAAGAATCTTTGTAAAACAAGAAATCGTCCATGAACACCTCCATAGTCTTCTCGATCATATCATGAAAAATCGCCATCATACACCTTTGGAACGTGCCGGGAGCATTAAAAAAACCAGATGGCATTCGTCGATAAGCAACGTTCCATTAGGGCAAGTGAAATTTGTCTTCTCTTGATCTTGTGGGTCGATCGGAATTTGGAAGTAACCGGAGAAACCATCGAGAAAACAATAGAACTCATTCCCCACTAGACGTTCGAGCATTTGATCCATAAAAGGTAGCGGGAAATAGTCTTTCCTAGTAGCATCATTCAATTTCCGGTAATCAATACACACCCTCTATCCGGTGACGAGGCGTGTGGAAATCAACTCATTATCTTCATTCATCACAACGGTCATTCAGCCTTTCTTCAGGACACAATGGATAGGGCTAACCCACGAACTATCTGAGATCGAGTAAATGACTCCGGCGTCAAGGAGTGTTGGGAATAATCATTACCATGGCTAGTTGTGGTTTACACTGCTTGGAATTACACTAGCAGTGGAAACGTATTACCACTGCTGGTACATTATTACCACTGCTATTAGATAATGATTAGGAGAATGCGTTTAGATAAGTATAGAATAGATTTCGTGTATATTCTATAATGTTAGCTTTATACTTATCTTGTAAAGGACTCCTTGTTGTATAAAAGGAGGTCCTAGGTCATTGTCTTAGGTACTTGTCTAATTACCTACGTATTACTCACAAAGGCTTCAAGGTGTAACCCTAGTGATAAGCAAGATCACTCGTATTATTCATTAATAATATTGGAGCTTAAGTTTTGTGTTTAATCTGTGTTTACTCAACATACATCATACAATCCATCTTCTAAGTATTACTAAGTAAATTCCGCGTGCTTAATAATATCATACAAAATATCATTGACACGAGGTGTGTGTCCAGATCCATCAAGTGGTATCAGAGCGAGGTTCTGATATTTTGTTTTAGAAGATCCAAGGAATAAGCTTAACTTACTCACTCAATTCAATAGAGATGGAAAACAACCAGTCCAACTCTTCTACACCAAGGCTACCTAAGCTCAAACTTAGTGAGTTTGAGATGTGGAGGATACTGGTTGAGCAATACTTTCTCATTCAGGACTATGCTCTTTGGGAGATCATTCAAACTGGTGATTCTTTCAAGCCTGTGACTAGTACTGTGAAGGTTGGTGACACAGATGTTGTGAAAGTTTCTGTGCCTGAATCTAGTATGGAAAAGGCTCTTAGGAAGAATGATCTTAAGGCTAGAAGTTTGTTGCTAATGACTCTTCCTAGAGATCAGATCATTGCATTCAGCAAGCACATGACTGCTAAACAACTGTTTGAAGATATTTTATCAGTGTTTGGTGGTAATGATGCTACAAAGAAGACGCAAAAGACATTGTTGAAGCAAAGTTATGAAAAATTCTCTGCTTCAAGCAATGACTCACTTGATAGCATCTTCACCAAACTTCAGAAGATTTTTACACAACTGACTGTGTTTGGCATTGAGGTAGAAAAGGAATACCTCAATTTGAAGTTTCTTAGAAGTTTGCCTTTAGAGTTTCAAACTAATGTTACTGTCTGGGAAAACAAATCAGACATAGAAACAATGAAGCTCAATGACCTTTACAACAACTTCAAACTTATTGAGCAAAGGTTGAAGAAGGCAGGGAAACTTGGTACAAGCTCTAGTAGCTTAGAATTGTTGTCAACCTCTGTTGACAGTGATGATTCTGAAGATGACAGTGATGATGAAGTTGCCACTACTGGTTCTAAAGTTTCCACTGGTAATGTTAGTGTTACCACTGCAGGTTCAAAGAAGAAGGTTGCTAGTATTGGAGATCCTACCTTTTAAGCTTTCATCTCCACTCAAGTAAATGGCTATGTCTTAACTCATGAAGACATAGAGCAAATTGATGAAGATGATTTGGAGGAGATGGATATAAAATGGGAGATAGCTCTTCTTAGCATGAGGGCTAGGAAATTCTACAAGAAGACTGGCAAGCCTATTCACATCAATGGGAGTGAAACTGCAGGCTTTGATAAGAACAAAGTGGAGTGCATTAACTGCCACAAGTTTGGACATTTTGCTAGAGAATGTAGAAGACCAAAGACCAAGGACAACAGATCTACTTGGTACAAGCAAAAGGAGGAACCAACTGTTGAAGAACCAAAGGCAATATTGGCTATTGATGGTGTGAGCTATGATTGGAGTTTCATGGCTGATGAACAAGAAGAAGAACATTATGATGCTGCTCTTATTGCTACTGAATTTGCTCTCATGGTTTTCTCTGACTCTGAGGTACAAAACTTTGAAAGTTGTTCTAAAACAAGTAGGGCTGCTAGAGAAGTTGAAAGGCTTAATGATTTATATTCTAATGAAAGACAAGAGTTATATACTGCTAATTATATTGTGTCTAACCTTAGGAGAGCTATAGATGTATTGGAAAAACAACTAGAGCACTATCAAGAAAATGAGTAAAAATATAATGATGATATGATTCTTCTTAGAAGAGAGGTAGAACATACAACAGCTGTGAATGAAGCATACCAAAAGGAGTTTGAAAAACTTCAAAAGAAAAATGAAAATGTCAATTTAACTTTAGACACATGTTATCATCAGTCTAAGTCAATTGATAAAATTTGGAATGCTCAAATATATAGTAAAGTTAAGTCTGGTATGGGGTATAACACTGTGCCTCCACCACTAAGAGGTGTTCCATCACCTCCAGGTATAGATTTAGCTCATATAGGCTTAGAAGAGTTTCAGGACCTTGAACGTGAATATGGTCCTTTAAAGGACACAATGGTGAAAAGTGAGGAAGAGATTAAGCAGGATAATGATGTTTTTGAGAGTGCTAGTGATTCATCTGTTGTTGATGAGAATGTTAAAAAGAATGTAGAGGCTTCTATCCAAAAGTTGTTAATATTGTTACAGAGGAACCTAGGAAACCGGTTAATAAACCTAGATCAACTGTAAGATATGCTGAGATGTATAGGAACAAGCCTACAGCTCCTAGGGGTAATCAGAGGAATTGGAATCATGTTAAATCTCAACAACTACGTAGTGATTTTGTGATGTACAATAAGGCATGTTATATCTGTAGTAGTTTTGATCATTTATATGCTTATTGTGACTATCATAATTGGAGAAGGGAAGTCCATGGGAATAAAAGGGTGGAGTCTAACAGGTTTCAAAATAATGTACACCCTAATTCACATTACAAAATGGTCCCAAGAGCAATTCAACTAAGAAGTGGTCTCAAAACTTTTGCCACTGCAAAAACTGTTAACCATGCTCACCGTAAGTCACCTGTTAAAAGTGCAAAGTCCAAACCAACTTTTGCAAAATCTACACAAACATGGAAAGGAACTTTTCAAAATAATAAGGTTCATTATAACCAATAGTGGGTACCTAAAAACAAACCAGCAGTTACCACTGCTCATTCAAAAGTTACCACTGTAAGGGTTGTAAACAAGAAAAGGGGGGACATGGGCAATGCTGTGAAGGCCTCAGCACGTTGGGAATGGAAACCTAAAGGAAATACCTCTACAACCAATCCCAATGGTGTATCAATGACCTTTGGTATGTGCTAAAACACATACCTTTTCATTATCAAAACTGACCCAAAATAACCAAGAAAGAGCCGTTTATTGCTAATATTTATGGTTTTCTTGAGTTTGTGCTTGTGCAGGTACGGATATGTAATAACACACAAAAAGGAACCAAATCAGACGTAAATCCGAGCACGAGAGATTAAGAGAGCTTAAGCCGAGCCGGAAGATCAAAATTGAGCATTTATGAAGATTTTATTCTCCGAGGATGATTTTTGGAAGTTTTAATCAAGTTTGAAGAAATGCAAAAGTGGCCCCTCAAGTTTCAGCATTTGACAAAAGTGACCCTTGAAGATTAAAAAGTTGCAAATTAGCCCTTGGCCTATTTGAAGATTGACAAGAATGGTCCTTGGAAGATACTTTCAGAATTACACCTTTGGTCCCTTGGAAATCTGAATATACAACTTTGGTCCCTATGGTTACCTTTGGATCAATATACTAGTCCAAATCCAATCATTTTATCCTAAGTCCAATATCCAAAAACATAAGCCACGGCCCAATAACAAACAACCCATTTACCCGCCCAATATAACACAACCCGAATACCCCACTTACCCGGTCATTTTACCCGAGTCAAACCCCCACAAACCCGGTCAAACCTTTTGATTTATAATAAATAATACCAAACGCGCCCAAACAGTCCTTCTTCCCCAACCCAAACAACCCTTTTACCCATTCACTTTTATATCCATTTACCCACACCCAATCAACCACCTTACCTCGTACTAAGAATCTATCCAAAGCTTCTAGACACCTCTGACATGTCAGGATAAGATCACCTCACCTTGTGAATTGGAGCATTCTGATTGGAGGAAGTGACAATGGAATGATTTGTGGCTGTGGATGGACTTCTAGGCTCTTCCAATCAAGGATCCAAGACCTCTTGAAGTCTATAAATAGGACCTCTTGGCTCACCATTTGAGTGTGCATTATTTTCCTTTAAAATTAGTTTATGTTTCTTGTATTTTCAGCTTTTCAGTAGTTTAATGTTTTATTAAAGTTTTTATGTAATCTCAAACCTTTTGTACTCTAATTTCAGTTTTAATAAAAGTTTCTAAGTTTTGTTTTGATCTTGCATTTCACTATTTGGTACTGAATAAGCTGTTTGTAAGGATTGTAATAAGCTCATATAAGTTGTCCATAGCTTTTATGAGCTTATTTTGTGTTTAATTATAGCATTTCATTCATTCACATTCACAAAAGATCTTGGTCAATGAAAGTCAACTGGTGATCTCATTTGGTTCAGAAATGGAATTGGGTTGATCTAGTTGCTGGATTAGGTTGTTGGTTGGTGTTTTACACTGGTTTGATACTGTTACTCTGCCCAAATTTGGCTAGAATAACTAAGTGAGTAATCACCTTTTTCCTTCTCAAAACTGTTTTAATGAATGATCATGTGGCTTGATGATTGATGCTTGATTTAATGTTATTTGATGTTCTCTGATCTCAGTCTTTTAGTTGTTATAAAGTTTGCATAAGTAGGAGTAGGAGTAGTAGTGTAATCTGCTTATTAGAATAGCTTAAAGGAGTGTTTGGATCAGTGCTTAAAACTGTTTTAGAAGTTAAAACAATGGAATAGTTCAGTTGTTGAGGCTTGCTATAGTGTATTACATTCATATCAGTCCTTGTTTTGCTGCCATTTGCACTCTAAGTCAATATCACAAGTCTACTGATCTTATATGCATAACTGTTGGAATCAGTTAACTATAATCTATCATATAGGTATAAAATTTGATAAACTAGCTTGCTAAAGTTATATTTCATCATTATCCATCTATTTCAGTTCAACATTTGCATTTAAATCTCACATAAGTCAAAGTACCAAATCTGTTTTCAAAAGTCAAACATGTCAAAACCTGTTTTTTGCAGATCTTGCAGACATTGCACAGTGTTCATTTCAAGTAGTTAGGGTCTCATATTTGGTCCAATTGTAGTTTTCTAGGTGGTCTTGAAGACCACATATCTGGTTTTCACATAAGCTTCTTAGATAAGCTTGTGAATAAGCTCAAACTTAGGTCCTAAATCAGCTGTTGGTTTAAAAATCAGTTAGCATCAAATCTGAGTAAACTGCTTATTTGAGATTAGGAGTAGCAGTAGTTAGTTGATTTAGAGTGGTTATAGTATAATCTAGCTTAAGTATAAGTTTGGTGGCTTATTTTTCTGTTTAGCTTATTTCAAAGTGCTTATTTCATAACTGTTTACACTACAGCTTTTATTTCTTCCACATAAGCCTCATATTTCTTATTTTTCATAGATTTAGATTAATATTTTAGAATTTTCCTGAGTTTTTCATAATTTTTGGTCACTGTTTGCTCTTTTTTTCTATTTAAAATAGTTTTTAGTCACTTTTAAATAACTTTTATTGCAAATAATTAAGAAAAAGTTCAAAAAAATAATTTTTCAATTTTCTAAGTTTAAGAAAAATATAAAAAGCATAAAAAAGATTTTTCCCTATTTTTCCCCTTTTATTTGGTATTTTTAACAATTTAAATTAGATTTAAATAGTTTTAAATTAGTAGAAAATAGAAAAATAATCAAAAAAAAAATATAGTTTTGAAAATTCTCTTATAGTATTTTAGATTTTATAAAAATAGTTTCATATTTTTCTCCTTAAATTTCATAATTTTTAGTATTTTAATTTAGTTTTAAAAGTTAAAAATTAGTTTTTAATTTTAATAAAATCCAGAAAAATCCAAAAAAAAATAGTTTTAATTCATAATTAGTTTTCACATTGCATTTCTAGAGTAAAAGTAATTTTAGGCATTTTTAGGGTATAATTTAGACGTAGTTGCATTTTTAATTACGTTTTATTAATTACGTTTTAGTTAATTCGCACTTAGGATTTCCCGTAAAATAGATTCCCTTAATTACTTTCCCTATTCCCGTAGTTTAATAAATCAAAATCAAACAAATCAAAACATCGAGCATTAAATTCCAAACCAAAAACGACGTTGGCAATTCACGCCTCGTTGGGAAACGATTCGGGTTGACTAATCCGTTTCAACGATCACAAACGGGATTTGATTTATTATTCTTTTTCCTAAAGGAATTTGAATCTATCTTCGTGATTATTTTTTATATCGATATTGAGGTTTTATCCATACACATAACCCCTAAGCCTTCATTATCAGCAAATCAGTGTCTGAACTGTTTTAAGTTTCTTACGGTTAGTCATTCACAAGTGGCTAGCTTGTGTGAGATAACTTGACGGTTTTAGCATTGAATCAAATTTAGTGAGGCATGGGACCGATTCAAAGATTTGCTTAGGCAATGTCCCCATCATGGTTTTTCTGAGTTGCACCAACTTGATACGTTTTATAACGGTTTGAATGAGACTGATCAAGACTCTCTCAATGCCGCCGCGGGTGGTAATTTGTTGGCCCGATCAACGAGAGATGCCTTGTCGATTATTGAGAACAAATCTAAAGTTCGTACCTCACGTAGCAAATCGGTTGCTGCCCGAGTGAGTGCTACACCATCGTCATCGTCTTACGGAAATACGTCTAGCACCGATGCTAAGATTGATAAGCTTACGGATATGATACAGGCTTTGGTTAAGATTAAGACGGCTAAGGTTAATTCTTCTCCACCCGCTCAAGTCAAAGCGGTGGAAACGACTTGTACTACTTGTGGTGGCCCGCATGCCTACTACAATTGTACCGCCACCAATGGCAATCCTTTCGAAGCTAATGCCGTAACCGGAGGTAACCAATACCGTCCTCAAGTTGAAACAAACCCTCGTGTTAGTAATCAAATGGGACCTCCGGGATTTTCTCAATCGAACAATCAGACTCGTTTTAATCAGAATCAAGTTCGTGGACCAAATTTTCAAAACCAATACAAAGCCCCAACGAATCAATACCCAAACCAAGGAGTTAACTACAATCAAGGATATCAAAATCCAAGCTATCAAGCTTCACCTTTGCCTTCTAATGAATTATCGAATTACGTTCAGAACAATAATGCTACCATCCAAACCATGAGAACCCAGATTTCAAGTTTGAGAAACGAGTTTCAATCTTCGTTAACTAGACAAATTAATGAGTTTAAGAACGAAATTCGACTTCAGAACAACAAGATGGATGCTTCGCAGAATAAACTTGAGAGTATGTTGAATGCTGTTTTGTGCCAAATGAGTCAACCCTCGGGTTCCGGTTCTCTCCCAAGTAACACAATTCCAAACCCGAAGGGAGAAATGAAATCCGTAACCATTCGAGATGATGGGCCCTCAATGACTACTTCCTCTCCGGTGAGGAATGTAGCACGAGAGACCGAGGTGACAAAGGACCCGGTAATTCCTCTTGATAATGGAAAAGCCAAATACGTCCAACCTCTGGTTGCCCAAGTTCCTTCTATCTCCGTCATAACACCAAGTTCTAATCTTACACCGTGCAAATCGATTCAATCACGATTAGACAAAATGAAAGTTGTTTCTGGAACAAAGTTTAAACTTACGACTAATATGATTAAAGCTGCTGACATGATTTATGAAAAGAAATTGGAACAAATTTCAAAGATTTCACTTGAGCCTACACCGTTTAATTCTTCCTCAAACCAAGCTCCCGAGAAGCTTGGTGATCCCGGGAAATTTCTCCTTCCTTGCTCTTTGAATGATATTGAGGAATATAATGCCTTAACCGACTCAGGTGCAAGCATAAGTCTCATGCCTCTTGCGATATATCATAAGCTTGGATTGAAGACTCTTATACCGACTCGTATGACTATTGAATTAGCTAATCGAACAATTGCTCACACGGTTGGTGTAGTCAACGATGTTATGGTACGAGTGGATAAATTCCATTTTCCCGTGGATTTCGCCGTCGTTGATATAGAGGTTGACGCCCGAGTCCCTCTCACTTTAGGAAGACCATTCTTGAGAACCGCGAAAGTCCTTGTGGATCATTACCAAGGAACGTTAACGATCAGAAAAGGAAATGAAAATATAATGTTTTATGCCGAGCAAACTTCAAAACCTCCACCCGATGATCATTCGATTCATAGCATCGGTGTGATTGATTTCTCTGAAGAAAGTGGCAATCCCACTTTACCGTCTAATCCAATTATGACCGACTCTTTCCCGTCTCTCACTACGAAAAGTGACCCTATTTGGGAAGAGATCGAGGCCTTTCTTAATGATGATTCAGTTCCCGTTGAGATTGATGATGCTACTTTTGACCCGGAGGGGGACATTCTTTTTCTTGAAAAATTGTTATATAACGAGCCATCTTCTTACCCCCCTCCGGATGATCCGGATGATGTGAAGAAAGTTAAACCTAAACCGTCTCGAATTGATCTTTCAAGGTTTACGATTAAGAGTATGTCAACAATACGAGCTGAACGGAAAGAGAAACAAGAAAAGGAGTCTACAACGGTAGTGGTGGAAACTGCTAGCTCTAAGAGCACACCACTTGTCCCACCACCGATTTCTAAGAAAATTAACCTTCCTTTGAGTGGCAATCCCACTCCTTCTTCTGAAATTATGGAAACTTCTTCTGAGACATCTTTCAATCCAGAATCTTTCAAACCGACATTCACAAATCCCTTGTTTGAATTCGATTCTGAATATAATCAAATTTTCTAGAATCAACTCTTTGACGAAGAAAGTGAGGAGTTCACCGATGAACTTGCTCCCACCGACTCAATCCTTTCTCAGAATAAAGAAAATGAATACGATGATCCGTTTTTCCCGAAGAAAGAAAAGGAAGTGAAGTTTTCGACAGATGAACTTGTTGATCCTGAGGTCCAACATTATTTTTTATCCGAGAGTGATTCCTCTTCTCGTGAGGATTTTCACGTAGATGATACTTTGATTTCCTTCCTCTCCGAGGACAAGATTTTTAACCCTGGAATACTCTTCAGAGAGGACATTCTTATTACAAAAGTTAACTGACAAAAGGATCCTCTCTTGGATGCCTTCGTTGATGAACCTTCAAGTAACACTTTTCTGTACCATGGACTCCCTTCTTCTATGGAGTATTCTTATAGTGATCCGTCATCCCTTCGTCTGCCCGCTAAACCGCCGGATGATGGATCAATCTTTCTTGAAAAACCTCATGTGAGTTTGGGAGAAGTTATCCCATTTGTGCTTAAGCCCGAAATTTTCTTTCCCACCCAACCCACCCAGTCTCATTCTTTCAGGAATGAAGACACCGTTTTTGACCCTGGTATCTCTACCACTTTCTTCCCCAAGGACAAATGAATTCGGGGACGAGTCAGGCTAGCGACTCGGTGATCAAAAACAGTAGCGCTTCGTGGGAGGCACCCCATGCTTATCTATATCTTCTTTCTATTTTCTAATAAGTGACGTGAATGGGTTAGCCTCTTCGATTTCTTGTGTTTGGTTGTTTGTGATGTTGTGTGTAGGATGTTCCCGATATGAAGACTCTCGTGCTCGAAGTTTGTCTTTTCTCCACTCGAGTTTCATGATCGATGCTGATGGAAATCCGATATCCTAATCTTATCGACTAACGTTTATCTTCTAGCATACTTTATAAACGGCTTTTAGATTTTTGTTTTACCCTTGCTTTAAACATTGAGGACAATGTTTCGTTCTTGTCTGGGGTAGGGTAATCTTCGATTTGATTTGACTGCACTTGCTTATTTTCTGTCGTGTTTCTCTCGTAACCCCGTTTTTCCTTAGAAAATAAAAAATTGTGCAAAAATGAGCAAAATTTAAAAGAATTTTGTAAGCTTTTGCTAGTCTTTTTGATTGAAAAGTTTTGCTAGTCTCTTAGACAAGAAGCTATAAAATGCGAATTCTAGCTCACAAGGCCAAGATTTTGCAAGTTTCCCTGAGTGACTTTAAATATGCATGACTTGATTTCATTAGACAAAGCATTTGCTAAGTTAATATATGTTTTGACACCTTGTTGACTTTCCGCTGGTGAGAGTAGGAATAGAATTCTGACTTGACCGGGCGTGTTGAGCCCTAGCTTGTTCCCTTCTAAAAATTATCGGCTAAGCATCTGCGGATCTCATTATTTGGGATTTTAAATTTGCAGAGATCGAGAAATGATAGAGTTACTTATGAGTTTAGATGCTAAGCGTGGAGTAGTTGGTTCTCTTTAGAGCCCATCGAAGGTACTTATGGCTTTTTGTTCCCACAAAATTGTTTCACCCCATATCTGTCAGATAAATAATTAGAGATGTTGAGTTTTTGGCGATAGTTAGTTCTTTATCTTCTTAAAAGAATTTTTGTTTTAAAAATTGGGTACACATCAAGGATCCGTAATGAATAAGCAATCAGTGATAAGTGATAAAGTAATAAGTAAAGTTGTGAGCTGCGGTGTCGAGATCGGACCCTTGGATCTTTAGCCGGGATTAAGTGAGGTCTTAGCCTAGCCAGCCGGGATCCTCATTTCATGAAGCCTATAGTCTTGGAATTACCCCGTGAAGCTCCGTAGTTCATAGCTCATATAAGTAAAAGTTTTAAAATTTAAAAAAAAAAAAAAAAAAAAAAAAAAAAAAAAAAATTATGATGAAAAAAAAATGAAAATGGAAAAGTCAAAAATATAAGTAAATAAAAATTCCTTGATGTGGACCTCATTTTTGGGACAATGGTTCTTGAGAGAAGACGGATAACTAATTATCGACTTAGCTTCATATCTTTATCGGAATAAAAGTTATCGAAACGAGAATTTGAAGAAATTCATTTCTCACAAAAATAAAAAAATCTAGAGGAAAATAGGAAAATGGGAACAAAAGGTAATTACACAAGTAACTTCCATGGGTAGTGTTAGCATCTAGAGTCATATTTAACAATGATTTCGGTTTTACGCTTAGTTTGGGACTTGTGAAAAATCAGGGACGATGTATTCTATCCGTATGGTCACTTCACGCTGTGTTGTGTTTTCTACTCCGTGATCCTAACGTGTCGTTTGAAAAATGTTGGAGTTATTGATCGACATGAAAGTTTAGCAAACCGTCATTCATAACCGGAATGTGCTTAATCGTAATATCTACATGTGAATTGAGAGGTAAACGGGGCGTTTTTAGAATTAAGGCTTTCTTAATCTCTTTTGAGGAATCTTTGCTACTTCTTCAACCTTTGATAGATTTAACTATATTGATACACGAGGCAGATCCAAGTCATTCATGGCTTGGGTCCCCAAAAGAAACTAACTCTTTATTATTATGTGCAGGAACATCCAAGGACAAAAAGATCAGATCAAGGATATACAGATAGTGGGTGTTCAAGGCACATGACTGGCAACAAGTCCTATCTTTCAAATTTTGAACATTATGATGGACAGTATGTCAATTTTGGAGGTGGAGTAAATGGAAAGGTTGCTGGTAAAGGAGTAATCAAAACTGGTAACTTGGACTCTGAACCTGTGTACTATGTAAAAGAGCTTAAGTATAATCTTTTTAGTATGTCACAAATGTGCGACAAGAAGAACAATGTTCTTTTTACCAAAGATATGTGCTTTGTTCTCTCTAAGGATTTTAAGATGCCTAATGAAAGTCAGATTCTTCTTAAAATTCCTAGAAAAGGCAACCTATATAGGTTTGATATGAACAACATTGTTGCTAAAGATGATTACGCTTGCTTGCTTGCAAAGGCCACAGTGGATGAATCCATGTTATGGCATAGAAGACTTGGTCATGTTAACTTCAAAACCATTAACAAGATTGTCAAAGATGGTTTTGTAAGAGGTTTACCTCATAAAAGATTTGAAAATGATCAAACCTGTGTGGCTCGTCTTAAAGGCAAACAACACAGAGCTTCTTACAGGTCAAAGCTGGTTCCATTGCTCACCCACTTCAAATGTTACATATGGACTTATTTGGTCCTACATCTGTGAGCAGCTTGAATTTAAAGAAATATTGTCTTGTAGTGACTGATGATTTTAGCAGGTTTACATGGGTTTTCTTTCTTAATACAAAGGATGAAACAACTGGCATCCTTAAGATCTTTATCACAGAAGTAGAAAACCAATATGATATGAAAGTTAAAATTATCAGGTGTGACAATGGGACATAATTCAAGAATAGAGTTATGGATGATTTTTGCAGAGATAAAGGTATTAAAAGAGAATTTAGTGTTGCTAGAACTCCTCAACAAAATGGTGTTGCTGAGAGGAGGAACAGGACACTGATAGAGGCTTCTAGAACCATGTTGGCAGATTCTAAATTGCCAATCACTTTTTGGGCTGATGCAGTTAACACTGCATGTTATGTGCAAAACAGGGTTTTAGTGGTAAAGACAAAGAACAAGACACCTTATGAATTATTTAGGGGTAGACCTCCTATCATTGACTTCATGAGACCATTTGGATGTCATGTATCTATTCTCAATACCATAGATTATCTGGGCAAGTTTGATGAAAAATCTGATGAAGGGTATTTTGTTGGGTATTCCATGGTCAGCAAAGCTTTTAGAGTATTCAGCTTAAGAACCCAAAAGATTGAAGAGAATCTGCATGTGGAGTTCCTGGAAAACAAAGTTAATCTCAAAGGAACTGGTCTAGAAAGGCTGTTTGATCTTGATACTCTAACCAATACTATGAATTATGTGCCTGTTTCTACAGGAACATCTTCTTTTGATTTTGCAGGTTCAGAAGAGTTTCTTGATGATGATGAACCAAGCAAGGATCATGCAGATGATCAAGATGAATTCAATCTACCTCTTTGGGATTATGCAAATAATGATGATATACCAAAAACTAGAGATGCTCACCCTTCTAATGATTTAGGAAAGGAAGGAAGTAGCAACTTGAATGCTGAAAATTCTGAAAGCAGTGGGAATTCAGATTCCACTACTAGGCAAAATGTTTCCACTGCAACACCAGATGTGGAAATTACAACTCCAGTTATAGAGGAAGTTCAAGCCAATGATCCTCAAATATGCCAAGTGAGATTGCAGTTCCTCAGACTCCCCACACTTCTATTCATAAATCACATCCTCTTGAAAATGTGATTGGGGATGTCTATTCACCTGTGAAGACTAGAAGACAAACAAAGCTGCCTGATGTCCATGGATTCATTAGTAAAATATATGAATCTAAGATTCATGAAGGCAAGAATGAATGTCTCTTTATGTGTTTTCTATCACAAATGGAGCCAAAGAATGTTTACAAGGCACTTGAAGATGAAAGTTGGGTGGAAGCAATGCAAGAAGAGCTACTTTAATTCAAGCTTCAAAAGGTATGGGTGCTTTGCGATTTGCCTTCTGGCAAGAAGGTAATAGGTACTAAATGGGTGTTCAGAAACAAGAAGGATGAAAGAGGAATTGTTATCAGAAACAAAGTTAGGCTTGTGGCTCAAGGATACACTCAAGAGGAGGGTATTGACTATGAAGAAGTGTTTGCCCCAGTTGCACGAATTGAAGCAATCAGGCTGTTCTTAGCCTATGCATCCTTTATGGGCTTTAAAGTCTATCAAATGGATGTAAAGAGTGCTTTTCTATATGGGCAGATAGATGAGGAGGTTTATGTCTCACAAACTCCAGGCTTTGAAGATCCTGAATATCCTAACAAAGTATACAGGGTAGTTAAAGCTTTGTATGGCTAGCATCAGATATGAAGGAAATGGTATGAAACCTTAACTACTTATCTTCTTACTAATGGGTTTCATAGAGGCAGGGTGGATCAAACTTTGTTCATCAAGAAAGACAAGAATGATATCTTGCTTGTTCAAGTGTATGTTGATGATATCATTTTTGGATCTACAAAGACAGAGATGTGCAAAGAATTTAAGAAACTAATGAAAGAAGAATTCCAGATGAGTTATATGGGTGAACTCACATTCTTTTTGGGACTTCAAGTACTACAAAGGCCAGAAGGTATTTTCATCAATCAAGATAAATATGTGGCTGAGATTCTAAGGAAGTTCAAGTTCACTGATGCAAAGTCATCAAGCACCCCTGCAGACAAGACTACACATCTACTCCTGAAGGAAAATAGTAGTGAAGTAGTTGATGTGCACATGTATAGGTCTATGATTGGTTCTTTGATGTATCTTACATCATCTAGACCAGACATCATGTTTGCAGTGTGTGCCTGTGCAAGGTTTCAAGTTACTCCCAAGTTATCTCACTTGACTGTTGTGAAGAAGATTTTCAGATATCTTAAAGCATTTCCTTCTTTGGGATTGTGGTACTCCAGAGATTCTCTTCTAGATCTGGTTACTTACTCAGATAGTGACTATGCTGGAGCTAGCTTGGATAGAAAATCTACAACAGGTAGATGCCAATTTCTTGGCAACAGATTAGTGTCATGGCAGTGCAAGAAACAAACTATGGTGGCTAATTCATTAACTGAGGTAGAGTATGTGGCTGCTGCAAGTTGCTGTGCTAAAGTTCTATGGCTTCAGAATCAACTTTTGGACTATGGGTACAATTTCATGAATACCATCATCCATATTGACAATAGCAGTACCATTTGCATCATTAAGAATCCTGTTCAACACACAAAGACCAAACATATTGAAATTAGACACCATTTCATTAGAGATTGCTATGAAAAGGGACTAATTCAAGTTGTCAAAATTCATACTAATGACAACTATGCTGATTTATTAACAAAAGGACTTGATGTGGGAAGATTTCAGTACTTGGTAACAAGTATTGGAATGTTAAATCCATAAACTTTTTGTCAAAATGTTCTCTGGTGTTGAAGGGAGGCTGTTGGGTACTGAAATTGTTGTATGAGTTTGTATATGTTTGCTTGTATTCCTGTTTACATTCTTATGAAGCGTAGATGGGAGTTGATCTTAAAAGGTGTATATCTGAGATACACAACAAATGGTTATTGATTCACCATGTCTAATCCACATAAGAATCAACTAGTCCAGAGCAAACGGCTACTGGTAAAGACTTGACAAATCCGTTTATGGTTGATAGTTTACCAAAAACTATATGGTTATCAACTCACCATATTCTTTATGATTAAGAGTTGGCTAGTCCATAGCAAATGACTCATGGTAAAGACATATCAAATCCGTTGATAGCTGGTAGTTTGCTAAAAACTATGATATGAGCAGTCTATTTTTCATATGATTTTATTTACCACTGCTCTTTGAAATTTTTGTGAAAAATTACCACTGCTAGTTAACAGTTTCCACTGACAGTGTTATTTTACCACTGTTGTTCTAGCCGTTACAACTGATTATGTCAGTAACTTATTTTTTACTAGCTGTTGAAAGTAACCACTGATTTCCATATATATAGGGTTAAAATTTTAAGGAAATTATCTTCTTTCCATATTATTGTTTATCCTCTTAAAGATAAAAACTTTCTAAAGATAATTTTTCTTGCGCAATAATCTTAAACCCTAACCCTATATATCTTTTTCTCTCAATTGGCTAGTTATTACTTCAATTCTTACTGACATAATATCGTTTTTCATCAAAAGTTTATATGGCATCTTTAAAATTTGCAGATGAGCACAACCTAGTGGCCTACCTACAAAAGTCTAACGAGAATAGTGGCCCTGTTTTTCATCAGATTGTGGAATTTCTCAATACCACTTATATAAGGTATGCTTCGCTTTTAAAACCCACAATCTATATCTCTCAAATCAAACAGTATTGGACTTCTGCTAAGTTCATAACACTTGAGAATGGAGATACATATGAAACAGTGGATGCTCTAAGAGCCACTGTGGATGGGGTAACTATTGATGTTACTGAGGCATCTTTGCGGAGAGTTCTCCAATTGGGTGATCTCAATGGTCTCATCACATTACCTATGCCTGAAATTCATGATACTTTATCATCCATGGGGTATGATACCACTGATAAAAAGGCTACTTTCAAAAAGAGTGGTTTTTGTCCCCAATGGAGATTTTTGATTCATACTCTTTTACATTGTCTCAGTCCAAAGAAAACATCTTATGAGCAATTTAGTTCAACCATGGCTTACCCTTTGGTTTGTCTAGCCACTGATAAGATTTTTAACTAGTCAAATTATATTTTTACAAGTCTGACTGGCAATGTAAAGAGTTCAACAAAATTTTTAATGTATCCAAGGTTTGTGCAAGCAGTGCTAAATGAGTTTCAACTGCAACCCCATACTAATGTTTATGAAATCAGTTGCCTAAAGCCTAAAGTTTTTCAAAACATGAATAGAGATGGCAACATGATTTTTACATCACTCTTACCTCAAATGCTTGCAAAGATTACAACTGAACAAAACACACCCATAATCTTTGTTCCAAACATTGATTATACTCCACCTGTTTCTCAAACCTATAAGAGGATGAGCAAACAGCCACCTTCTTTCATGACAACACAGCAAGTTTCTGAACCTTTTGGTCTAGGAACAAGCAGTGGTGGTTCTAGACTTCAACCTAGTCCAACTAGGGAGGAATCTGAGCCAATGCCCCATGATTCACCTCTCCCAACAGGTCGCACAGTTGGAAGTGATGAGGGCAGTGGGCAACAATTGGAATTGATGGTTTTGTGTACAAAGTTAGCCAAGCAAGTTGAATCTCTACAGAAGGACTTGGCACATGTCAAGAAGCAGCATGCCAAGGATGTTAAACACTTAAAGGAGGAGATTCAGACCTTGAAGGAAGAGTTGAAGGAGTTGAAAAATCAAAAGAAAACTGCAAAGTTGGTGTTTTCATCTTCATCCTCACCTAATGATGGTGATTCAGCTGGTTTTGATCAAGATTTGGGAAATTCTCCCAAACAGGGGAGGAAAACAAGTGCTGAAACTCAGGGGAGGAAAATTGATTTTGAAGATGAAGGAGATACTAGTAAAGGAGCAAAGGAAGCTAATACTCAAGGAGAGCAACTTGATGATCAAGACATTTTCTGTACTGCAACTGATTTTACCACTGATTCAATTTCCACTGTAGAGCCAAATATTGCCACTGCAAGTGAAGAATTTGATAAACTAAAGAAAGACAAAGGTAAAGCAGTTATGGAAAGTGAAGAGAAAACTGGAAGATAGATCTCAAAGAAAGAACAAGCACAGATTGCTCTTGATAGAGAAATTGCTAAGAAGATTACTGAAGAACAAGTTGTTGAAAAGAAGAAGCTTGAAGAAATGGAAGTTGCAAACTTTTTGGAGACTAAAAGATTGGATAGAATGGAAGAAGATCCACTTTCCACTATTCAACCTACAATACTTAGAGAGAATACTCCAGAGTTTAGCTATGTTCCTTCTGAAGAAGATATTGAGTTCTTGATTGTTAATAATCCAATAATCAAGAAAAAGGCAATTGACCTAGTAGCAGATGCATCCTTAACTGAAGATCAAAGAACTGTTCAGTTGAAGGATTTCATTCAAATCAAGAACAATCAAGCACTTCAAGATGTGATTAGTACAGTCAGAAAGGGTCAAAAGAAACCAAGACAACCAACCAAGGAACAAATTATTTCATACATGAAGACTTATTGTTGTCATGTTGGTGGTTGGAAAAAGCATCAATTCAAAGGAATGCCTGATAATCAAGTTGAAGGTATCTACTACAGAGTTCAAAAACATGATAGAGATTTTATTTCAATGGGCTCTGAAGAAGAAGCAAAAAGGTTTCCTAGATTAAAGAGAAAGGCCAAAGAAAGTGATTCTCAGACTGTTAAGAAGACTAAGGTTGCTGAAGAACAAGAAATTCCTACTAAGAAATTCACTGAAGAACAACTGACTAGAATGATTGTGGTTGTAGAAGAAGATTTTTATCCAGAACCACTGCAAGTAAGACATCCTATCATTGATTGGGAGGTTTACACTGCTAGCAATTTTGCTTCAACATGGAAGATCACAAGGCTAGGTGGTGAAACTTCATCATTTATGACATTTGAAGATCTCATTAAATATTTTGACAGAGATGACCTTGACACATTATGGAAGTTAGTTCGAGAAAGGTTTGATACTCAAGATCTCAAAGATATGAAGGAGATGCAGTTATGGATTAATCTTAGAAGGCTCTATGAACCAAATGTTAATGATGATTGCTGGAAATTCTCATGTACATGTCCTGGTACTAAATGGTTTTATTATGACTCGTGTGAAGTTCATCATGTTTTACAGCAAATGGAGTAGATGCATTCATGCTTGCTGAGAAAGAGTGTCCACTCAGAGCTGGAACTCTCACAGTGATGTTATGTACAACAATAAGAGTTCATGAAGACAATGAGAAGGTCAGAGCATTATTACATAGGCTTCAAGATCAATGTTCCTGAGCTATTCAGAAGTTGAGAAAGAAGTAAAGTGTTTGATTGAATTCCCCAAATCCTTGAAGATAATGCAGATTGAAGAAACTTATTGATTTGCAGAGAAATCATAAGTTTAGGGGAGGATTGTTGGGAATAATCATTACCACGGATAGTTGTGGTTTACACTGCTTGGAATTACACTAGCAGTGGAAACGTATTACCACTGTTGGTACATTATTACCACTGCTATTAGATAATGATTAGGAGAATGCGTTTAGATAAGTATAGAATAGATTTCGTGTATATTCTATAATGTTAGCTTTATACTTATCTTGCAAAGGACTCCTTGTTGTATAAAAGGAGGTCCTAGGTCATTGTCTTAGGTACTTGTCTAATTACCTACGTATTACTCACAAAGGCTTCAAGGTGTAACCCTAGTGATAAGCAAGATCACTCGTATTATTCATTAATAATATTGGAGCTTAAGTTTTGTGGTTAATCTGTGTTTACTCAACATACATCATACAATCCATCTTCTAAGTATTACTAAGTAAATTCCGCGTGCTTAATAATATCATACAAAATATCATTGACACAAGGTGTGTGTCCAAATCCATTAAGGAGTTTTAGAACTTCCTTTTTGATGACATCATGAGTTTTTGAGTTAACCCTTCGTTGTTGTTGTACGACGGGCTTGAAATCATCTTCCATTAAGATTTTATGAGTACAAAAACGTGGGCTTATGCCCTTAATGTCGGAAATCTGCCAAGCGATGGCACTCTTATGCTTTTTACGGATGGCCAAAAGTTCGGTTTTCTCTTCATCTTTCAAATTCTTAGCAATAATGACGGAAAACTTGTTGGATCTTCGAGAAAAGCGTATTCAAGATGAGGAGGTAAATCCTTGAGCTCGGGCTCCAGAGGATTCTCATTCGACGTTTGTACTTCTTTGAGTTCTTCAATCATGATTTCTTTCGGAGGGAGTGACGGTGATGGATCTTCATTTAACAATTTTTCAAGATAAATAATATCTCCCTCCGAATCATAAACACCGTCATCAATTCCCGGTGGAATCGATTCATCAATAGCAAGAAATTCATTGATCTCTTCCAAAAAGAAGTCACCTCCCTCAAATGAAGTAAGAGAGGGGGAAGAGTCGGCAATGATTGGTTCAAAAATTTGTTCAGAAATTAGATTAGAAGGTGAGTCAGAAGTTTCAACAGAAGGGTTGGAATTTCCACCTTTAGAAAAACCGAGAATCTCTTGAGCGTACTCCTCACAAGAAACATCAATAACATCGATTCGATTGATGAAAGCATTGTCGAAATTTGAGGAGTACCTCGACGTTTGATTAATGTTAAATGTTACGGCTTCTTTGTTAACTCTCAACGTAATCTCTCCTTCGAACACATCAATTAAAGCACGACCGGTCCTCAAGAAACACCTTCCGAGAATGAAGGGTACTCGAGGGTCAGCATCAAAATCGACTACAAAAAAATCCGTGGGAAAATGGAACTTCCCCACTTTGACAAATACATCCTCGGCTACATCGATTGTGTGGGTCGTAGAACGGTCGGTTAGCTCGAGAGTCATACACGTTGGGGAAAGTTCAGGCAATGAAAGCTTCTTGTAGATTGATAACGACATTAGATTGATACTTGCGCCAAGATCAGCCAAGGCGGAGCACTGAACTATTCCTTGAAAATCACAAGGAATGAGAAAATTTCCGAGGTCACCTAAATTTTCAGGAAGTTTCTTGAGGATAACCGACGAACAATTCTCATTCAAAGACGTTTTAGCAAGTTCATAAAGTTTTTCCTTGTTCGTTAGCAAACCCTTAATCGTAGAAGCAAGTTTAGGCATTAGGAGAAGGGCATCCGCAAAACTGATTTCCACATTCAAGTCTTTGAAGATTTGAAAGAACGTTTCCATTTGATGATTAGACTTTTCACGAAGAGTTTGATCTTTTAGACGTGCTGGATATGGAATTGACGGTTTTGGGTTAGATTTCTTTGCATCAACAGGAGCATCCTTGGGATCAGAAGTCGGGACAACCGTGGGTTGGACATTCACAGTACTTCCCTTATTAGTAGGAAGCACTGGGACAACCGTGGGTCTACCACACGAGAAGAAAAAGAAGTAGTGGTAGGAACCGTAGGTCCATCGTAAGCTACAACACTTCGGGTGGTGATCACTTTCATGTCACCTCTCAGGTTTGGAATCATGTTACTCGGAAGAGTACCGAAACCCGAGGGTTGAGAAGAAGAGGTAGAAGGTGGATTTGACTGAAAGAAACTAGTCAACATGTTCTTCAATTCATTTTTTTGTCTATAATTGGAGGTATCTATTTCCTTCTTGAATTCAACCCTTATGTTGTTGATCTGAGTCTGAAATGTTCTAATGGTGTTATCGGTGTTCTTGATGTAAGTTGCTAAATCGCAATTCGGAGCAACTTGATGAGGTGGTTGATAAGGTTGTTGAGGTTGAGAAGGTTGTTGGTAAACTTGAGGTGGTGGAGCTTGGTAGTTTTGATTACCATGATTGACATTAGCTCCTCGGTTTTGATTAGAATTTTGGTTACCATTGAAATGGTTTTGATTTTGGTTTTGAGGTTGATTAAAACCGGGAGGTCCGAGGTAATTGTTTGAATGATAGCTGAGAAGATTTCGATCTCCTTGCGGTTGATTGTAGGTTCCAATAGCAGCATAGACATTCTCTTGAGGGTAGCCACCGATGGCTGGGCACTCGGAATAAGAATGAGGACCTCCACAAGTCTCACAAGTCGGGTTCACCGCTTTCACATGCCGATTCTGATTATTCAATTGAGTTAACCTCAATATATCGTCAATCTTTTTGTTAAGAGCAGCTATTTCGAGAGAAGAAGACGCATTTGATCTAGATGACTCGCCTCTTTTAGCGGAAGAGTCCCAATAATTGTGATGGGCAGTCATGTTTTCAATAAGATCGTAACATTCCTCGGGACGTCTTATCATGAAAGTTCCACTGGCAGCAGCATTGATCGTGTGACGGTGTCTCAACGTCAAACCATTATAAAACGTATCAATTTGAGTAACAAGCAACATGTTATAATTCGGACATTTGACAATTGAAAGCTTATAACGTTCCCAAGCTTCAAACAAAGATTCGTCAGGATATTGTCAGAAATTACTGATATCATTTCTCAATTTCGTCACCATCGATGGTGGAAAATATTTTGCCAAAAACTTAGAAACCATTTCCTCAAAAGTATGAATCGAATTTTTCAGAAGTCGATCAAACCAAGAGGTGGCGTGATGAGTCAACATATATGGGAAAAGGTATAGACGAAGGGCGTTATCGGAGACCCCATTTTGTTTCATACTCTAGGTGACGGTTAGAAATTTGTCAAGATGCTTATTAGCATCGTCATCCGGTAAACCGTGAAATTGACAACTATTTTGTACTTGTAGAATCATATGATGTTTCAAACCAAAATCCGTGGCTTGAATATTAATGGGAGCAATGGGTCCTCCCCTCCCGTACATGGTAGGTTGGCATAACTCCTCCATCGTTCGAAGATCGGGAGCTACATTTTGATTAACCGGAGGAGGGTTAGGTTCGGGAACGGGTGGTCCTTGATTAGCAGCCATATTACGTAACTCGGGTACGTTTTGATTACGAATTCGTCGTGACTGAGAACGAGTGCGCATGCACTAAAAATCAGAATCCAAAAGAAAAAAAATTAATTTGAAAAAGGAAAATCTTTTTGGTTTTATATTTAAGAAAACTTTTGAAAAACAATCTTTTTTGGTAACTGTCCCGTCAACCGGTGCTCGGTAGCTCTCAAAAGTACGCGCAGCATGGCGGGAAAGAAGAGTAGATCTTTCTTCAGTCTGCAATTTAATGTCAAGACTTCCTAGAACCCCGTGTATAGGTTGTACTTTCAAGGTGAGCCGACGTAACAATTGACGTTTCGATTTCTTTTGTTGGTTTTTTAATTTTTATGGTTTTGTAAACACTCTAGGAAGAATGTTTTGGTGTTTTTAGATTTTTTTTTGGGTTTTTGAAAAAGAAATATTCACAAAAACAAAACAATAACTTCACTCGGGGAAGGATCTTCAAATACACGCGAATCGAGAAGGAATCAGAAACTCACTACATGCCCTCCCCGGCAGCAGCGCCAAAAATTAATTCTTAGGAAAGAAACCCATTATAGTATTGGGCAACTCAAATGTGTTAGATTTGAATTCCCGGATTGTTCCTAGCGAAGGATGAATTGAGTTAAAAAACTCACGTCGCGTTATTTGGGTTGAATGGTTAAAAAGGGATTTTTGATGATTTCTACACTACGGGGCAAGGAAAAGTAATGGGAAGCAATTAAAACTACTAAATCTATGGTGCAAACAAGTAATATCAACTAAGTATGCAAATTATACTAAAAACGCAAATTACGAATTAACTAAAACGTATACTAAAATGCAAATAATTATATTTTAACTCCTAAAAGTGAACTAATAATTTTCTACTGCTAAGAATGTAATTTGAAAATTATCTAAAATTTAAAACTAATTTTTTGGATTTTATTGATTTTATTTGAATTAAAAACTATTTTTTGTATTTTTAAAATTGATTTAAAGAGTTAGAAAATATTAAAATTTACAAAAAAATTACCAAAATATTTTTCAAAAATCTAAATGAACTAAAAATGAGTTTTAGAACTGAAATTATATTTAAAACTAATTAAATCTAATTAAATATCTAGAAAATACTAATTTAACTAGGAAAAATTTAGAAAAATACATTTTATGACTTTTTGATTTATCTAAACTTAATAAAATTAATTTTGTATTTTTGTGAACCTTTTCTGATTTATTTGAATAAAAAACTATTTAAAAGTGCTAAAAACTGATTTTAATTCCAGAAAAATAGTAAATGAACTAGGAAAATTATGAAATTCTATAGAAAAGTTCTAATTTATATTGAGAAGCTATGAAAATTATCAAAAACAACTAGGAATCATAGATTAAGCAATTTGTTAACCAACTGATTATGAATAAGCTAAATGGAAATAAGCTAAGTGTACTAATAAGCTGCCAGAAGTTACCAATGACTAAACTAAGCCTAAATTAACTGAATGCTACCTAATCCAACTAATAGTGACCAAATAAGCTCAGGCTAGAAGCTAAAAAGCACTTATCCTAGTTCTCTCAGCAATCATCCAAACAGTCCTGAGGTGCCAATCTTTAGCTGTACTAGAAGCCTGAAAACAAGGTCTTATGGAAAAATACCAATTGGAACCTCAGGACACCCTGGTGAAATGTTTTTAAACAAAATTAGAGCTTATTATGAGCAGTATTGAGCTATTTAGGAGCTGTTGAAAAAGCTGTGACAAAATCAGTGTAAGCAGATTCTGTGCACAGGACACTATTTTGAAAACTGACCAAGTTTAAGCACTAAATAAGATGTTCTAGAAAAATCGCAAAAATGTTCTAAAATTATCTTGTAACACACCACCAACTAGAGATCCTAAATCCACAATTTCAACTTAATTGGACTTGTAATAAAGTTTTTAAAAATGTAAAAGTAACAGCAGCTTGAGACTGAAAATGGATTATGACTTTTAAGATAGAACTTGCAGTTTGACTTATTTAAGATTTTGACAGCTTCTATTTGATTCTAAATGATGATTTAAGATGAAATGAAACTAAATTAACCTGACCTAACTGATCCTACAACTAAATGCAAGCTTGTGCTAATCTAAATCCAACTGATGAGAATGCAAAATTGGATCAAATAAGATTTTGACTTTTGAATGAATACAAGTGCAGATTTATTATCTAAATAACCTAAATGCAACTAAATGAGATTGAATATGCTAAAACTAACCCCTAAACTATCCTTATATTCAACTTCACAAACTAATCCAAACACCCTTGATAGAACTGTGATGCAATTTGCTAACATCAATCCAAACTTAACCAACACGAGTAACAGATTCAAATGACTAAACTAGACCTATTTGAAGCAATTTGGATAGCACTAACACACTTAAATCATGACTACCATATTATGCAGATGAGATCAGATAAGTATGCAGTTATAAAAATATGCTAAATAATGATCTAAACTACCACAATAAGCTACTAACAGATCCAAATAAGCAAATCAAACAATATTAAGCTAATATTATCAGGTCTACACAGTAAATTGAAATTTTAAGCTAAAATAATAAGAAAACTCAACTTTGGATCGCAGCTGAACAAGGATCACCAACTTAATGGCAGCTACAAGCTCTCTAGCTTATTAATAGGCTAGAGTAAATGTCCATCTTGCCCCTCCATTGCAGGCAACTTCCAAAGCTTTCCAAGTTTGCCGAGGATTTTGATTTTTTGAGTGATTTTGAGTGTTTTAGTGTAATTCTGATTAAGAAACTGAAATAATCTTATAATAATCTATATTAAGCTTATATAAGCTTAAGCTAACATAAAACTAAGCTTGATGAAGCTTGAGAAAGGATTTGACATGATTTTTGATTTTTCCAAGTATTTTTTATATATTTTTTTTGTAATTTTTTATTTGAAACTGAAACAAGCTAAAATGAAAGTGTAAGAAGCTAGTAGATTTAAACACAAACTTATAAGTAATTTTGAATGAATTAGAACAGTAACAAGAGCTTATGGAAATTTTGAACTTAAAAGTAAAATTCTCATTAATCAAAGCTTGAATACAATACTAAAATTAGAACTATAAATTACTTAATAGAAACTTTAAAACACTTAAACAATTTGAATTACACCTAAAACACCTACTAGAAATCTACATACAAGTGAGTGAAAATGAGATCCTATTTATAGCCGAATTTGAGCCTTGGAAGCTTCAGGAATGAATCAATTTGTGCTTCTTTAGACTAATTTGAGCCCTTGATTAATATCCCATCATCAATCAATCAATCACGACCTTAGGATCCTCCTGATGACATCCCATCGACCAATCAGAGCTCACATTGGCACACGGATTGCCAAGATGGCATTCCACATGTCAGCATATGTCAGATAAACTAACAATAATGCCCATACTTGCTGTAATTTGTACGGGTTAAAAACCAGGGTTCTTAGTAATTGGGGAAAATTAACGCGGGGAAGGGATTGGGTAATTTTTTATGTTAATTTGACTTTATTTGACCGAATTAAAAAGGAGGGGTTCACGTGGGTTCTTGGCAGGGTTCTTTTGGGTGTGAAGGGTTCGAATGGGTTAATATGTTTGACTGGTCAGATTTATAAGTGAAAGGGTAAATTGATTTTGGACCTTAGGTTTATTTAATGGATTTAATAAATGAAAGGTTTATTTTAAAAGGGTGTAAAATGTAAATGGGGTAGAAGTGAAAGGGTAGACTTGGGTGATTGGGTAAAAAGGGATACAAGGGTGTATTTTGCAATTGTGGGAAAGATGAGGGACCCAAATTGACAATTCTGAATCTTCAAGGGTAGATTTTGCCAGTTTTGCAAACTTGAGGGACTGAATCCATAGTTTCTTCAAAGTTGATCCAATCTTCCAAAAATCATCCCTTGAGCATCCAAAACTTCAAATTTACTCAATCTGATTTCCCGGCTTCAGCTTGTGCATTCTCTTTCTTCTCGTGCTCGGTTTTTGTCTGATTTTTCTTTATTTTTCTTTTGTATGTTTTGCCATATCCATACATGCACATACATATACTCAAGAAACCAACAAATATTAGGCATAAAAGGCTCTTTTCTGGTTATTTTGGGTCTGATTTGGTAAAGAAAAGGTATGTGTTTTCACACATACCAATGCTCTCATAAGTCAAACCCTCACAGATTTTTTAAAAAAGAATGCCTATGTTTGGAATGAAAATGTTGAATCAGCCTTTGAAGCACTGCAAATAGCCATGTCACAAGCACTGGTATAAAAATTTCCTGATTTCAATGAACCTTTTATATTAGAAACTGATGCTTCATGGGTGGGTATTGGAGCTGTCTTACAACAAGGTGGTCACCCAGTTGCTTTCATGAGTATGTCCTTAGCACCCAAACATCACAGGTTATCTACCTATGAGAAGGAATTTTTAGCAGTCATTCAAGCCTTGGACAAATGGAGGGGTTATTTGCTTGATAGACATTTCACCATTAAAACTGACCATTTTAGCTTGAAGTATTTGATGGATCAGAGGTTCACTACTCCAGTTCAAAGGATATGGCTTCCACAATTAATGGGGTATGATTATGAGATTGTGTACATGAAAGGTAGTGAGAATGTGCCTGCTGATGCTTTATCAAGAGTACTGAACACTGGTGAATTGTTGCAAATCACTTGTAGTACAGTCAGTAGTGAGTTGTATGGAAGAATTAAAGATGGGCGGGTCAGTGACAAGGAGTTGCAGGCCATCATTTCCAAGATACAAACAGGTAGTACTTATGCCAAACACTACTCTTGGTCTGCAAATCAGTTGTTAAGGAAAGGGAAATTGGTAATAGGAAAAGACAGCCAATTAAGTAAAGATCTATTGAAGCACTTCCATACTGAAGGTCAAAGTGGTCACTCAGGAGTGCAGGCTACCTTGAAAAGAATTAGTGCGCATGTGTATTGAAAGAAAATGAGAAAAGAAGTCAAGACATTTGTAAGAAATTGCAGTGTTTGTCAAAGGTTCAAACCTGAATTGGTACCTTATCGTGGTCTGCTACAACCCCTTCCTATTCCCACTCATATTTGGACTAAAGTTTCCATGGATTTTATTGATGTACCCTTCCTATCTCCAAGGGTAGATGAGTGATTATGGTGGTGGTGGATAGATTGAGTAAATACAGTCACTTCATTCCCCTTACTCACCCTTATACTGCAATAACTGTGGTACAAGCTTTTCTGGATAATATTTACAAACTCCATGGCTTACCAAGGGTAATTGTGAGTGATAGAGATACAATTTTCCTAAGCAGGTTTTGGAAGGAATTGTTTAAGTTGTTGCAAGTAAGCCTGCACATGAGCTCAGCCTACCACCCTCAAAGTGATGGTCAAACTGAGGTTGTTAACAGGTGTTTAGAATGCTACTTAAGATGTATGACTGGGGATAGACCTAAGGGATGGTTCAATTGGATTGCACTTGAAGAATACTGATATAACACTTCCTATCACACATCCATTGATACCACCCCTTTCCAGGTTGTGTATGGACAAAAACTACCAGCTCATATCACTTACAATCAAGGAGATAGTGCAGTGGAAACAGTAGATAGGTCTTTGACTGCAAGAGAATATGCTATACAAGTGTTGAAGTTTCATTTAAAGAGAACTCAATACAGAATAAAGGTTATGGCAGACCAAAGAAGGACTGAGAGGGAGTTTAATGTGGGGGATTGGGTGTTCTTAAAATTTCAACCTTGTAGACAATCAACTCTCACAAAAAGTAAGCATCATAAGCTCTCTCCCAGATATTATGGACCTTTCAAGGTTTTAACAAGGATTGGGCAAGTTGCATACAAAGTGGAATTGCGTACTGATACTCAAATACATCCTGTCTTCCATGTATCTCAACTCAAAACCTATAGAGGAGATACTCCAACCACATCTGGTACACTACCTGTATGTGATTCAAATGGGGTAGTTCCCTTAGCACCATATGCTGTATTGGAAAGAAGATTGGCAAAGCAGGGCAATGTTTATGTTCTAGTTCAATGGATCAATGGTACAGTTGAAGGTGCAACATGGGAATTGTATGATGACATAGTTGCTAGGTTCCCATGTTTTGATCTCAAAGCTTAGTTACTTGTGGACCAGTAACATTTGAAGGGGAAGGCAATGATATTGATCAAATTGAGATAGTCAACGAAAGTCAATATAATAGTCAAATATTAAGTCAACAACCCATTATAACTACTTTTCCCGCCTTATCATTTTATACCATTTTCACTTATATAAATAGATGCTTGCATTAAATTGAGAAGTATTCATGAAATTGTAAATCTTTCCTATCTTGTAACAAACACAACAGTCTAATAACAAATCCCTTTATCAAGTTCGAATCTCTTATTCTTTAGCATTTAGAGTTTTTGCTTTTGAATAGTTCTTCTTCATTTCATTATGATTTCTAGAAGAACATAATTGTAGTCTATCACATCTCCATCAATCACGAACCATTAATCCTTCCAAGATCTTGAAGATGCCATCAATGACAAAGATGATTTTAACAACATCCATAGAAGGCTAAATCTCTTGTAATCTCTCCCGGTGAAAGATATATGGTTTGATTATGTTTACGGATTTTACATTGTTTGACATACATCAATTCATATGATTTTAATGCATATCTTTTGTTTGATTTCAATGTTTTAATATATTTATTTGATTGAATTATCGTAGACATGTTATCGCGAGTCAACGATTTGTTCCGAGCCCAATTAGTATAGGGGTTAAGACAGTTGTGTGGTAAACATAGCTTGTACCCAAAATTGTCCATTTCAATTAATACAAACTATGTATATGTGGTTTGGAAGCAAACATTAGTAATAATCCTTAACTTGGTCATATCAGTATATCCGGAGCCGGGAGGGATTGCTTTTTACACAACTGTTTACGAAGCAAATATTTTTTTGCTTTACTTTTGTCGCTTATTTACTTTCTAGTTAATTTGTATTTTAGTTATTAAGTTCTTAAAACTAATCATCAATCAATCATTTATTTTGTAAAACTTAGCTATAATCACATACTCCTCGTGGATACGATACCCGCTTGCCCTATATAGTATATGGTAATTAGGTTTATTTTTTATTGGTACAATGATATCAATCACACCCCTGCGTAGAATATGTGAGATAAATTTATGATGTATATATTGTGAGATAGATAGTTGCCAAAAAAAAATGGCGAAGAAAAAAAAAACCCTATAGCTCTTGACCTTTTGTGTTCATTTCTGAATCAAATCCAATCTGGACAAACATTTGGGCCGGTGCTTGACTTGTAGCTTTAAAGTTGAAATATTATATGATAAAAATCCCAAATTCAATTGCCGCCAAGAAAAACCCCCTCATTTGTTCCGAATCAATTTCAAACCAAATTCATTTCTAGCCCTATATACGTCTATAATTACTGTGATGTTTTTTTTCAAATTTACTGTTTATGTATTGCTACCAGTTGTATTAACTAACCTATTCTACTTATTAGGAGGAAGGATCAAATGAATTTAGCGTTTTTAGATGCTCATTTCGTTGCAGATATGGTTAGCATTATCGTTGCGATAACCTGATCTTTTTTGCTCTTCCTTCTTTAGGTATATCATTCGAATGCGTATGTATTACTTTGTTTTCTTTTTTTGTGTGTAACATATTTACACGTTATGCTTAATTGAATTTAGTTAATTTAAGTCTTCATGTGTATGTAGATACCGATAGGCGTTATCATTACGGATTAGTCTGATTTGGATGATCTTTGTATGGTGTTTTGCAACATAATTTGATAATTGGAGCTAACTAAACTTTAATCCTACTTTAGAGCCTTATCAGATTGAATATATAGTGTTGTGAGTTGGACTGATTGAGATTTTGTGTCAATTTCAAATTTGTTGTTTGAAATGTCATGTTTATGTTGATTGTTTGTCGACGATGTTAATTGATTGAGGATACTGGTAAGAATTATTGTTGTTCCCTTATAAACTGTGACTTTGATAAAAACAAGAGTAAGTAAATCGCAATTGCATGACAGTTTTGGGAGTTTGCAAACATAAGATGTTTAAACACAAACACAAGAATACAGGATGTACTTTTCAATGTATAATTCTATATTAGTGAGTGTATCTTCAAGTAGTCTCTGATTTCTTGAAGTTGTCTGTGACAAACTTTTGCTAAAGTTAATTGCTCAGTGATTTTATTATTAGTAAGTCTTTTAAATTTAGTCTAAATTATCTTTAAATCTAGTCAGTTGCATTTTGCACTAAATTGGCCCAATAATTATCGTTATGACTAGCAGTGGTTTGGTGCTCTTAAGAGCTATTTTGCAACATAATGTGAAAATTGAAGCTAACTGATCTCTGATTCTAAGCTATAATACACATGGATATTTTTTTATTATTTTATATTGTACAAGTTATGGCATATAGTTTTTTTAATGGATGTTCTTTTAAACGGAGTTTATGTTGGCCCATCCGGATCATCTCGGGCTCGAATCAAACATATCTATGAACAAAACACTCGACACACAAACTCACACTTTGTATATAATGAATTATGTTAAATTTTACAATACATAGACACATCTATTTATAGACATGCATACGAACCATCGTGACTATTCGCTAATAACTACCATATAACTAACTTCCATAACTAACTATAACTAACTTCCATAACCAACTATAACTAACTTCCATAACCGAAATTAACTACCATTCGGTTATTAACTTTATTCTTGACATACTAGACCCCTTAACTTATACACTTTACATATACGACTCTAAATACATAAACTAATACACAACGACCCCTAAACATGGATTAATGAATTAACATCCAATACTCCCCCTTAATTTATTAATCTATGTCTTCAATATCTTCATGTCTTCAACTCGATCATCTTTATCTTGAACATGTTGTAGCGGGTCTTGGTTTCGTCTTTCAACACAACAACAATGGTTTCGATCTCCCTTTTCAACCTTCACGGTTCATTTTCTTCAAACAAGCCAATGCCCATTTGTTGGTCTTCATCTTTGGCATCACACCATCTTCAATTTGATCAGTCACTGATCTGTTCTTGACAAATCATTCGTCACGGCTAACTTGGTTATTTCACACAACCTCTCTTCTGTACCAGTTCGCATCACACGACTTTCCTTTGATCGTATCACACGACCAAGCCTTCTATCTTTCTAATTTTCATCAATTAGGCAAATTAGAAGTGCCGATTCATCATCATTCTCTTCAATATATCTGATTCAATCTTCACTTGATAGAATCGTGTCCCTCTCTATTCGACTTTTCTGAATCGAATTTAGGTTTCTCTAACCCGTTCTGACCGGTCTGCTCACGGTCGGTTCTTCTCTCAAATGATTCCCATGAATCAATATGTCTCTATTGATCTTCCCTTCATCAATTCTCTTCTCTAAAATAATTCCTCTGAATTGTCTGTCAATTTGATACTCCTGATCAAATTGTTCTTCTCTCTTGTGTTTGCGGTTTAGTTTCTTGCAATCTGCAAAGCGTATTGCTCTTGAATCGTTGTACTCCTCTGATCACCTTTGATGAAACATAAACAGAAACACCGGGTTTGATTCGAACATCTAACGCTATGATACCAATGTTGGCCCATCCGGATCATCTCGGGCTCGAATCAAACATATCTATGAACAAAACACTCGACACACAAACTCACACTTTGTATACAATGAATTATGTTAACTTTTACATTACATAGACACATCTATTTATAGACATACATACGAACCATCGTGACTATTCGCTAATAACTACCATATAACTAACTTCCATAACTAACTATAACTAACTTCCATAACCAACTATAACCAACTTACATAACCGAAATTAACTACCATTCGGTTATTAACTTTATTCTTGACATACTAGACCTCTTAACTTATACACTTTACATATACGACTCTAAATACATAAACTAATTACACAATAACCCCTAAACATGGATTAATGAATTAACATCTAACAGTTTATTTATTTCTCTAGACGAAACTAGGCTAGTTGAGGTTGATTTTTCAAAAGTAAATGAGCTTGTTATGTTCCAAGGAAGTCCTAATGCCAAATTTTGTTTCGTGAGAAGGTTCTCTTCTATCATTTACTGTCTGAAAACATAGTAGAAAACCATGGTGAATTTTAATGTGTATTTGACATGTCATCCAGAGAAGGGGGCTTTGTTTGTTTTTTGGTTCTGCTTTTGATTTTATTCTGCAATACTATGTAATGGTATATCATGGGTAACATTACATAAACAAGGAAACAACTTTGACCTTCTAATTTTATTGTTCAGCTCTGAGAGCCTTTGAGATAATACTGGGCATATAGAGTTATAAAATATTTCTTACATAGACGTGTTGATCTTAAAGTATGAACATTACATCTGCATACATATATCTCTTATTCACTTGTTGGTTAGTACTTTGACAATGAAAAATCAGCCATTGGAGCTGTAGTTTTTGTTGGTTTAATGGACAAAATTTTAATAGATGTGTTTTAGGATCGAACTCGAGAATACGGGATTGCAGACTTTACGTATGAGAATCGATGTTAAATAATTATATTTAATTATTAAATCACAAATAAAGTAACTAAAACATGAGGGACTTATTAGTACGAAATCCAAACCCGTGGGGTGTTGGATGAGACCAGTCGAACAAGAAAAGGAATGGAGGGGTCCGAGTGTCGATTTGTGGAACTTGAGAAGGTGATAGACTCTAACTTGGAGAACAAGTTTGAGGGCTATATAAATAATCTATTAGCCTCACAAATCATGTGACAGACAAAACCCTTTCTTATATATGATATGTTTAGTTAATATCATTGGTATATCTATCTGTATATTATTTAAGTGCCATGCATGCATAGTCCATACGTATGCCATGTGATTCTTTTCTTTCCCATTATTTTGATGGATCGACAAGTTATAATAAAAAAGGGTTTGACCCTATTTATTTTATTAAAGTCAAGCATTGTTTGTTTAGTGCTTTATAGTGATTGAAGAACTAGCATTCACATCGAATCATTATAGTACGTGTGTACAAGAACGTAGTACTAACATACTTTTGTTAGTATATTGGATTGAATTACAAAAAGGTAAGGGGTAATTCTTATAATCCTATAAACCCTAATTAGGGTTCATCTCAATTGCTAGTTTTGTGGAATTGATTCTTGTTCGGCTAGAATAAAAAAGGTACGCATACTTTATGTTTATGTTAGTTAATTATTCATTATTCGTTCCAATACGCTTCCGCATGTTTCTTTGATGTTTTATGTGTTTTATATATGATTGTCATGTTATATAAGTCCAACAGTGGCATCACGAGTTTGGTTTAATGAGTAATTAATTACTAAACACGTAAAAAAGAATATTGTATGTTGTTTGATATGATTATTCTAGGGTTTTGGTTATGATTATGTAAACCCTAATTTAAGTGTTTTGGTTTCGAAATTTTTTTATGGGTCGAAACCCTAAATTTTTTTTAGTTGATTTCTTTAAAAAAAAATTAGGGTTTATATTGATTGTTATGTTATCAATATCGAAACCTAGAATTAATATCTTTGGTACGTGATAAATTCATGAATAAAGTGTTATGTGACATGGAATTGTATGCGATCTTGTGACAACGTGAATAATTGTTATGTTAAATCCATGAAAACGTGCATGGCATGGATTATTATCGATATATATTTAATTGTTGAGATTGGTTATGCGAAAACTAATTCTTAAGTCTTATATACACATGTTTATTGTTTCGATAAATTTTGAATTAGGGAATACTTCAATAATATTAATGAATCAATTATGTGCAATTTGGTATATTTTAATTATGGCCTACGCAATCGATTCGTCGATGTATGTGGCTCACTTTCAATTGTGCGAGTGAAAGCCTTAGTTAATATATACGTTAATTAACCTAGATATTGATTATTAATAGGATTTATCAAATAAGTTGCATGTGGCTACTTGTTTACACGTATTAATCGTTTGTTATGTGCGCATTGTTTTAAGTTATTTATTTTTTATTGTTTACTTGTTTGTTTATTATGTGCGACAAGTTTTAAGCAAAGGGTAATTTTGAATTGAAAAATAAATCGGACTAAACAATAGTGAAATTTGATTTATTATTGAAGAGTTAAATTTTCAATAAGTTTAATTGATTGATGATTTTGGTACAAATAGTGAGAACGGCTCACCCAATTTGACGGACTGTGTAGGGGGTATAAGGAGGGGATCGCATTAAATTGTGACCCTAAAGAAAGAAGTTATTGCTTTGTGCTGACCGAATTATCCGCTTCCTTGCGAGTCAAGTTAGAGTTACCAAGTAGGCTATGCGTACAAAATCATCTTAAAGGCGCATTAGCTTTAATTCCATGCGCCACTTTTATGGTAATTATCCAAAACACTAAGTCTTTAGACTTATGCAAAAGTACAGTATAATGGACGATACTTAAAGGTAAATTCCTTGATTGGCGAAACCAATACCTCAATCAAAATTTTGATAATTTGATCTTTATGAATTCGTTAATAAAAAGTTTTTATTAAAAATTTATGCTACAAGATGAATGCATAACATCTTTGTACATATTTTATTTGACACCATAAAATCAAAACTAGTACCCTTTATAAATTAAGTTGGTGCCATCTAGTTAAAGGAACACTTGAAGTTGGAATTTACGTCATGTCAGAACTTGGCGAGATTGTGATGGAAAGGTAAATCTTTATGTAAAGTCAGACCTTACATGAACATATTTCCAGTTCTTTAAGTTAGACGACTTAAATTGAGTAGTAAGTGAGACCTGGGCTCAAGGCACAAGATGGAATAAAACATGTTTACATTTGCAATAGCGTTGGAAAATGTAAATCCCGTAATGATCTAGGAATTGGGATATGTTTGCCAATTATTGTTCGACAGATTACCTTATTATGTGTTTTCGTTACTAGCAGATCAACTGATGTAATGGAACTATGATAATTTGGATCCTAGTTTTCGAGAAAATTCTATGGTTATATGAATATTACCTTGGGTATTTTATTTTCTTGAAAAGTTTAATTATCGAAAATACTAAAATTGAATTTTGCTAATTCTTTAAATGTATTAATGCAACATTAGACCGTAAACGTAAGTTATTCCTGTATTGGTAAATTGATCTACACCTGTATGGATTTTTGGTAGAGTCAACTTTGCTAAAAGAATAAACCTAGTCCTCTTTTCATAAGAAAGAGTGAGATTCAATCCCATTCCTTTTCATGAATGAGAAAGGTATGATAGGACAAATTAGAATTGTATAAATTCTAAATTCATAACTCGTAAGCAAATTTTAATAGTTAAGAAAATTGCATATTTTCTGAGTTATTAAATTAGAAGCTAGACTAATTTACTGCAAAATTGGTAAAAGACAAACTAGCATATTTTATCTAGTTGTTGTGATTTGACCATTTAAAAGTACTACTTACAATTGTTGAAATAATATAACTATTAAGAAAGAAATTGCATGCCCAATTTTTCAAGTTAATAGCATTGATGGATAATTTATCATCTACATGGTAAAATACAGTCTTTTAGTACATAAGTAATTGTTATGTATGAACTTTCTCAAAAGTGTAGGGAAGTAAATAGAACACTATTTTCTTTCACTGGTTAATGAAACACTTACAATGTTGTCAAATCCAGTGGAAGTATTGTGTTCTTATTACTGAATAAGGAATTAATGTAATAATCTCTAATTCAGTGGGAGTTACAAGCCTTGTCATCTTGGTAGTAACCCAGATTATCTCTAGAATGTCTTAAGATAATTACTTTCCACTTGTAGACACTTACATTTTCAAGGATAGTCATGTACGTTTCCTTATTAGACAATGAAGTGGTTCTACATCTACTAGTTATGCTAATATCAATGACACAATCATATTAGTCACATAAACAAACATATGTCGTGTTGTTTATCTGCTACATGATGTTGTTCCATACACAAGTGAGAGAAATCTATATTGTGTTAGTTAATTATTCATTATTCGTTCCTATAAGCTTCCGCATGTTTCTTTAATGTTTTATGTGTTTTATATATGATTGTCATGTTATATAATTCCAACAGTTTTGTGGGGTAAAAACTCCCCCCCCCCCCTGGCGACTTGGGCGATCACCGAAACCCTTACTACTCCACCAATCGATCTTCTATCTTCTCCATTACAACACTGAATTAAGCGTCGATTATAGCTTGTGTATGATCTATCTTTATTCGGTTTTTGTTTTTGCTTAGATTCTTGATCGATTGGCTTCTTTGTTTGGGTTTTCTTCTGATCGCTAGCTAGGGTTTGATCATTATCGGTTTGGTTGTCATTACAAATCATTCTACCGACCTGATCTCATCACCATATCATGTAATCACTATTGCGCGCCTATGCTTATAAACCCTAGTTGTTAAACTAGGGTTTTAATTGTTTTGTTTGAAGACCAGACATTATTTTCTTCTTGTTTTAAGGTTTCTGATTGTTGTGATGTCGAATTTGGGAGAGGAGATTGGTGGTATGCCACGGCCTGGGATAAGTTCTGATGGACAAGTGGAGCCGGTTTCACTTGGTTCAAGCCCTAGTCGTGACGCATCTAGTCATGACATGCCTGAGGGTCATGATACTTTACTGAAAATTCGTGCTATTGAAAAACAAATCTTAGATGGAAAACTTGTTCTTGTGGGTGACGATGGGCAACCATTAAAACCAACCGGAACAGTAGATGCTACTACTTCTACTGGGGCTAATCCGTTTGAGCATCTTAAGGTGCCGCAGTCACAGAAGGAGCTTGAGGAGATGCTTTCTGCTATCGGTTATTCGAAACCTCCTCAAGATACAAGTGGTCCTATGGCTTCTAATGTTAATGCACATGGGGCTATTGGTATTGAGAAGGATGGTGTGCATGCTTTGAAACAGCCTGCTTCATCGTATGCTGGTGTTACTTCTACTGAACCAATGAAACACATGTCTAACTTTCGTAGGTTGGAATGTAGTAAGAAAGCTAATGGTGTGGATCTTTCTGTCCCGATGAAAGTGGTTGAAGAGGTAAACACTAGGTTTGAGAATACTTTGTATGGGTATTTCCTTGGTAAACGCCTTGCTTTTCCTGTTGTTGATTACTTTGTACGCAATGTGTGGGCTAAGTTTTGTATACAAAAGGTAATGATGAATGCAAAGGGGTTCTTCTTCTGTTTTAAGTTTAATTCGAAGAAAGGTGTTGATGACGTTATTGAAAACGGTCCTTGGTTGATTAATAATGTACCTATTATTCTTAAACCATGGACAGTGAACACCAACTTACTTAAAGAGGATTTGACCAATATCCCGGTGTGGGTTAAATTCCATGACGTTCCTCTTGCTATGTTTTCTGATGATGGCCTTAGTCTCCTTGCCACATTGATAGGCACGCCTAAACGGTTAGATGCCTTCACTAGCCAAATGTGCAAGGACTCGTGGGGCCGTAGTAGTTTTGCTAGATGCATGATTGATGTGAAGTCGGATGAGCTTCTTAGGGACAGCCTTACTGTTGAGATTCCGTTACTTGATGGGTCGGGGTCGACTATCGAGACGATACGGGTTGAATATGAATGGAAACCACCGCATTGTGATAAATGTAAGATTTTTGGTCATACTCCTATTGATTGTCCTAAAGTTTTTGAACCTCCTACTCAACCTTCTAAGCGTGCTAATGATGGTTTCAAGACGGTTAATAATAGGAAGAAGGGAAAGCAAGGTGGGTCTTCTATTCCGGGTCAAGGAGGGTTTTTCAAACCTGTTGTGGGTAAACAGTTTCAATACCAACCCAAGAAGACTCATCCTGAACCTAAGAAAGTGGTAGTCACTAAGAAGAATGCTTCTGATGTGGCTAGTTCGAGTGGAACCAAGATCACTACATCTAACCAGTTTGATGCCCTTAATATGGAACATACGGATGCGTCTGGTATTCCTTCTAATGACACTATCAAGGATGTGGATTCTGGTTATACAATGAAAGTTAATGAAGATAAGTCTACTAAGACAGGTACTGCATCACAAGAGCCTCTTGTGAGTGATTTTAAAGAGATGGAGTCGGTAGTGGCTCCTCAAACTAGTGATTCTTGTATACCGCCTGCCTCTTCTTCTAAGAGAGTTAACCCTTTTTCTAAAGTGGGAGAGATTGTAGTGTCCGAATCTGAAGATGAGGTTGTTGCTAACCCATTTGATGAGTCTGCTAATATATTTGGTGGTGGCCAAGAGTTTGAAGATGAGTATGATGACTATGATTTTGATGACTATGCGAAACAGGTTCGTGATCTTCCGGAGAATTTGGATGCTTTTAATGCCATGTATGGCACAACGTTTCAAGGTCCTAGGAAGTAATTTTATTTCTTTGTGTCATATGTTATCATTTGAGTAGTGGTTTGTTTTCTTGGTTAGAAAACAGGAAGTATCTTGTTATGTAAGCTCTATGCCTATGTAACGGGCTGAGATATGGGATTTCACTCATATCCATTGTACTTAAACATTTATTTGGTTAATATATTTACCAGTGTGCATGATTACTCCCCTTTACCCAAAAAAAACAGTTTTGTGGGGTAAGTTAGATATTTAGCACCACTTATTGATCCCTATCATAAATGAAAGATTAAGAACTTTATAACTTGATTCCATATTGTTAAAAAAAGAAGACGATTCAAGCAGATGCGAATATCTCATATTTAGCGCCAGCTTAATTACAACATATTATCTGATGAAGGTCATTCTTAAGTATATTGTAGCCTAACAAAAAGGGTTGAAACCATTTAGGTTACATATATAGCATGGCTACACAAAATGCTAGCTGACTACTTATTCTCTTATTCATAATTGTTCTCAAGTATGTCAGAGCATAACAAATTGCTCTGTTTAATTATGGCTATAACACCTTAGTGTACTAGAGCCATATAGCTCTCTCTTTGATGAGCATTGGGACAAGCTGGCCTTTGAGATGCAGGGTCATGATTTCATTGGATCCACCAACCAGCTCTTGTCCTATGAATACAGCTGGAACACTTGGTTTACGGCCTAAGGCTTTGAGTTCCTTCTCAATTTGCTTACCCTCAGGATGTTCATCAAGCTCGTAAACAGTTGGGTTTGCCCCAAAGCTGCATATTAATGTCTTTATGCTGTGGCATATACAGCAAGAGCTCTTGCTGAATATAACCACAGCTTTGTCCATTATCAACCTTGACACGGTGGCCATTCTACTATGAGATACCTGTACGATACTTTTAGGAGAAAGGAGATAGTGAAGGTAAGAAGGCTTGTAATGAGAATGAGACCGGGTAGAGAACTTGATTTGAGAAATTTGAATTGCCATGGGGGGCAATATATATTCGCCAAAAGAACATAAAAGGAGGGAAAAGGTAGACACAAGTCACATTTTATAGTTTCCAAGATTACCCTTTGGATTAATATCCTTTAAAATCTTATATGCCATGCCTTGGAGCAACATTGCAAATCAATGCAATATTCTAAAAGTGGTCACTGATATCCTCAAAAATCCTTAATCTTTTACCTCTCTTATTTTATTAGTTTCCAACTGATTCTCTTAATTAAGGTCGTTTCCCTGTATAAGAACCTAAGTGGCATCTTTTTTCGGCGGACAAAGTACTTCCGTAATCCAATTGGGGCAACCGTCAATCCCATACCATTATGCCTGATGCCTCTTCAGCTTAATCCAGCAATCTGAAAGGCAAAAAAAGATAGTATTTGGATAAGAACATATGCTTATCAGTGGTGCGATAAAGCATATCTTTGCGATGATTAGATCACATGGCATTCGTACAAGTAGAACGGCAAATATTGCATGCAAAGATATTCATACAGATTTCTTTATCTTTAGTGCTTCCTCAAATATACTGTGCTTATCATTAAGTACACACTGTGCTAGCTTAATTAGTATACATCGTGCACTTGTAACATGCCAAATAAAACACTCAATTAATTCGTCTGTCCAATGATTTAAATTAATAAAGTAAGAGCAGTCTCGTCAATTAAGAATATTTTGATATATCATAACAGTTGATATTTCATTCAATCAAAATTTTGAAGCAATATCCAGCTTAAGTTCGTTTCTTTGAATTAGTGGTAAATATATCCTTTTCAGCACGCACTCTGATTGCTCTAGATAACTTGAGGTCTATCTTGCTCCACCGTGTTGACATTCTCATATTCTCACTTTTCTTCTCTTTTCTATTCTTTTTCTTAAATCAGAATCATGGGCTATTTCAGTCTTATGTTTTGAAGGCTAATGTATATATAAAACCGTACAACAGGGTATTTACATAATTTATTTTCTGGTATTAGATATTGCCACAAATATGTAAACCAAAAAGTCGAAGAATAGAACAAAGGACAAGTTAAGTTCTGACTTCTGAACCTGGAATCTACTTGTAGAACTGGCCATAGACAAAACTAAGGGCCACTCTTGTTTCGGGTCACTAATTTACATTATAGCTGTCTATGAATTAACCTAGACACCACACGATCTATATGTCATATAGTCTTCCGACTGTTTTTAGCTTTTAATCGTTCTTTGTATAGTTACTTGAAAAACATTTAACTTCTTGTCATGAAGTTAGCTAAGTATAGAATTTAGGTCTTAGTTCAATATATGTACAAACTTGTGTGTTGAATTTTTTTTAGGCATGCTTGATGTCATGGGTTCTGTTGTACCTTCTACAGCTTATCTTTATGATTTTGACACGTGTTACAAGATATATGTTACTACATCTACTTTAATTCGATATTAGATAAGAGCACAAGGTGTGGTGCCTTAGGTTAAACCTTAACACCATGCCACGTCAGCGCCGCATCAGTTTTAACATTTCACCTTAACTCAACAAAAAAACACCCCTTATCATAACATTCCCAAGGTTAAACCTTAACTCAACAACAATTTACAAAAACAACTCCTCATTTAAGAGGTAGAAGAAAAAAAAAAACAAAAACAAAAACAAAACAAAAACAAAAAAAACTGAAAATTCACATTAACGTACGTTATCCCCTTAACTTGGTGTTAAACTCAGGTTTAACACGACACGCGGTATGGTTAACCTTGGCTTAACATGAAAATGTTAAACTTTGACCTTGGCTTGCATGTTACCATACCGTCCTCTCTAATAAGGGGAGGTGACTCTATTAATATGTACGGATATTAATAGGAATGCATAGTTTGTTTAGTCCTGGCATCACATGCATATTTTGATTTTGTTGATTGGTGGGTTTTTATTCCCTTAATTACTTTCCCACTCCAGAAAACGATAAAGGATTTGAAACATAAATCTTTATTTCTTTTGATTCTTTTTTTTAGATGTGGGTGAGAAAATAAAAATTCCTCAATAACAAGTCGCCTAGGGGTGCTTAAGATCACGTTTTTAGAATGGTAAAAACGTCACAAAACTTTTTTTTTTTTTTTTTTATTTTTTTTTTTAAAAGAAAACACTCCTAATCACTTTCTTCCAAAGTTCCAAGGGTGGACTAAACATTATTTTCTGTTTATCTGCATTTTGTAATTGCAATTATGAGATAATCACTCCCATAACACAATCCTAACACCCTCTTAATGATAGCAGGCGTGACATACATAATAAAACACATTCACGATATTAGTATTCATTTTAATTTCTACTAAAAAAAAAAAAAAAAAAAAAAGTTCAGAAGCTCTTATTTATAAAGATGAAGATCTTTGTTTTTAAAATTTTGGATTGGGATACGAGATAAACCAGTAACAATCCATGGAATTCCAGCATTTCTTATCAAAATGCTAATAGGCATATACAGGTTAGGTGGTGTCTTATGAGTTTTGATTAATCAAATCACATGGTTTTTATTCCCATATATAGTGGTATATATTCCTATAAAAGTGACTTGTTTAGATGCACAGCTGTTTTTGTGTGAACGTGTGATTCTATAACAATGTTGAGGTCGACAAGCATAAGTGTTCATTCTCTTATTTTCTAGGTAGTTACTTTATTTTATCTCTTAATAAGTGTTCATTCTCTTATGTTTCACATGTCTAAACGGACGTTCAAATGCTTTTGTAAAATAAGAAAATATAACTCGTCCAATGAAAGGCATGGGGAGAAACGGATGAGATGTTGTAATCAACAATAGCTAGGTGAGGACTGAGGCAAATCATCCCTCAATTATACTAAATACGGTCCCTAACTAATAGCTTTTCAACAGTGAAATCTAAAAAAATACCCACATGCATAAGGACAGATTTAGATTAAGCCACTTAGTTCGCGGGAACAGTATGTGGATTTGAGGTCTAATGCAGACTAACACAATACCCTGAATATAAGAACTTATTCTGGTGCTACTCTAGGTTGGAGGGAGTAAGTAAATATGGAAATTACGACATTATTAATTAGCACTACTAGAAAACAGGGCTACACTGACGGATTTACCGACTGGACTTTTTCCGTCAGTAATTGCTTACAGAATTACCGACGGATTACTGACGGAGAGTGTTAGTGACGGATCACTGGCAGATTAGTGACAGATCACTGACGAACAAAATTCTGTCAGTAATCCGTCAATAATTACCGACAGAATTCTGACAGATTAGTGACGGGAGGAGATTCCGACGGTATTCCGACATTAAATGCCGACTGATTATGAACGGTTGGTAACCCATCACTAGTCATCTATGTCACAGACGAATTACCGATGTAATTTAGTATTTCTATTATTTTTACATTTTACTCTTTTATTAAGATATGTATCAATTTTTTATACCTTTGTGCCCACAAATACACTTGTATCACGATATGTATACACATTTGTTACAAAACGCACACATATCATCGCATCAGGATGATGCATGGGACTACCATGGATGGTTAGATGAGGTCTTAATTATAGGTCGAGTATGACAACGTATGAGTTCATAACATTGTTGTGTTATCGGAAAAATTGCTCAAATACCGATGAATGAGGCTTATCTAGATGCGTTGTAACCGCTCTGCTAAACCTATTAATGGTAAGATGAAATTTCATTTTCTAAGTATGTGTTAATTGAGTCGCCCGCTCCTAGGATATTTTATCAACATTATGTGTACGAACCTCTTCAAACATGGCTTATTACAAGCGTCATTTGGTTTGATCTTGTTGAAGGGATAAAGGTTAATCGTAACATATCATGTTGATATCGCCTATTCAAACATGGTTTATTACAAATACAAGAAAAATCCTTTCGTTCAACTTTTTATATACATTTGTCAAAACTTAAGTAAATAATAACTAGCACGTCGTGTTCATATGCTTCTTTACAATTTTACTCATCTGCCATAACTTATACGTTTATTTAAACAATTAATTTGTCAATATAATTTTTTTAGTATAAGCTAACAAAATAAGATAGCACAAATACATAAAAATTTGTTTATATGAGACTAGTTAGCTTTTAAAAGTCAAGGTTTATGATCATGGGCGGACATAAAGAGAAAAAAATTGTAGTGTAAATTTTTAAAAATATTTGGCTTTTTTAGTAATTTCCCCCTATGTACCAATTCATAATGTAGTTTCTAAAATTTATCAAAGTGTGCCCGCTCGATAAAAATTTATAGCTCTACCCCTGTTTATGATAATTTTGATTCTCTAATTTTATTTTTATGTTTTAATATTTATTTTTATGTATAATCTTTTTATTCTCTAAAAATCATCATTCCTTAAAATTATAATTCCCGCTAGGTATTTTAATGTGTCCCGCCTAGATTTTTCACCAAAATTTTTTGTCCCTCCAATTTTCATTATCTAGGGTATCCCCATCTGATTATAACTTTACACACCTAACACAAACCACTTTTCATTATCCCTGCATCTCATCATCTTCCATTTCTAATAAACATCTACATCTCATTGATTTGTTGCATCATTTATAACCACAAACCATTCAACTATGGCTCCCCATCCTCCCAAGTCGCGGGCCACAAATCCAAGCCATTCACCACCGATTTCAAGTCCACTAGTCTACAAATCAGGTATTGTAATGTCTTATATCTTCAATTCCACAACTAATTTGAGGTGTACATGGGTCAATTTCTTGTTTTGATGATTTTCGAATTTAGGTTTATGTGAACCCGAATCTATATGACCTTATAACATTAGTTCTGTTAAAATTGATGCTTATTACATGTTTATTTTGTTCATTAATTTCTCATTCCATGCTTAATTTTCAATAGTACCTGTATTTGTTATATTACTTATGATAACTTGTTTGGTTATGGTAAAAAAAAAAATAGTTTGCATATTCTGGAAAAATGGTCTTGTAGCCTAAATGGAAAATGGCTTAACTGAATTTGGGGCTATTATGTCACTTAATGTTGTGACTTTGGGGTTGACTAACTAGGGTCTATAGGGGTGTCAATAGGGTCTGGTTGACCTGACCCGAACCTTAACCCGATAAGCCTTATAGGGTCGGGTTTAATCGGGTTAAAAAAGCTTGTCGGGTTAGCTTGACCCGAACCCGATAACCCGATATTGGTATCGGCTATTATGTCACTTAATGTTGTGACTTTGGGGTTGACTAACTATCGGGTTAGCTTGCAACTTGCTAATTTATATTTGTTGTACATGCTTTTTAAGATACTGATATTAATGTTTTTTGCCTAGTGTGTTTTAAAGTTTGTATACTTATATTAAGGTAGGCTTGGTTTTGTACTAGTAGTGAAAGTCGTCATTATTTGTACTAAGTAGTTAATGTAAAGCGTATTTGATTGCTAGCAATTGTTTTTAGAAAAAAGCTTAATAAAATGTGTCCTTAAGTAAAGATGTATAGTGTTAATAGTTTTATGAGTTTTTTTACTTTAGTCTCAGTTGTTAATCCTTATTCGGATGAAACTACAAATGAAAATTAACTCATAATATATATTTATTTCACTCCGTCATGGTATTTTTAATTTCGAACAGCTACGAGTCATATTTTTGGCCTACTGAAATCGTTTCATTCGCTTTTGTGCGATGCATTGTCTTTTTTTATCACTAATACAGGTTGTGGTTCTTAATTTTTATACAGCTTGCGTTTTTGTATGGCATGTATTTATGAAAACCTTTATATTCTCTAAGTAGCCTTTTAGTGTTGTGATGATGAACCTTGTGGGCATGCATCTTATATATATTCGTTTTGTTACAACCAGGATCAACAAAGCATAGAGTTTTCTCAGCGCCATGTAACAAAAAGAGCAAAGAAACTCGAATTGAAGGTATAGATTAGTTTCCTTCAAGAAAAATATTGTTTTAAAGCTGCATATTTCATTGCATCTAGCATTGTGAATTTTGAGTGATAGTTAGAAAATACCCTGCCACTTGGAGTTAAAGAAGCACTCATGTGAATGCATTTCTTATTAATCCCCATCCATTGTTTAAATGGTGTATTTGTGATTGCTAACTATTTTTTTGTTGTGTTATAGCCAACAGGCGTACTTTGGAGAAGAGAAGTACTAGTGGCACTAAAAAAGGTCCCTCTGTATGTGTAAGTAGCAAAGGTTCAACAGGTGGTTGTAGCATTAGTTCACTAGCTCGGGCTGCTGATGTACCAGATGATATGCTCCTAGATTCAAACACATGCTCCTTTCCTACACCGGGTAGAGACACCGAGGGGAGATGTGACATTGGTGAGGATTTATCACATCATACGATAGATGCGCCAAACATTGTTGGTGATGATGTTTCCATTGACAACTCACAAACACGACGAGGCCCAAATGCCACCAAGCCTCGTCCTGTTCATCCATCACAGCGAGAGGAGATTTGGGTTATTGATACCGAGTACGTGTACGCACTTGTGGATTTTAATACCAAATTAATTATGAAATTTATACTAAATTGTTTCCATTATGTAGGTTTGTTGATAATCCTGGTGTTGTTCGTTCCATATCCTCTATGTTGAAGAGCTCATTTCACGGTCCTTGGCATGCCTGGACAGATGTAGATCAAGATTCTCGTGATGTATTGTGGACGCGTTTCAAGGTTTTAACTTACTACATTGTATAACTTAGTAAACGTATTAGAAGTGCTTCTAACTGTACATGATATTAACTTGAAAAGTGTTACATGTGTAGAATGTTTATCGTTGGGATCCTTGCATCAATGAAGAGGTTCATGGTGCGTGGGAGGCATGGCTAAGAAAGAATTTTCGCGACTTCATGAGTGATGTTCGTAAGTATGCCAAGAAAGAATATACTAAGGTCGAAGGGGAAGCTTTTGATGGAGAAAATTACTCTGTCCTCGCGCCTTATGGCCCAGTCTGGATACGGGACGATTATTGGCAAGGTTTGATTAAAATATGGAATGCACCTCAATGGCGAGAGAAGTCAAGAAAGGCGTCACAAAACAGGAACACGGAAACAGATGGATCAGTGGGGAAGCATAGGTGCGGGTCAATTACAATGACTCAACATAGGTTAAACAAGGTAAACTTTCAAAATAAAGTTTTCTTCTGCTATTTATTGTATTTATTATCAACTATTTATCATAATACTTGCTGCAGGAAAAGGAAACAGGTGGCCCAGTTAGTTTTCAAGTTCTTTTTGAAGACACACACGCACAAGACGGTGTGTACATTAACCAGAAGGCACAAAATCTAGGGGTATGTTTCTTTTTCTTATTGGAATTAAAGGCAACGTTTTTATTTGATCTTGTTGCTAGGCTGCTGTTTAGTTGTTGAGCTTTTGTTGGTTACTTTTGCTGATGTTTGCTATTACTGCTGAATCATATCCTCAAGAAAACCATGACATCCGTTAGATCAAACAACTTTTGATCTTGACCATTATAATTCATGAATTATCTTTTTATAACCATTAACCCATAATAAAACCCCACCTTCATCCCTTTCTGCTTTCCTTGTTACCCAAAACCAGGAAACACAAACAAAACACTTAACCCTTTTACCCATCCCCTGCACCCACGCCTGTCCCTCTCTTTTGCCCATCACTTACCCATCCCCTGCACCCACGACTGTCTCTCTCTTTTGCCCATCACTTACCCAACTTCCAACACACTAGCCCCAGGGGGTGTTTGCTGCTGATTTTCTACACTAAAAGGGGTTTGTTTGCTGCTGATTTTCTGCAATAGAAAGGGTTCGTTTGCTGCTGATTTTCTGCGCAACAGGGGGTGTTTGATTTGCTTATTTTCAGCCCCGAAAAGGGTGTATTTGTTTGCCTTGGTTGGTCCTCGGTCCACAGCAGTAACACCAAAGAGGTGTTTGGTGTTTGTGTGGCCTATTTCAGCCCTCGAAAGGGTGTGCATAAAAGGGTGTTTGGTAATGGCGGGTTTTGAAAATTTTTGTAGCCAAACGACCCTTTACCAAGGGTCTGCTGTCCCTTTTAATCTGATGTAATAGCAGATGTTAAATCAGTATTTTTCAGCTAATTAGTTGCTTATTCAGTCAAGTTTAATGTTAGATTTTAGATAGTTAATGTGTTTTGAATGGTTGTTGTTTAGTTCACTTAGTTGCAGTTAGGCTATTTTCATATCATTCTCAATAAGCGTTGTATATTTATCTGTAACAGAATGCATACAAGGAGAAATTTTTGGCAAAGCATGGCCCGGATAAGACTAAACATCCAGCAGGTGATATGGATCTTTGGAATGAGTGTACCGGAGGGAAAATAAAGGGAAGGACATTTGGTACTAGTTCATTATCGTCAGATCCCCATTATGTGGTGACGGGTATGCCTTCCACTCGATCTTCTTGCAATCCTCATCCTCATTGTGGAGGTTCAACATCCATGAGTGAGGTTAGTAACTTTTATTAGCTGTTAAGTAAATAAGTTGGTTTAGTCAGAAAACAAGTCATATTGAGTAAATGGGTTGGTTTAGGTCGTCGTATGTTTATGATGTATTTAAATTGTAGGTAATACGGTTGGAAGAAAAGATGGAGCTACAAAAACAAGAGCATGTTACTCGTGAAAAAGCTCTAAGGAAGGAATTTGAGGATCGTGAAGCAGCAATAAACAGACAACGAGAGGAAGATCGCCGTGAATGGCAAGATAGCCTTAGGGAGTTCCAAAAGATTATGCTTGGAAGATCATCACATTCCCCTTCTACCTAGTAACTAAAATATTGTGTAGTAGGATATCGGATATTAGCATCGTAGACATTTTGTTATCTTGAAGTTGTAAATCGAATGTTTGATCGATATTTTGCAGATTTTAGTATGAATTTGAATGAATGTATTATGCACAGTTTGGATCATTGTGCAAGTTATTCTTTTATATACAGCAACCTGTAACTAGTTATTGTGGTAATTGTATCAGTAATATTGGTGGGTAAACCCGTTGGAAATCTGTCGGCAATATCCCTCGTTAAGTTGTCGGTAAATCCGTCAATATTTTTTGTTGGTAGATTGTTGGTAATACTGACAGATTGCCGACAAGAAAATCTGTCATTAAATTTTTAAATCTGTCGGTAATTCTGACGGTAAATATTACCGACGACGATATTACCGACGGAAAATTTCTGACAGTAACCCGTCGGTAATGGCCATTACTGACGGGTTACTGACAGAACTGGCCGTCGGTGTAGCCCAGTTTTCTAGTAGTGATACTTTCCATTGATTAATATGTCTTAGTATCGTAGTTTAAAGAACTCGAATCTTAAGTTCAAGTAATCATGAGTCACAGTTATGTCAGGTTGCTGTATATTATTTGCCTTAAATTTATTGGTTAACTAAAAGATAGTAAAATCCCTTATAATGGCACACCAGTGTTGCATAATTTACATATACATCTGTTTATATAGAAGTTCATTCGAACCATCATGTCCCTTCACCAATAGGTGTAACTTCCTGTAACTACCAATAACTACCAATAACCGCTATTCGGTTATTAACTATCAAACTAAAATGTTCAGCCCTTAGGCTTCTGTTTGTTACAAATTAAACCTTGTCCAACAAGACTTATGCAATTAACGTCCAACAGGAAGTGATCATTCTGCTAGTATTTTTAAGTTAGTATATGTAATCAAATTATATAACTACGAGGTATTAGGATTCCGATTTTTATTTGTGAGCATGACGGGTTCATCCCTGTTGGCATAATCTCGCCCCTAAGCAAAGTTCAAGGGCCTACATGTACAAGTAAAAAACACAAGGACCAAATAGGGTTACATAGAAGTTAATAATTGTATAACGGTTATTATGGGGAATCGACACAAACACAGAAACCATTGCAACGGTTCCTTGAAGGCTGCAGGCACAAGGTGTCGACTCACCAAGAATATATAGGGGTCGTTTTGATCTCAGTTTCATATATCAGATATTGTACAAAAACATAGTTGTAAACCAAATACGTTTATTAATACAAATCGTTGTCTGGTTTTCTCACGTTTTTGTCTGTTTTTCTCACGTTTTTTCCATTTTCGTACGTTTTTGTCCGTTTTTCTTACGTTTTTCCGTTTTCATACGTTTTTCTTACGTTTTTTCTGTTATCATACGTTTTTGTCTGTTTTTATACGTTTTCGTCCGTTTTTTATACGTTTTCGTCCGTTTTTCTTACGTTTTTTTCATTTTCAGATGTTTTCATACGTTTTCTTACGTTTTCATCCATTTTCGTTCGTTTTCTTTAGTATTTGTTTGTTTTTATCCATTTTGTCCATTTTCTCACGTTTTTTTCCGTTTTCATATGTTTTTGTCCTTTTTTCTTACGTTTTTGTTCATTTTCTTACGCTTTCATCCGTTTAATACGTTTTCGCCTCGTTTTTTTTCATTTTTGTCTGTTTTTCTTACGTTTTTTCTGTTTTCATACGTTTCACCTGTTTTTAAACGGTTTTCATACGTGTCACCCGTTATAAAAACGGGTGAAACGTATGAAAACGGAAAAAACGTAAGAAAATGAACAAAAAATTAAGAAAAGCGATCGAAAATGTATGAAAATGGATGAAAACGTAAGAAAACGGGCCAAAACGGACAAAAACGTATGAAAATAAAAAAAACGTAAGAAAGACGGACGAAAACGTATAAAAACGTAAGAAAACGGGCGAAAACTTATAAAAAACGAACGAAATCGTATAAAAAAGACAAAAATGTATGAAAACAGAAAAAATGTTATAAAAAGGGACAAAAACATATGAAAATGGATAAAACGTAAGAAAAACGGACAAAAACGTACGAAAACGGAAAAAACGTGAGAAAAACAGACAAAAACGTAAAAAAAAAAAAAAAAAAAAAAAAAAAAAAAAAAAAAAAAAAAAAAGGACTAAACGGACAAAAACGTATGAAAACAGAAAAAAAATGTGAGAAAAACATACAAAAAACGGAAAAAGAACGAACGAAACATATGAAAACGGAAGAACGTGAGAAAAACGGCCAAAACGTACGAAACAGACAAAAACGTTAGAAAACAGACAAAAACGTAAAAAAAGGGACAAAACGGACAAAAACGTAAGAAAATAGAAAAAAAAAACGTAAGAAAACGGAAAAAACATGAGAAAAACGGACAAAAACGTAAGAAAAAAGGACAAAAACATAAAAAAAACGGACGAAAACGTATAAAAAAATAATACTAATACTAAAAGTTAAATTTAAAAAAAAAGGGACTAAATTTGCAAAACCTGGCGAAACACAGGGACCATTGGTGCAAGAAACTGAAAAGTAATATAGAGAGAAGGGTATTTTAGTCATTTAATGTAGGTTAGGGACGATTTTTGCCCCAAAAGTTTCCCACAGGGACGATCTTTGCACTTTTCAAACGTTTGGGACGAAACGTGCAATTTGCCCAAACTTTAGGGAAGATTTTTGCAATTTACTCATACTTTTATTAATACAAATAGTTAGTAGTTAATTGTTTCGTGTTACTTAATTCATTCGAGTATCATAACCCCGCTGGGCAACAAATTGGCATCAGAGCCTGCGTTTGTTTTGGCGACACAAGATCAAAGAAAGTTGGGTTAAGGTTTTCTGCAAATCACTGGATTTGAAGAAACACAACAGCCTTGTTGTTGGTTCAGGCAGAAACCAGGAAAGGAACATTAGTTTCCTTGGCGTAGAAATTAAGGGCGGAAAAAGAAACAAAAGGTGCTTTTTTTTTTTTTTGGTTCGAAGATAGAACAAACAAAACCTTTGTTGGTGTTTATTTTGCTGGTTCGAAAAGGAAGGTAAAAGGGGAACACAATTTCTTTGTGGTTTACTGTTTCGGAAAAAACAAAGGGACAAGGTTTTTTGTTGCCTTCTGGTTCGAAAAAAAAAAGGCAAAAAGGAAGAAACATGAAAGGGGAGTGTTTGGGTAATTGTACAAGGAAGGAAGTGAACACACTCAAGTGTTCCTACCGAAAGAAAATCATATCGTTGGAGGAATCGCAAATTCGGGTTTTACATTCTAAACTAAAATATGAATTTTATAATTTTTAGTCTTGTAAGATTAGAAAATTTTTTTGCTTTTGATTCCTAGTAGAATTTATAAGATTTCCTAGATTCTTAAATATAATCCCTATTAGAATTAGGAATAGTTTCTAGACAAAATGACTGGAGACACAAGCAAGGAAACAAACAAGGAAATTATAATTCACAAAGAGGTTACATCGTTTTCCCAATTTCAATGTCCCATTCTAAAACATACAAATTATACAGTATGGGCACTTCGTATAAAAACCATACTAAAAGCAAATGGGCTGTGGGAATTGATAGAACCTACTGGTAATGAGGAACCAGATACAAAAAAGGATATGACTACAACTGCATATCTGTATTAGGCATTACCAGAAGATATGATTTTACAAGTAGCTAGTTGTAAGAGTGCAAAAGAAATTTGGGAAGCACTACAAACTAGGCATATAGGTGTAGATAGAGTACAGAAACCACAGCTACAAACTCTCAAAACTGAATTTGAGATGTTGAAAATGAAAGAAAATGATAGTATTGACGTTTTCTCAGCAAAACTCAATAGTATTGTCACAAGGGCTAGTGGCTTAGGATCAACTTTTGATCAACAAATTCTTAAATATAATCCCTATTAGAATTAGGAATAGTTTCTAGACAAAATGACTGGAGACACAAGCAAGGAAACAAACAAGGAAATTATAATTCACAAAGAGGTTACATCGTTTTCCCAATTTCAATGTCCCATTCTAAAACATACAAATTATACAGTATGGGCACTTCGTATAAAAACCATACTAAAAGCAAATGGGCTGTGGGAATTGATAGAACCTACTGGTAATGAGGAACCAGATACAAAAAAGGATATGACTACAACTGCATATCTGTATTAGGCATTACCAAAAGATATGATTTTACAAGTAGCTAGTTGTAAGAGTGCAAAAGAAATTTGGGAAGCACTACAAACTAGGCATATAGGTGTAGATAGAGTACAGAAACCACAGCTACAAACTCTCAAAACTGAATTTGAGATGTTGAAAATGAAAGAAAATGATAGTATTGACGTTTTCTCAGCAAAACTCAATAGTATTGTCACAAGGGCTAGTGGCTTAGGATCAACTTTTGATCAACAAACCTTAGTGCGAAAACTATTAAGTTCAGTACCTAGAAGGTTTATACAAATCGTGGCAGCCATAGAACAATTTTCTTATCTAGAAAACACAACCCTAGATAAGACAATTGGAAGGTTAAAAGCCTTTGAGGAAAGAGTAAAACTCTTTGATGGAAACCCTAGTGACAATCAGGACAAACTTTTGTTCACAAATTATGACAATACTACAAGTCATAAAAACGGTGGACAAGAAAAGTTTAGATCATCGGAAGATAACCAAGATGGAAAGCCCAAGCAATACAACAATGATAGGAAAACTTCACATATGTTCAAGAAAAATAATTTTCAGAAAAGGGACTTAAGTAAAGTAAAGTGTTACAACTGTAACAAGCTTGGACATTTCAAGAGAAACTGCAAAGAAAAGAATAGGAGACAAGAGCAATCAAACTTGGTTCAAGAAGACATTGAACCAACGCTCTTAATGGCAGTTGAAGGAAAAGGATGCGTGAGAGAGAAAATCTTCTTAAATGAAAAGGAGATTGAACCCAAGAAGTACATAAGCTCAGATAAAAGCTTATGGTACTTAGATAATGGTGCTAGCAACCGTATGACAGGAGTTAGGACACACTTTAAGGAAATTAATGAGAAAATTTTAGGAAGAGTCCGTTTTGGAGATAGGTCATATGTAGAGATTAAGGGTAAAGGCTCCATATTGCTGGAATGTAAAAACAAAGAACAAAAGGTGATTCCCAGTATTTACTACATTCCCAACTTAAAAAGCAATATATTGAGCCTAGGACAATTAACAGAGAATGGCTGTAAGATCATTATGCAAGACAACATACTATTGCTATATGGTCAGGATCAAAAACTCCTCATAAGAGTTGAAAGATCAATAAACTGACTTTACAAGGTTAACTTGAATGTTGGTATGCCTATGTGTTTATTGACTAATTTAGAAAACCATGCATGGCTCTGGCATGCTAGGTTGGGTCATTTGAATTTTGATTCTATCAAACAAATGACTCGGAAGAAATTAGTGGAAAGAATACCCAAGATTAATCACAAGAGTCTAGTATGCAATGCATGCTTACTAGGAAAGCACAGTAGAGCTCCGTTTCCAAATCAAACAAACACTAAGTCTTTGGAACTTGTAAACTTAGTATTTGGAGATTTATGTGGACCTATTTCCCTATAAATAGAATCAGGAAAAAAGTACATGTTTTTGCTAGTAGACGATTGTACTAGATACATGTGGGTATACTTCTTAAAATCAAAGGATGAGGCGTTTGAGACCTTTAAGGAATTCAAGTTAAAGGTGGAAAATGAGGTCGGGAAAAACTTAAAGGCATTTAGAACAAATAGAGGAGGTGAGTTCACGTCAAAATAATTCACAAGCTACTGTAAGGAGAAAGGCATACTTATGCAACTTACAGCACCATATTCCCCACAACAAAATGGTATTGTAGAGAGACGGAATAGGTCTATAATGAGCACAACGAGGAGTATGTTAAAGGCTATGAATATGCCACAAAATTTTTGGGCTGAAGCAATTAGGCATGCTATTTATATCTTAAATAGAGTACCTACAAAAGCCCTGAAGGATTCTACTCCCTATGAAACGCTAAAGGGTAGAAAACCAAACCTGAAACACCTTAGAGTGTTTAGATGCAAAGCATATGCAAAGGTAACCAAACCACATCTATAGAAATTAGATGATAGAAGCAAGGAATTGGTTTACCTAGGAAGCGAACCAGGATCAAAGGCTTATCGATTGTTTGATCCTGTAAGTAAGGTTATGATTGTTAGTAGAGATGTAAAGTTCAAAGAGAATGAAGGATGGGACTGGAAAGGTTATTTGGATAATTCTAATCCAACTGAACCAGAATGGACGGATTTCATTATAAATGAAAACCAAACATCAAGTATCATTGATGTAGAGAGCACACAAGATTCGGAAGAAAATAATGAAGATAATGCTCAAAGTCCCACACAAAATACTGCTCATAGTGTATCTGATGATGAGATTAAACAAATGGACTATCCATCAACACCTATACCGTATAACTATGAACCAAACTTAGAAGAATCTACTAGACAAACTTCATCTATAGCAAGACCATATGATCATACTCCAGTTCAAGGATACAGAAACTTATCTAACATATATGATCGCGCACGAAGAGTTCAAGCTGATGAACTAATGCTATTAGAGAAAGAACCTAGAAACTATAAGGAAGCCGCACAAGATAAGAAGTGGATTGAGGCAATGCAGATAGAAATTGACTCAATCAACAAAAACAAGACATGGAAGCTAGCTACCCTACCAGACAACCAGAAGGCTATTGGTCTAAAATGGGTATTTAAGACTAAACGAGATGCAGATGGAAGAATTATAAAACAAAAGGCTCGTTTAGTGGCTAAAGGATACGTACAAGAGCATGGAATAGACTACGATGAAGTCTTTTCTCTTGTAGCAAGAATGGAAACAATCAGGTTGATTCTTGCATTGGCAGCTTATCATGGATGGGAAGTTCACCACTTAGATGTAAAATCAGCATTTTAACATGGCGAACTTAAAGAAGAAGTGTATGTTACTATACCAGAAGGCTTCAAGAAACCAGGAAATGAAAATAAAGTGTATAAACTTGACAAGGCACTTTATGGTTTAAAGCAAGCACCACGCGCTTGGAACATGAAGTTAGATCAAACCTTGAAATCATTAGGTTTCAAGAAATGTACATTAGAGCAAGCAATCTACACAAGAGTCAGAAATGACTCTATGCTGCTTGTTGGATTTTATGTGGATGATCTAGTAGTTACTGGAAGTAACAAGAAAAACCTTCAAGAGTTTAAGTCAAAAATGGAAGAAAATTTTGAGATGAGTGACTTAGGCTTATTAGCTTACTACTTGTGAATAGAGGTTATCCAAACAGAGGATGAAATCTCAATAAAGCAATCAGGATATGCAAACAAGATTCTTAAAGACGCAAGAATGGAAGATTGAAATGAAACCAAGATTCCCATGGATCCAGGAACAAAGCTAGTAGAAACGGAAGGAGGAGAACTAGTTGATGCTACAGAATATAGAAGTTTAATTGGATGTTTGAGGTTCTTACTTCATACAAGGCCGGACCTCAATTACTCAGTTGGCTTATTAAGCCGGTTCATGCAAGAACCAAGGGAGCAACACATTAAGGCAATTAGACAAGTGTTACGTTATATCAAAGGCACTTCAAACTTTGGTATAACTTATCATAAGACCGTAGGATGCAAGTTACTTGGATATAGTGACAGCAGTTATGGCATCAACATAGAAGAAGGCAAAGGAACAACAGGGATCGTATTTTACTTCGGGAACTCACCTATAAGCTGGGTTTCTCAAAAACAACCTACTGTTGCATTATCGTCATGTGAGTCAGAATTTATGACAGAAACAGCAGCAGCTTGTCAAGCAGTATGGCTACAAAGACTATTAAATGCTTTAACAGGCTGGTAAGAAGAAAAGATTACGATCAAAGTCGACAACAAATCGGCTATAACACTTATGAAAAACCCCGTGTTTCATGGCAGAAGTAAACACATTGATATACGCTACCACTTTATCAGAGAATGTGTTGAAAAGAATCAGATCGAAGTTGAACACATAAGTGGAGACTTACAAAAGGCGGACATACTTACCAAGGCATTGGCAAGGACCAAGTACGCAGAAATGAGAGAGCTGTTAGGCGTAAAAGATCTGATAGGATTAGGCACGATATTAGGGGGTGATTGTTGGCATAATCTCGCCCCTAAGCAAAGTTCAAGGGCCTACGTGTACAAGTAAAGAAACACAAGGACCAAATAGGGTTACATAGAATTTAATAACTGTATATCGGTTATTATGGGGAATCGACACAAACACAGAAACCATTGTAACGGTTCCTTGAAGGCTGCAGGCATAAGGTGTCGATTCACCAAGTATATATAGGGGTCGTTTTGATCTCAGTTTCATATATCAGATATTGTACAAAAACATAGTTGTAAACCAAATACGTTTATTAATACAAATCGTTAGTAGTTAATTGTTTCGTGTTACTTAATTCATTCAAGTATCATAACCACGCTAGGCAACAATCCCTGACATTTAGATTGATTCATAAATTTGTACTAAGATGTAATCATAAACTATTAGCAACTAAGATTATATGTCAAAACACAGTAACATCTATTAGTAGAAATGATAGCTCTTGTTGCTTCTCAAAACTAGAGAATTACATGTGGAAGATGGAACATGTTCACATTGTCATGCACTCAAAATTAAGAAAAGAAAAATAAACACCAGCAGAAAACAAAACCAAAAAATAACTCATGTCTTTCCTGCTCTAACGACTATGGAAACATTAAATTGTTCCTATAGTTGTATTAACCTAACTCTCACTAAAAATTGTAAAAATTTTATTTTATTGAAAAGGCTTCTCTAAACACATATAGCATTAGCCATGAGGAGTAATGGCACCAGCTGACCCTTTAGATGAAGAGTCATTATCTCATTGGCACCGCCAATCAGCTCCTGCCCTATGAACACGGCTGGAACCCTTGGTTTGCACCCTAATTCCATGAGTTCCTTCTCTATTTGTTGTCCCTTTGGATGATCATCTAGCTCATATACAGTAGGATTATTGTTTTGGCCAACAGATCCCATAGACAGGTAAGTGCTTCTTGGCCATTTGATATCAGTGTTTCTTTTGTTATAAGCCATTTGTGCAATGAATTGAATGGATGTTGAGTGCAGTAATTTAGTGTAGATATTGTGTGCAATAGAATAGTGCAGATAAGAAAATAAGGAGGGAAAGTTAAAACAAGAAAAGTAACTGTATTGATATTTACAAACGAATTTCTATAGTCCTATATATAGTTTATGAAAGGGTATGACCAAAGGTTGTGATGGTTCATGAATAAAAACACTTATGCCTTTTAACAACCTTAACTGTCACATAACTGCCCCTTCCAATAACTATATAAACGTCCATTTCACATGGTCAATGATATGTCTGAGTGGATTTAGCCATATCTAACTTAGGCTGCAGTCTTTGATCATTAATAGGATCAAGACTGCATATGTCTTATAATTACAATACAAACAAATGAGAAACTGTCTTAATAAGGCATGAACAACAATGTTCAGCATTTTGAACTTAATAAATATCCAACATTCCTCCCTAAGGACAAAATGCTGGTGTTCTTTGTCTTCTTTCCTGGTTTAATCAGATGATGATTGTAAAATCATCGATGTCATAGTCTCCATTAATCTTAGAGCTTCCTGTCCTTCTTCCTGATAAAACATGTTGCTTGATTCTTCATTGCTGTTAAGATTTTCCATTATCACACCAAAATGCTCCAATCTTTTGTCTTCGTGCTTGTTCTTGGCTCTCCTCTTGGAATCCCTCCAATGCATTTCTCCATGCTTCCTGAAACAAGTCCTTCTGTTTCAGTCTTTGAGGCCCTTGCAGTGCTGTAATAAGACATAAAGACATCCAAATAGTGATTGTAGCATGCTTTTATCTCATGGCCATTTTCCTTTTCAAGGCCAAATATTTATGCAATGTAATCAAAGTATTGTGTAAAGACTACACTGAGGTATCCCCCAAGTGTGTCCACAAGTTTGTAGAGATCCATCAAGTGGATCTCTCTATTTCTTATTTTGGGTGGAATGGGTCCTGGTAGGTCCCTATTCAAATGGACAGTGTAAAACCAGATGAATGCATTATCAAATGCATTTCTAAAATTGTCCCATTCTTGGCTTATTATTTCATCAATTTGTATTAAGTCAAGAAATGAAACAAAATCATTAAAAGAGGAAATTGTAATAGGATAATGTACACCTTTAACACAAATGAATTCATCTTACTTTGTGATGGTGCCATTCTGATTCTCCTCCCTTTTCTCCAAAGAACTTTCTTCAAGTAGTTTATAAAAGTCTTCCATATATTTGTTCTGTCTATTCTTCATTTTGTTTGGATCAAAACAGCAATCTTGTGGTATTTAAACATTGGTACTGGCCTGCACTTGTTGCCTTTGAAGGTGAGTTCCAGGCCTTGTAACTACAATTGCTTGGCTGATAGGATGTTAAAAGAAACATCTGGTGTGTAGTACACACCAGGAATGATAAGAATGTCAGATCCTATCAAAATTTGTACTTCTCCTACCCCATGGATAAACATAAGTTTGTGTTGTTCTTGTATCTTTTCCACAACAAACTTCTCTTTGATCTTGGCAAATGGGTTCAAGTTTGAACAGACATGTTTGTCTAACCTATTGCTGATATACCAGATCTTATCCCATCCTTCTTCATCAGTACCTTCCACCATGAAATTTGTGGATAGGTTTATGTATTATGGATAAGTAAGTTAGATATTTGTAGTTTTTGTCTTCTCCTTTGGTTCTGCAGCTTGCTTCTTCTTCTCTTTGTTGGGACAATTGGCAGAGATATGTCCCCTAACACCACAACCAAAGCATATGTACCTTCTATGCTTTTCAGTGTTGGTTTGTGGTTTTGGCAAGGCCTGGTTATAGGCTTCAATGTCCAACATCTTTTTCTTTAGCATGGCTTTGCATTCCTATGAGAGTTGTCTCATACATCTCCCAAATTTGGTGCTACTCTCTCTTTGTATCTGTCTTGATATGAAGTCTCTTTGGAATCTGGTTAGCAAGGTTCTCCCAGTTTTTATGCTCTGATACCAATTGTTGGCCTTGTAACGGATATATGGTCTTAACGTTAATCACAATATACCAAGTAAAACAGGGATTCAATGAAACTGTAAAAGTGTTTGTATTAATTTGTCATCATCATTCATGCATAATATGTTCATAGTATATATACTAACTCAAAAGGTACAAAGTGAACCGTTGTGATGGTTTAGGGATATGGCATTTATGTTATAACAGTCATATAACCGTTTTCTATAACTGTCTATGTTGACTTTGAGGTCTGACTTTTCTTGGTTTACTTTTGTTGACCGGGTCGTTGTGGGTTGAGATGGGTCGATTGATGATTAACCCAATATTCTCCCCTTAATCACAATCGTCTTGTTGCAGATCTTTGACTCCAATTAGTTGTCTCATTGTGAGGAATCTGATCTTCGGTAGTGCTTTTGTCAGTATGTCAGCCTTCTGAAATTCTCCACTTATGAATTCGACTTGTAGATCTTCTCTTTCGACACATTCTCTTATAAAGTGGTATTTTATATCGATGTGCTTACTTCTTCCGTGAAATACGGGATTCTTCATTAGTTCGATGGTAGACTTGTTGTCGACCAGTATTGTAACTTTTTCTTCTTGTGTGTGCGTAAGCTTGCTCAGTAATCTCTTTAACCATAATGCTTGTGTTGCTGCTGCTGTCTCTGCAATGAATTCGGATTCACATGATGATAGATCTACCGTGGCTTGCTTTTATGTACTCCAGCTGATTGGTAATTCACCATAGTAGAAGATAATTCCAGTAGGGCCTTTGCCTTCTTGAGTGTTGACTCCATAGCTACTGTCACTATAACCTTGTATCTGGTTTCCTCCATTGTGTTTGTAGGTGATTCCATAGTCTTTTGTTCCTTTAACATAGCGTAGTACTTGCCTTATAGCTTTCATGTGTTGTTCCTTCGGTTCTTGCATAAAACAACTAAGTAATCCAACGGAATAACTTAAGTTGGGTCTTGTATGTAGCAGATATCGTAAGCATCCAATCAAGCTTCTATATTCAGTTGAGTTGACCGTTGTTGCTTCAATGTTCTTTGTTAATCTTGTTCCTGGATCCATAGGTATTCATTGCAGTCTAGCATTCCAACTTCCTTTAGGATCTTGCTTGCGTAGGCGGATTGCTTTATTGATATGTCACCTCCAGTTTGTGTGACTTCAATTCCTAAGTAGTAGGATAGTAACCCTAGGTCACTCATCTCGAATTTCTCTTCCATTTGAGCTTTGAACTTGTCTATTTCTTTCTTTAGTGTGCCAGTGATGATTAAATCATCCACATAGACTCCTACTAGAAGTATTGAGTCTTTCGATTTCTTCGTGTAGACAGCTTGTTCCAAATCGCATTTCTTGAAATCTAAAGACTTCAAGGTATTGTCTAATTTTATGTTCCAAAGCGCACTTCTTGTCTTAAGCCGTATAGAGCTTTTATGAGTCTCCCAAATTTGGTGCTACTCTCTCTTTGTATCTGTCTTGATATGAAGTCTCTTTGGAATCTGGTTGGCAAGGTTCTCCCAGTTTTTATGCTCTGATACCAATTATTGTTTTGGCCAACAGATCCCCTAGACAGGTAAGTGCTTCTTGGCCATTTGATATCAGTGTATCTTTTGTTATACGCCATTTGTGTAGTGAACTAAATGGATGTTGAGTGCAGTAATTTGGTGTAGATATTGTGTGCAATAGAATAGTGCAGATAAGAAAATAAGGAGGGAAAGTTAAAACAAGAAAAGTAACTGTATTGATATTTACAAACGAATTTCTATAGTCATATATATAGTTTATGAAACGGTATGACCAAAGGTTGTGATGGTTCATGAATAAAAACAGTTATGCCTTTCAACAACCTTAACTGTCACATAACTGCCCCTTCCAATAACTGTCTAAACGACCATTTCACATGGTCAATGATATGTCTGAGTGGCTTTAGCCATATCTAACTTAGGCTGCAGTCTTTGATCATTTATAGGATCAAGACTACATATGTCTTATAATTACAATACAAACAAATGAGAAACTGTCTTAATAAGGCATGAACAACAATGTTTAGCATTTTGAACTTAATAAATATCCATCAAGCATTAGCTCCAAAACTACTAATTAGTGTCTTGATGGTATGGCTCATGCAGCAAGAGCTTTTGCTGAATATGACTACTGATCTTTCATTCACCAATGTTGTGACCACGACCATTTCGGAAGGTTCTAGAATGAGTGATCAGAAAAGCAACCCTAAGTTCGTTGTATGAATTGAGTGAGGGATTGATGTTCTATGTAGAAGACTAGATGTGCTGGAAAGTGTACATATTGTTGTGAGTAAACCAATCTCTTGCTAATGCTATATATAGAAATAGATCTTAAAGTAGCTGGTTTGATATGCTTAGTTGGCACTGAAACAAATTCTTTTACCCCTGTACGGCACCATTTATTAGGTTTCACAAAATAATAATATTCCATTGTGCAGCATGGCAAGTTGCTTCTCTGAATATTGATATGCATGAGAGGATCTTACTAGTCGAAGGACATCTTTAACCTTGATGCACCCTTTAAGAAATTCTTTTGCTACAATTATCTGTGAAAGGGAATTATTGTAATGATAAATATGAATATCTATTTGTCTATTTATATATCTATCTTAGAGTTTCTACTGTGGTGGAAGATGTAATCAAAATTGGGTAGACACGCTACCTTTCCTTATGAAAGATCTTAAGTAAAAGAAAAGGATGAGTGATGGGAAAAGTAAGCATTTAGGAACTTACGCTCTCTTATCAAGTAGCTATGCATGGAAAATATCATAAATGATGAAAATCACTGGATATTCATACAACTGTCTAAGATTATTTACTTTATTCATTTTGCTTACACGATGTTGAAAAAAGTTGATTGATTCATTGTTAATTATGCATGTTTTGGGGTTAGATGTTTGGTTATAACTTTGAATATAACAAGATCTTATTATGAAATAAGCTAACCTAATCATGGTGATTGAAATGTCCCTTGTAGGACTCGGCAGCCTACAAACTCTCAGGATAGATTGCGGAACCTGAATCTGTGAAGAACTCCACACACTTCATGCAACTTATTATTGGAATTTAAATACTGTGACAATCATAAACATAACAATTATACACGAGCCACGCAAAGGAAGCAAGGATCATATAGTATAACAAATTAATCTAAAAAGAAAACATACCTTGTTAGCTTCCAAACGATTCAAGAAAGTGGTGAAGAAAACAATAAACCCTAAATTAGGGTTAATCGTAAATCATCCCTTGTGGGATTCGAACACCAAACCACCAAAAAATCCTAACTTCTCTACGATTTTGCAAACACGTATTGTTAGCGATTCCATTAGAATGCTAGTTCTTAGATCACGAAAACAAGCTCAACAATTTTGTTACACTTAAGATCAAATGCAAAAACCCTTATAGGAATTGTAATTAGTCGATCAAGGAGTAAGAGGGGAGAAGAAGAGAAGAAAATCTTGTTTAGGGTTTCTAAGAGATGCCCAATAATGAAACAAAGAGGTTCGTTTATATAGTGCATTAAAACTTAGAGAACAAGCTATCCCAATCCAACCCAAACACCCCTAGGGGCCGGTCACATTAAGAGGAGAGGGGTTCTAGAACCTTCTCTCCCTATTTAACAATTAGGTCCTCTTATTTTTCGTCAAACGACCGTTAGTTAACACTGTTAAGTATTTAACCACCAATAAGTATTTTTTTTGGTGAAATTTATAAAATATGTAACGCGTGCAATTTATAATACGTAACGCGTGCAATTTATAAAATATGTTCACAAACTAACAACCCCACTTGGACATGTTTTACCAAATGTAAGAATATTGGTTAGCGTCTAGCAACACGCCAATGCCCCCATAATAGCTAGAGTTTGGTTTCATAAATCACATTTAATAATACATCATTATACTATCCTCTTGTTTCAAATACTCTGTTAAATATGGATATGGATCTAAGTCATTCCATAATTTAACTATTTTATTTCTCGTTATATCTGATTGATCAAGATTACAAAAATCGCTGGAACATATCTAGATCTCTTTTGAGTATGGACATACAACATCTGATCAACCCTACGTGGGGCCAATAATATTATACTTTAAAACAAATTTAAAAGAACAAATTATGTCTTGACTACAAGTGTAATCCATGAAGTTCACAACACTTCTGAAAATAGCCTTTATGATTACCAGTTACGGATAGTGGTAGACTAGTTCAAAGAAATGGGATCCACCCATGCCATTACGACTTGCATCTCAAGTCTGAGGATAAATAAAGTGATCATAAACAAGATTTACTTAATGAAAAAGATTAATAAAGTAATTCTTGTTAGTTGGGATAGTCCGATATGCAATCTTTTAAATATCATGCGAGTATGGTAGGACTTTCCATCAATATAAAATGTATATTAACCAATCCCCCATATTCGTCTTAATTCAACCATATTCCCATATAGTTGATCGAAAATGGACATTTAGAATAACATCAGTTATTCATGGAGTTAAACATGAAAATATATTATACAATATATTATAAATGAAAACAAATATAACAAAGTACTTTAATTCATTAAAATAATAATTGTTTAATACATCCCTTATCCAAATACTAATCACAGATTTACATGAGACTATCAACTAAACGAAGTCCTATGCTCTCAGCATGTTGAGTAAGCTTTGCCTTAGGTAAAGCCTTCGTAAAAGGATCAGCTAGATTATCATTTGTGTGAACTTTGAGTAGATTGATTTCACCAACTTTGATTTGTTCTCGAACATAATGATATCTTCTAGGATAGTGTATGGCCCCTTTCATGACTCCAGGTTAATTGGCGATAGTAATTTCTCCATAATTGTCACAATACGTATCCATAGGTCTTTCATTTGAGGGCATAACACCTAGACCTGAAATAAAATTTTCTAATCCAAATAGCTTTCATCGCAATATTTGAAGGAGCTATGTACTCAGCTTCTGTTCCAAATAGCTTTCTAATCCAAATATAAGCACTTTGACGTAGTCCAATCAAACGCCTAGATCTATCTCTATAGATATTGATCCTAAGAATCTGCTTCTCCCAAATCCTTCATAGCAAAACATCTTCCAAGGGAGGATTTAACCTCTTTTAAACTTGGAATATGTTTTCCCATAATCAATATGTCATCAACTTGGAATATGTTACTCCCACTAGCCTTCTGGTGTACACATGGCTCATTAAGATTTTGAGTAAAACTAAATTTCTTGATTTCCTCAACAAATCTTTTGTTCCATTGCCCTGATTCTTGCTATAACCCATAAAGATATCTTCTTCAAGGCAGCCATTTAAGAAGGCGGTTTTGACATCCATTTGCCAAATCTCATAATTATAGTAAGATGCTATGGCTATAAGAATCCTAATGGATCTAATGTCTACTACAGGAGAAAATGTTTCCTTATAATCAATCCTGAAGGTTTGAGTATAGACCTTTGCTACAAGATGAGCCTTATAGGTGTTTACTTTACCATCCATGTCAGTCTTTTCCTTGAAAATCCACTTGCTACCAACTACTTTAGCAAATGGAGAAAGGTCTACATGAACCAAGCCTTTGTTATCATCTATGGATTTCATCTCTACATTCATAGCTACTTACCATTTATCCTTTTCAGGATCAGCCATGACAACCTTATAGTTAGCAAGTTCATTAAAATCCCCTAAACTATAGTCCTTAACTTCTACATATAGGCATAATCCCTCAGGTGCTTGAATAGTCCTTTCAGACCTACGAATGGGAGTTGCTTCAGGTGGATTTGCGAGACTTTTTGGCTCCTCTTAAAGTTAGATAGTGTTTTTAGAAGGTGATGTATCTCCTTGATTATCTTCAAGATCTACTACCCTCCCACTTACTTCTTGAGATATAAGATTCTTTTCACGGAATTCTGCATACCTCACAACAACCATTGGAGTTTGTCAAGCGTGTCTTGTTTCATAAATACCTCACAACCCCAGACCTTTAAGTAAGACAAATTTGGGAATTTTCCATGCCATAATTCATATGGAGTCTTATCAACCTTCTTGGTTGGAACCATATTGAGAATGCGTACATCAGTCTCTAAAGCATAATCCCAAAAGGATAAAGATAGAATTGTTAGATTAAACACATATCGAACCATGTCTAATAAGGTATGATTCCTCATCTCACACACATCATTATGTTGTGGTGTATATGGACGAGTGAGATGTTGGACAATTCCACACTCCTTAAGATAATCTTTGAACTCTTGGCTTATATATTCACCAGTACCTCTATCGGATCGAAGAGCCTTAATCTTCTTTCCGAGTTGTAACTATACTTTATTCTTAAAAACCTTAAATGTTTCAAAGACTTCATGTTTATGTTTAAGTAAATAAACATAACCATAATGACTGAAATCATCTGTAAAAGTTATGAAGTAGCTAGCACCTTGCTTTGAGACATGTCTAAGTGGACCACATACATCTGTATGGATTAATTTAAGTAGATCTGAAGCCCTTTGCGTTTGATGCGGAAAGAGATTCCTTGCCATCTTCCCATATATGCAAGAATCGTATTTATCAAATGATTCATCATCGATAGATTGCAAAAGCCCATTGTGTTGTAGCTTTTCAATGCGTTTCTTGCCTATTTGAGCAAGTCGACAATGCCAATGATAAAGAGAGTCCAAGTTAGACTTGAATCTATTATTGCTAATAGTAAAAACAGAATTATTTATCATTCGACACAAGATCATGCATATGAATTTCAAAAACACCATTAACCGGAATAACATTAAAATAAAAAACATTATTCAAAGTAACTGAAATTCCATAACTTGTGAAAGTCTGTACAAAACTATTATCTTTTAACAAACTGAAACGACACCTCTAATTCTAGAAGGTGCATAATGACAATTTTCTAACACAAGTACTAAGCCTGAAGGCATAACTAAATCAAAAGTTCCTATGGCTTCTACAGCTGGACGTATTCCATTGCCCACGTACAAATATAGTTCCCCATAGTTCAGCTTCTTTGCTCCTCTAAGTCCCTAAGAAGTGTTACAAGTATGAGTACCACATCCAATGTGATACACCCAGGAATTATAATTATGAGAAAAAGAAAATAATTATATTGTGAAGATTCCTGAAGTACTGGAAACTTGACCAACTTACTTCTTCTTCTTCTGATGCAACTCTAGAAGGTTGACGGGACAGTTCCTCTTCCAATCTCCTACCTCATTGCAATAGTGACAAGCTTGATCCTTTGCGGGATGATCTTTCTTCTTTGGTGGGTGCTTCTTAGGATTGGGTTGATAAGCCATCATCTACTTACCTTTTCCCTTACCGTTGACTTTGCATTTGTTTGGTTGCCGTTTATATGGCTTTTGGATTCTGCCACCTTGAATCGCTAAGAATTGTGGTGCAACAACCTTTTTGGGCAAACCTTTCTCATATTCAATAAGCATAGCGTGTAGCTCATTGATTGTTTTCCCCGTGCTGTGCATATTGTAATTGCGCACAAAACCTTCAAAATCCTTAGTTAAGGATTTGTTGATTAGGCCAACACAAATAGCTTGAGGGAGATGTTAATTGAGACGTTATAATTGATCCAAATAGGTCTTCATTGCAAGCACATAAGAGCTAAAGGATTTTCCTTCCTTCTATTTACAAGCGTGTAGAGATGAAAGAAGTTCAAACAATTCTACACTTGCCTGCTTTCGAAACATGGACTTCATTTCTAGAAGCATATTATAAGGATTGTGATTCTTAAATTACTTTTTCAATTCAGGAGTCATACTTCCAAGCATTAGACATTCTACTTCGTTGTGACGATCATATTGAAGGTTCCATGCCTCAAACTCCATACTGGGAGCATCAGTAGCTGGAGCAGCTACTAAAGGCTGTTCCAGAACATCAAGTTTTTTTAAGATTTCAGGACTATCTTAAGCTGTCGAAACCAATCATTGCAGTTATTGGAATCAGTTTCTCACTATCAAGCATTTTCCTGAAAGCAGAGTTGTTCAAGTTTGGTTCATTTCGAGCCATTCTACAAAACAAAAATAAGTTCAAAAGTTAGTACTTTCGATAATAAATCCTTAAAGAAAATCATATACCCTTAGTTTAATACACATAAACCATATAATTTTCTTAAGGCTAGGACCCTAATTAACATAGTATCATTACATCAATTGATCTGCTAGTAATGATAGTATTAAACTAGGTAAGTGTCGAACAACAACTGCAAATCATGTGCAATTCCTATATCATTATGGGACTTACTAATGGCACTAGGGACAACCACATAATGTCATGTAAGGATGTTTCATCCCATCTTACGCCTCGGGTTAAGGGTCTTACCATGTAACTCAATTAAGTTGTCCAATAAAGAAATGTAAATTTATTCCATTAGGATTTCACGATAAGTGGAGATTTACCTTGAGATTACAATCTAGCTACGTCTAACGCAACATAAATTGCAACTGCAAGTGTTCTTAAAATTAGATGACATAAAACTTAAATTTTCAAAGGGTACATTTAATTTGATGTGCAATCAAACATGTACGAAGAAGCATGCATACATTTTCGTATCATAGGTTTTAATAAAAAAAAAACTCTTACTCAATTTTGCTCTTTTATTATGGTGTATATTCTTTATGTGCAAATCATGTGAACATAATAACTTTACACCTTTAAAATTGACGATTCAACGTGATTTTAAGAATAAACTAATGTAGTTTTAATCGAGGTATTGGTTAAACTAATTAAAGAATTACTAACTACAAAGTGGCGCATAGAATGACTACAAAAGAACAACTTTACTACCTTCTTGAGTCAAAAGACCCAAGTTATTCAAATAATTACTACAAAGTGGCGCGTAAAATGACGGTAATCATCCTTGAGATGTTTTTGTCAATACCATACACTTACATGGACCAACACCGATGTTATATGCCTTGTAAGCCGTTGGTAGATAATAAATAACATCAATCGAATAAAAGTACGAAACTTTATTGTTAAAACACATTATAAACCATTAGATCTTGCGAATCTCGACGTGATGATGCATCAACGACATTACGGCATGTAAGACCAACCCTTTAAATATCACATAAGATTCCGCAAGATCAAAAATTTATAATAAATCAAATTTCATATTTATTAGTCAAGATTATTTTTGATTTCATAAAAAAACCCTTTCTTATACATGAGTCAAACTATTAAATAACAAATAAAATAAACAACTAATTTAGTTAAATATTAATAACATGCGTAGTTAAAATCAACTAACATATATATATATATATATATATATATATATATATATATATATATATATATATATGGCAAATGGCACAAAAAGGTATCAAAGTTAGGGTCCATTTCCAATTAAGGTATTCTACTTTTTTTCTTGCATAAAAAGGTACCCAACTAAATTTTTTGGCGAATTTGGGTATTTTACTAACGTCCGTTAACTCCTTCGTTAGTATATTACATATTTGGTCCCTGATTTTGTAGAGTCTTTTTATGCATCATCCCTCCTCCTCCACCGTCCACCACCACCCTCCTCCTCCACCAACACCGTCCGCCACCATCACCCGCCAACACCACCACCGTCCACCACCACTACCACCCGCCACCACCAGAAAACTCACAAACCCCGTAATAACCCAAACCCATTTCCAATTCCGTACAATCACCCAATCCAAACCCAAACCCAAACCCAAACCCAAGTCCAAAACCTCATTTCGTGAAATCAAATCCCATCTCAAATCCAATGGGAACTGGAGGAATGTGGGTCAGGATTGCTATGTTGTATTCCCAAGGTGGTATGGTTGATAATGCACTTAAGGTGTTTGATGAAATGCTTGAACGAAAACCATGGGAGCAGGGTCCAAGGGGCGGCAGCCCCTGGCAGGGTCCAAGGGGCAGAGCCCCTGGCTGGGGTCGAGCTTGGAAATTTTTTATTTCCACTAAGTTGCTATGTCAAAAATTCCTCAGAAAAGCAATTTTCGGAATCTGTTGAGGTTGTGAATCTGCTGAAGTTTTGATTCTGAAGTTGTGATGCTGAGGTTGGGAAAACCTACAAACATCTAACTAAAATATATGTTTTGCCCATAAACATGCCCATGCTTACCTTGGACATTACTTCAGCAGAAGCACGGCTTCACTTCAGCAGCAACACTGCTTCGCTACTTCAGCAGGAACTCTGCTTCGTTACTTCAGCAGTCAAAATGTCCCAAAAAGTAGTTTTTGTCAGTTTTAGCATAGCTTTTTAAGTCATTTTAAGTTGTTATAAAAATTTTAAAAAAATAAAAATAGCAATTTCACTAGCTTATTTAACTTTTGTCAATAGGAAAAAAATCAAAAAAATCTTTTGGTAGGGCTGCTAGTGGTGCAAAGTTGCTGGGTTGAAGCAATGGAACCACATTCTGTCAGTTCTTACACAGTTGTTTGAGTCATTTGAATTTGGATTTAATTCTGGTTTTTAGCTTCTGGAGCTTAAAGGTGTAGTTTGTTAGCCAAGTCTGTTAAAATCAAGTAGGTGTGCACTCCGCACCTCCAAACCTAAATGATGTTTTCGTTCAAGCATTTCATCAAACACCTTAAGTGCATTATCAACCATACCACCTTGGGAATACAACATAGCAATCCTGACCCACATTCCTTCAGTTCCCATTGGATTTGAGATGGGATTTGAGTTCACGAAATGAGGTTTTGGACTTGGGTTATTATGGGTTTGTGAGTTTTCTGGTGGTGGCGGGTGGTAGTGGTGGTGGACGGTGGTGGTGTTGGCAGGTGATGGTGGCGGACGGTGTTGGTGGAGGAGGAGGGTGGTGGTGGACGGTGGAGGAGGAGGGATGATGCATAAAAAGACTCTACAAAATCAGGGACCAAATATGTAATATACTAACGAAGGGAGTTAACGGACGTTAGTAAAAAACCCAAATCCGCCAAAAAATTTAGTTGGGTACCTTTTTATGCAAGAAAAAAAGTAGAATACCTTAATTGGAAATGGACCCTAACTTTGATACATTTTTGTGCCATTTGCCCATATATATATATATAACTACTCCCACTTGTTTTCGATCTAGGTACAAGTGGACCACATACATCGATAAATCGATTGCGTAAGCCCGACGTAAAATATATTCAATTATACACATAGGTTGATTAGAGTACGATAAATATGTGGGCTTTCCCAATTTTAGAATTAATTAAACATGTAGTACTTAGGTGTCGTACAATTAATTATCTAATACTCTTTAATTAATTAAGTTATGTTCTAATTAAGCATGTAAAAGCAATTAACAATTAATACAATCAAGCAATATCCAATATCAAGATTCAAGATCCATGACAAAACATGCATGTTTTATCATGGATTACATATTAACAATTAATCAATCACATATTAACAACTAATCAAGGTAACACGATCGAATTAACATCAAATAATCCATAATTATACTTTATTTACCACATAAAATTACAGATTATGGTTTCTACAAATTTAAAAACATTTTTTTTTATATATATGGGTAGATCGACCCAAAAGGGTTATAAAACAAATAAGAAACCTAATTGTCATGAAATAATAATCAAGATTCAATTTTTATGTGTTTAGGTAATTAATTACACTATATAATGACTCGTGATGCCACTGCTAGAATTTAAATACTATGACAATCATAAACATAACAATTATACACGAGTCACAGAACGGAAGCAAGGATCATAAAGTATAACAAATTTACCTAAAAAGAAAACATACTTTGTTAGCCTCCAAACGATTAAAGAAAGTGATCAACAAAACTATAAAACCTATATTAAGGTTAGTTGCAAATCATCCCTTGTGAGATTCGAATACCAAACTACCCAAAACCTAACTTGGATTCTCTACGATCTTGCACACACGTATTGTTAGCGATTCAATGAGAATGCTGGTTCATAGATCACGAAAGCAAGCTCCACACTTTTGTTACACTCAAGATCAAACCCATAAACCCTTATGGGAACTGTAGTTAGTCGATCAAGGAGTAAGAGGAGAGAAGAAAGGCTTGTTTAGGGTTTCTAAGAGATGCCTAATAATGAAACAAAGGGGTTTGTTTATATAGTGCATAAAAAATTAGAGAAAAACTATCCCAATCCAACCCAAACACCCCTAGGGGGCCGATCACATTAAGGGGAGAGGGGTTCTAGAACCTTCTCTCCCTATTTAACAATTAGGTCCTCTTATTTATTGTCTAACGACAGTTATTTAACACCGTTAAGTATTTTTTTCATGAAATAATAATTAATATTTACTATAATATATAAATTATATAATTAAATCTCATACGTAAAACGTGCAATCCCATAGGCTCGAGTTCGATCCGGACATACGTTTATAAAATTTGTTCACAAACTAACACTTATATCTAGACTAAAAAGTAAATTTCACACAAGAATTAACCCTAACCGAATGAGAATGAGGAGGGTAAGAAATCGACTCCTAAACCTCCTAAGAATCTAGTCGGCTGATACAAAAAAAGGAAACGTTGGACAAGCAAATCCAACCAACTATTTTTAACATTTTCTAATCTTAAGATTCATGGCTAATAAAAGTCTAAACTTAACACTAAGACCCCTATAATTATTAATAAGCTAATATGAAAACTAAAAACATAACATTTTTCACCATAGGCTCTATAGCCAAACAGTGTTAAAACTCATGTCCAAGTACCACTTTCATCAAGGCATCCGCAACATTGTGTTCAGTACCCGCTTTTAGAACTTCAACCCTCTTTGCCTCCAAGACCTCTCTAATAATGTGATAACGCACACTGATGTTCTTAGTCCTCACATGAAAAAGATTATTCCACGATAAGTGAACCCCGCCCTGATTATCACAATTAAATATCATAATGTTTAGTTCTACGCTCAACTCTTCCAAGAATCTCCTTAAGCGATTGACTTCCTCACAGCCTCGTAAGGGTTTGTGGTTGCAGTGTTGCCTTCGAGCTTACAACACATATCTGTATTAAAAACACGTAACTAACGATGTGTAGCCTGAATCAACAAAACCTATTAGGTCCACATGGTTTCCATTATTATAACACCCCAAAACAGCGCAGAAGAAAGGTAATGACAACGGGGTGCTACTAAATTTGGTAATCACAACACATAGTATATATGGAACGAACTATGTGGTCCATTCTAGAAAAATTGCATTAACTTAAATAAATATTTTTGCACCATAGCTTTAGTGTGGAATACAAGGTCCATTAAACAAAGATTTCACATATTACAAAATTTGGTGGTAGTGTGTTAAAACACTACTGAATAGTCTATGACCATGCCCTGCCATGTGCCTCACTAAAATCATACAACAAAAAGAAATGAATCACCTGAGAAAAATATGCTTAAAAGTCAGCATAAAGCTGGTGAGTTCATAGGTTTATATAAAAGCAGTAAAGTAGGACCATAAGCAAAGTATGTGAATATTACAACGCATATATTGTTACACAAAAGTCTATTACTCTAGCTCTAAGTTTATGCAACCGAAGATACGCCAGTGGAGCATTCTATTATAGCACGTTAAAGTAAAGGTGCCCGAAAAGCAAGTGTTTATCCTGTGACACTCGTAATTCGACATGTTATACATTCGCATTTGACCAGTCTGATCAAACCGAATGAGGGAGTCACCCCCATAGATCTATCTATAACACTCGCGCTTCCCAGCAAGAATTGGTGGTTCATGAAAGTAGGCAATAGTGGGACAAAAGCTTAGGCTAACTCGTAATAGTTTTAAATAAAGCATAAGTATCAGTTTGGTCCAAAAAAAGTTTGCATGTTTCTCACCACAAGTTTTGCAAAGCAAAGTAATGTTAAAGAGTTGCGCTATAAACTCACCTTAGCAAGTAGGAGTCTGAAAAGGATATAGTCAAGTGGTGTGTGACGACTCCGATACGCGACCTAGATTAGTATGGCGAGTTTTACCATATCCTTTTAGAGCATGCCATAATGAAAATGTAAGAACACAAACTCGAAAATAGAACACACACAAACTTATAGTGGGTCACGCAATTTAGGGAATCGTGGTCAGTCCACTCTTGAACTAGAGAGAGTATTATTATCTTTTTGTGATGCTATTTACAATTACAATGAGACGGGTATTTATAAGTGTGAAAACCTTAGACCTAACTTGCTCCCCTATACTACGTCTTAAAGCCCGGAATAACAACATATAGGCCAAGCCCATGTACCGTTTTCTGCCCAGCGGGGAGGGAGCCTCTAACCCTTCTCATAGGGAGCTTATGTGGGGTTCTGCCCGGAGCCTTGATCAGTTTCCACAACTCAATAAGTTAATTTAACATAATGATTGATTAGTAACCTGATAGAATGACATACATTAACCCTCACCCCCTCATTTCTATTTATAGAGAATGAGGGGATAAGAAACCTACTCCTAAACTTCATAGGCATCTAGTCGGCTGTTACAAAGAAAAGAAAATAAATGTTGGACTTGGCTTGGGACTTAAGCAAATCCAACCGATACTTTAACACTTCCTAATCCTAGCATACTTAGCTAATAAAATTTTTAACTTAACACTAAGACCCCTAAACTTATTACTAAGCTAATATAAAGACTAATTATATGTTTGCTTGTATGTGTATGTTGATACCCAACAGCTTTTCGAATTATTGTGACTTCGACGCTGTTTATAGGTGTTTTGCAGAAAAATGTTAAAAAAAAGTGCTATCTGACTCTGACTCTAACTCTGATATATTGTAAACATGTATTGATTATCACTTTATACAACTAATGACATTAAATCAATTCTTCCTAATGATACATGTAAATTAGACTCGTCATTTAAAGAAGGTGGCTATAGGGTCATTCCTGTACTCTTGATTTTATTTACAATATTATTTGTGGTTTATAAGGTGTAAGGCTAAACAAAGTCAAGTTTCTGTGATTTATTGATGATGATGATGAATTAATGCATGCCTTATGCATCTTCTTTTCAAACTGATGTCTACTTTCAAGTTTCAACCACTTTTATCATGGTCATTTTTGTTGGATTAAGAATGTATATCATGGGAAAAATCTGATAAACGGGAAAACTTTACCATCTATCTTTTTTGTCTTGTAATAAGAGCCTGATCATTATCAGCATATGACGTACGATTTTAGATTGTTTCTGGTAAACCGTAAGTTTTTAGTGCCAACTGTTTAGAAATTGGATGCAATAAAGTTGAAAGCAAATAAGCATATCATATATGGACATAAATATTATACATGGCATGTCTAGACAAAATACAAGCTGATCTTACTACTTATTCTTTTATTTATGATTGTTCTCGAGTAGGTCACGAGTTATTGAAAATTTTGGATCAAAAAAGTTACATATAGTATATATAGCATTGGCTACACAAAATGCCAGCTGAATTTTTACTTATTCTCTTATTTATAATTATCTCAAGTATCAAGAGCTTAACAAAAATGCTTTGTTTATAGCTATTACACCAAGGTATTGATCATGTTAGTGTTCTAGAGCCATATAGCTCTCTCTTTAATGAGCATTGGGACCAGCATGCCTTTGAGATGCAGGCTCATGATCTCATTGGATCCACCAACCAGCTCCTCTCCTATAAATACGGCTGGAACACTTGGCTTACGGCCTAAGGCTTTGAGTTCCTTCTCAATTTGCTTACCCTCTGGATGTTCATCAAGCTCGTAAACAGTTGGGTTTGCCCCAAAGCTGCATATAAGTGTCCTGATGCTGTGGCATATACAGCAAGAGCTCTTGCTGAATATAACCACAGCTTTGTCTGTTACCAACCTTGACACAGTGGCCATTGCTACTACCGGATAACTCTAAGTTACTTATAAGAGAAAGGAGATAGTGAAGGTAAGAGGCTTGTAATAAGACACAGACCAGGTAGATAATTTGTTTTGAGAAATTTGAATTGCCATGGGGGCCTATATATACTCGACTAGAGAACAAAGACGGAGGGAAAAGTTAGATACGAGTAGTTTTCTGTACTTTCCAGGATTACCCTTCTGCATTGATACCCTTTAAAATCTTAATGTCACTGGAAGAGGATTGCAAATTAATGTAATAATATTCTAAAGTGGTCGTTGATATCTTCGAAAATCATTAATCCTTAATATCTCCTATTTTGTTAGATACTAAGTACCGTTATGCCTGATGCCTCTTTAGCATAATTCAACAATCTGACAGCCAAAAAAAAAATATATATATATTTGGATAAAAGATATGCTTATTAGTGGTGTGATAAAGCATATCTTCGCGATGATTAGATCACATGGCATCCGTACAAGTAGAACTACGAATATTGCATGCAGAGATAGTCATATAGATTTTTGTATCTTTGAGTGCTTCCACAAATATATTGTGCTTAATTATCATTAGGGTGACTACGGTTTCCGACCTTTTGGCCGACTAATCTACGGTATTTTTGCCCACCGCCACACAGACTCAAACCGTGTAAAGTCCTCCCTTCTCAAGAAGGTTAGCGTGGCCACTTTGAGTTTTTTGCACCTAGCTGGCAGTTGAACCTGAGACCTCTCAATAGTTATTACAAGTTCTTACCACTAGGCCACCCCTAAGTGGTTATTGTTCTTATCATTAAGTAAACATTTTGCTAGCTTAACCACTATACATTGTGCGCTTGTAACATGCCAAGTAAAACACTTAACCAGTTGGTCTGTCCAATAAATTAATTAATTAACAGCAATCTCATCAATTTAGAATGTTTTCGTACTAACATGAAAACTGATATATCATAACAGTTGATATTTCATTGAGCACATTAAGTTGTTTATTTGAATTAGTGGTGAAACTCTATTGTATTCCTTTTCTGCAGGCACTCGATCTAATTACTCTAGAGAACTTGAGGTCTATCTAGCTCCACTGTGTTGAAATTCTCATATTCTCACTTTTGTTCCTTTTCCTATTCTTTTCCTTCAAATCAGAATCACGGGTCATTTCAGTCTTATGTTTTGAAGGATAATGTATAAAACCGTGCAACAGGGTGGTTACATTATTTACTTCATGGTATTAGATATTGCCACATATATGTAAACCAAAAAGTCGAAGAATAGAACAAAGGACAAGTTAAGTTCTGACTTTTGAACCTGGAATCTACTTGTAGAACTGGCCATAGACAAAACTAAGGGCCACTCTTGTTTTGGGTCACCGACTTACATTGTAGATGTCTACGAATTAACCTAGACACCACACGATATATACGTCATACATTAGCCCCTTTTTTTAGCTTTTAGCGTGCATTTCCTTTTCAATTTCTTCTTTGTATGCCAAAATGTAGTTACTTGTAAAACACTTAAGTTTTAATTGTCATGAAGCTAGCTAAGTAAATAATATAAGTCCTAGTTCAATATATGTACAAACTCGTGTGTTTTAATTTTCAGTAGCATGCTTGATGTCATGGTTTATGTTCTGCTGTATTCTTCTACTATACACCTTATCTTTAGGATTTTGACACATGACCACAAGATCTATATTACTATATCTACTTTGGTTTTAGACAATAATGGGGGGTGTCTCTTTTAATATGTGCGAATATTAATAGGAATGCATAGTCGAGTCCTGGCATCACATGCATATTTAGATTGTTTTGATTGGTGGGCTTTTTATCCCCTTACTTTTTCCCATTTTCAGAAAATGACAAAGGATTGCGAACATAAATCTTTATGCTTTTAATGCTTTTTTCTAGATGTGGGTGAGAAAAGAAAAAATCCCCACGAACAAGTGGCCTAAGAGGTGCTTTGGATCACGTCTGCAAAATGGCAGAGAAGTCACAACATGTTTTATCTTTTGTTTCAAAACTGGGTTTTTCTCCAAGAAAACAAATATAATCACTTTCTTCAGAGGGTTTACTAAACATTATTTTCTGATTATCGGCATTTTGTAATTGCAATAACCAGTTAATCTCTCTCAGAACACAATCCTAACTCCCTTTTCATCATAGCAGTCATGTCATACATAGAAAAATACATTCACTAGATTACTATTCATTTTCCTACCTCAAAAAATTATTTCAGATGTTCTTATTTATTTTACTTGATGATATTGTTAATTTTCAAATCTTGAATCAGGATAAGAGATAAACAAGTAACGATTCATAAAGATTCCAGCATTTCTTATCATAATGCTAATAGGCATGTTGGTGATGTGTTTTCTCATGAGTTCTGATTAATCAAATCACATGGTTTTTATTCCCATGTAGAGGTATACATTCCTTACGCTAGTGACTTGTTTAGATGCACACACTGGCGGAGCTATGAAGGGGCAAGGAAGGGTGGTGGCTCCCCCACAATTTTGTCCCCTAATGTATTTTTGTTGTATTTTACATGATAAAAAATATACATTACATTTTTTACCCTCTTAAATCATGAGATTTACAGGTTTGGCCCTCCCTTTGGCCCTCCCACAATTTATAGTCTAGCTCCGCTATTGGATGCACAGTTGTTTTTTAGTGAACGTGTGATTCTATAACAACGTTAAGGTCGACAAGCATAAAATATCCTTCTGTTCAATGATCGGTGCATTTTAGATACACCTCATGACACGTTAATAGCTTATATTACATTCTTATTATCCTTTATATATGTTACTTTGAGGTGTTTTGTGATTATGTAGGTTGCGCGTAAAAAAAGTCTTTTTGGGTAAAAGGTCAAAGACCCGCTAAATATATTACACCAAAAACGTTTAGGTACAAAGGATATGCCCGTGACATAGGCGGAACGGTTACATAACAAGATAATTCCTATTCTATTAAACAAGAAAATAAATCACTACTCAAAAGATAACATTAGACTCCTATAAAAACAAAATTACTTTCTACCAAGGCCTTGGAGCTTGATATAGGTGTCATAATAAGCATCCAAATTTCTTGAAAGATCGTAGACTTGATCCACATAGTCATCATAATCATAGTCATCATAATCATCTACACGATCATGACCACCACCAAATAGGTTCAAAACATTGTAATACGCGTAAAAGAAGTCAAAAAAATGAAAACAGAGCGAACACTATGTTTGGAAGAAGAATACGGCGTATCCATACTTGGAGATGCATTGTATAAGAGATGTAACTTATTAAATATCCCATGACGTAAATGCATTCAATACGGCATATCATTGAATACTTCACCAAGAAATTCCCATATTATCATCACTACATGCGCCATATTATTGTGAAGATCCCCCGTATCTCACGGAGAAAAAGATAATATTCTTGAATATTATAATCTTGGACCCACGCGAAGTTACTAGATACGGTGTATCGAGTAAGGCGAAACGCCGTATCGCATCTGTTTTCAGAATGTATAAATAGAGGTCGACTATCCAATGAAGAGGGAGAGACATCATTGGGAGAGCAGACAACACAAAAGTGAGCACCCCCACTTTTGCCATTCGAAGTTGACCAAAGAAGAAACAAAGGAACAAAAGAAAAAGAATAAAAAAAAATGATGTCCACCAGCGTGATGTCCGGCTAAACACCTCGCGATCACAATTGGGACTAGGGTTTGATCATTTATACTTCAATGCTTTATTTTGTTTGAACGATTTTAGAGTTGTGAACACTTTGATGTTGATTCGATCTTAATGCATATTTTATGTCTTTCGTCATTGTGTCATTAAATTAATTTAATAGTTAGTTGTAAGAAGATATAATATTGTGGTTGTCCTAGTCGTGCCAAATCGATCCATGTGACGTATGAGACGATTGGTGCCAGTACACATATTTCGTGCCCATAATTAGTTATTAAATTAGTACTAGTTTTGTCTATGAAAACTCGAGGAACATCAATCTCTAGTAAAACAAAGATATAAATATATTGTGATCAAACTTGAAATCAGAAGTGGTCATGCTTTTTAATCCATAAGTTTTACACTTTTAATTTAATTGCTTGTGTTAATTTCATTTTCGTAGTTTTAATTATTTTTATTATTTTAGTTTTTGTTCGTCTCAGTTAGTAGTTAAAATTCAATCTCTCTTAATCAACATAATTTATTATTTTCATTTAATCAAATAGGAATTATAGTGTTAACCATAAACTCCTCGTGGATACGATCCTTTACTTACCCTATTCTAAAAATAGGTTAATTAAGGTTATTTTTTCATGATATTCTTTTGAATGTGTTTCACATATCCAAAAGGCCGCTCAAATTCCTTTGTAGACTAAGAAACCATAACTATTGAATATTAAACTAAACTTATTATAGTTTGGTTAGAAATTGTAATTTTTTTTGGGTAAAGGGGAGTAATCCTGCACCCTGGTAAAATATATTAACCAATAAAACGTTGAAAGTACAATGGAATGTGGCTGAAGTACCACATTAACCTCAAGCAACAGCTTGAACTACCTTAGATCATTTATGAAAAGCCGAACCACTATCAACCAACAACTAGAACAATCAATAAACAACATAAGATGACATGCAAATCTTATGATAAAAACAAAACAAAATAAAATACTACTTCCGAGCACGTCCTTGAAGCTTGAACTCCTTGAATTGTTCCGGTAAGTCGTTTACTTGAGCCGCATACTTATCTGAAAAATAATCATTCGGCTCATACACCTCATCCTCATCACTATCAGAAACAACTACTTCACCCACCTTAGAAAATGGGTTACTCCTCTTCGATGCAGAACTCGTAGAAGGGATAGTAGACTGCTCCGACGCCTTTTTTGTTGCAGAAGTACTAGAAGATGGGATAGTAGACGACTTAGAGTGCAAATCCATGTTACTAATAGGATGATCTTGTGACCCCTTACCATTGCTAACAAAACCAAGAATATCCTCATCCACCAATGAGTCCAAGATACCAAAAGAGTTAGAAGACTGTGGGTCCTTACCAGATTTAACATTTGAATTAGAAGCCTGCTGAAGACCCTTAGGATCTGAATCTTTCTTGGTACCAACCTGATTAGAAGTTGTCGTGACTTTAGGTCTCCAAAAATTAGCCTTAGGCTTGGATAGTTTAACACCTCCAATTGGCTTAGATTGAGACGTAGAAACCACACTCTTACCTTTATTCTTATGATTTCTTTCCTCAGTGAACCCATCATCATTATTAACCTCCTGAGTCAATGCATTAGTCACCCCATTAGAAACCTTATGAACCACCTCTTTCACTTGTTTTGGACACTTACTAAGTGTGTGACCAAATATCTTACAAACGCTGCAATGAGGAGGTGCTAAATTCATATTCGACCCAAATGATTTCCGTCGAATAGCCACTATCATCATCCAATGGAATAGCCATACTAACTTCCTTTTTCAATTCAGAATTTGAACACACTTCAACCAAAGCACGAGCATAACTAATCCGACCCCATGAGTCAACACACATAGAAGATGTAAATGAATCCAACATAACCGGTTTCCCCACTTGAGTAGCAATCAAGCTTCAACCAACCTCCGAATAAGCAACTATAGGCACATTATGTAATTTAACCCAAACAGGAATCGTAGTTACCTCATTCTTGGTTAGGGGAACATTAAGAGACCATTTCCTAAGAATAAGAGGTGAATGATGGATTAACCACGGGCCTTGTTGTAGCACCTGCTCCAATCCGTCCTTAGAAGAGAACTTAAATAAGAAAACACCCGCTTCATTCTTCATAATCTTTTGCATGCCAAATTTCCTCCATGTATTAGTAACATAGTTCTGCACAATTGGAAAAGCTATAGCTTTTCCTAAGAAGTACCCAACAAGAGTGTTCTCATACCGACCTAAAACGGGTTCCATCGCCTCCTTAGGGAGTTTAGTATCATGGTTAGAAACCCGATCTTCATTAACCATCTGCCTAAAATTCACCTTACGAGAAGTACTATTAGCACCAAGCAAAGAAGCAAACGATTGCTCCTTTCCACTAACATTACCTTTGCCCTCACTAGTACCACAAGTCGTTGGGGCTGAATAAGATGTTTTAGGACTAGAAGACACATTCTTGTCCACTAACGTAGACAAGTTAATATCACCATCATCCACACTCCAATTAGAAATAATAGTACCTGACGATTCACGTGCAGGCTGATTACTAGGACCATCACCATTAACAACGATACCAACCTTAGGAGTAGATTTACCCAATCCCGTAGCAGAATCAACATTCGTATCAACTTTGGAAGCATTACAAATCTCACTTGCAGCAGCATTAACATTGCCACCCAACATATCCTTAGAATCCTTAAAATTCTTTAAGATCTATGCAATGTTCTCCTCGCCTTTATTAATGGTGTCCTCCATCTCTCTCAAACCACATACCAATCGAACACAAAATAGAAAAAAACAGCAGCAAACATAAATAGTCGAACCAATCTAAAATAAAACCCTAAATAAAAAGTTAGGGTTTTAATTCGTGCGCTGCAGAAATCTAACCCCAGGTCATGTAATTGATCAAAAAGTGCACAATAGATGAGGACAATCGATTTACAATATAATAAGAACAGCAACCCTAAACAATTAGCCGATTATTTTTTTGGGTAAAAGGTCTAAGACCCGGCAAATCAATTAGCGAATTAGGAGAACCCTAAAGTCGGCTAGAAACCCTAAATCGTTTTTTCAAAAAAACCACTAAATTTTATGAATCAGAGCACAAATCGAAATAAGGAACAATTAACAAAGAATGTTAATTAATTACAAATCAGATTGATGCAAAGAACACAAGCGTTTAGAGAGATTTTAAGAAAAAACGATTAGAAAGGGTAAGGGTTTTAGTCGCCACTTTGGAGAGAGAGAAAACAGGTTTTTTGGCTTGGGTCGCTTATTTGTAAATTAGAATAGTATATGTATGTTTATGTAAAAATACTGTAAGCAGACCTCGGATATGCGCTGGGTCAAAAAGGGTCGTTTAAGTTGTTAGGGTTATAACGTTTAGTTAGGTTGTGCCGTTTACTTTTGTAGAATTGGTATAACTGTCATATGGCAATGATTCATCTAGTATAAATGGGGTCGATGTATTTGTAAAAAGCATGAACGAAAATTGCAAATATATATTCATATTATTACCTCTGATTCATTCATCATAGCAAGATTAATTCCAACAATTAGCGTCAGAGCCTAAGGCTAATCAATCCAGGGAAGAACGAGTGCAAGTGACGATCGATTGAAAGCAAGAATCAACAGCAAGAACGAAAGAAAAAAGAAAGCAGATTTGATTCAACTTTAATCAGTCAAGAAAGAAGATGGAAGATTACCCGTTCACTCGTCGATTGGAGCAGAAAGCATCGACCGATTGTAGGAAACAGAAAACCTTTTGATAGTCACTCCAGCCGATTGCAAAACAGAGAATGAAAGAACAATTGGAAAGGAAAGGAACCAATTTCTTTGTGGTGTTCTTCTGGTTTTTTTTTTTTTTTTTTTTTTTTTTTTTTTTTTTTTCTGCTGATTTTTAATCTAAATTAGGTTAGGCTTTTAGAAGGAAAAATAAAAAGGGGATACGAAGGAGTCTGGTCAATAAAAAAAGGGGTGCCTGGGATTTTGAAGAAAATTTTAAGTATTTAGTTTTTTTCTTTTCAATTTAGATTAGAAAAATAAAATATATATTTATATATAAAATCCCAAATCAATTAAAGGAAGTAAAAGTACGGAAAAATCAATTTTTGTATTTTTATCTAAAGAAAAAGATCTTTTCACTTTAGATTACAAATACAAAATAGCAAGTAAGTAACCGAACCATTGTGGTTCACATAACAAGTAAGAAAGTAAGAAAGAAACTTAGTTTTGTTTGAAACCTTAGCATTTCCAAGTAAGTAAGTAAGTAAGAAACAAATCTAGTTTTTTCAAAGTAAGTAAGAGAAAACCTAGTTTTTTTTAGAAACCTTAGTGTTTCACCCCGTAAGAGAAACCTTAGTGTTTTACCCCGTAAGAGAAACCTCAGTATTTCACCCAGTAAGAGAAACCTCAGTGTTTCAACCAGTAAGAGAAACCTTTGTGTTTCAAAGAAAGTACGAACCAATCATATGACAACAAGTAAGAAAGAAAGGAAGCAAGTAAGAAAGCAAGAAAGATGACAAATGGGGAACCATCCACAACTACACGTGACCAAAACATAGCACTTCAATATCCGAAACTAACCGAAACAAACTACACAACATGGGCAATTATGATGGAGACAATACTGAAGGCATATGGTATTTGGGCAACGATAGTTGCAAAAGAAGGAGAAGCAACAAATGAGAAGAAGGAAAACACATCAATGGCAATGATCTTTCAAACATTGCCACAAGATGTTTTAATGCAAGTTGCACAATACTCAACTGCAAAGAAAGTATGGGACTCGATCAAAGTCAAGTATTTGGGAGGCGATCTTGTTGAAAAAGCACGACTACAAACCTTGAGGAGTGAGCTAGAGACGCTAAGGATGAAATCAAATGAAAACGTAAGTGACTATGGAGGAAAGTTAAGTAGTATAAAGGCCAAGTTTAAAGGCCTTGGTGAAACTTTAGAAGATAAGGTGGTAGTAAGGAAACTACTTAACTCTGTTCCAAAGAAGTTTCTAGCTATCACAGCGTCTATTGAACAATGTCAAGATTTAGACGAAATGTTGTTGAAGAAGCCGTTGGAAGATTAACTACTTTCGAAGAACGACTCAAAAGTCAAGATGAACAAGAAATTATCAAGACAAACTTTTGATGGCAAGTTCAAGCAATCAAGGAAGAGGAAGAAACTTTAAGTAGGAAAAGGACAAGAAAGAGATACAAGGCAAAGAGAACAAAGCAAGAATAAAATGAGATGCTATGAATGTGGTGACTTAGGTCATTTTGCACGTGAATGTACCAAATGGAAGAAAGAAAACAAGAATGAAGTATTGCATCTCGCTTATTACTCCGACGAAGATGCAACGTTACTGTGAAGACAAGTCAAGAAAAGTTGAAGACTCACCTTGGACAAGTTTAGTTTAAGGGGGAGTATTGGATATTAAACTAAACTTATTATAGTTTGGCTAGAAATTGTAAATTAGAATAGTATATGTATGTTTATGTAAAAAGCCTGTAAGCAGACCTTGGATATGGGCTGGGTCAAAAAGGGTCGTTTAAGTTGTTAGGGTTATAACGGTTAAGTTAGGTTGTGTCGTTTACTTTTATAGAATCAATATAACTGTCATATGGCAGCGATTCATCTAGTATAAATGGGGTCGATGTATTTGTAAAAAGCATGAACGAAAATTGCAAGTATATATTCATATTATTACCTTTGATTCATTCATCATAGGAAGATTAATTCCAACTATAACTCGTGCAATTAAAGGCATGGGGAGACGTGGATAATGAATCTGAGATGATGTAATTTACAATAGTGAGGTGAGGACTGTGGCAAATTATCTCCTAATTAATAAAGACTGTCGCTAACTAACAGCTTTTCTACCCTAAAGTGGTTAAGTATGAATGTATGAATATCTATTGAATGGGAGAGAATACTTGGATACGTTGAAATCTAAAGAAATACCCACCTAAGGACAGATTTAAATTAAGCCACTTAGTTAGCGGGAGTAAGTGGATTTATCCGAGATATGGATCTTGTTTTATCCGAGTTAAGCATGATATATCTGATATATGTTAGTTCTATTTTGCATGTGCAGTTTAGCTGTTTAGCAGTTGTATCAGGAGCCGTTTGGTTTGCTCACATGAATCACTATGAGTATAGATATGGGTATAGATTTGATTGATATTAAGTATGAATATTCCATTAGTATTGTTTGGTTTGCTAATTGAGATAAGGGTATCATATTTGAAAAAAAGAAAAAAGTAATCCGTACATTGGAAAAAATAGAGTAAGCATATCACAATTAATAGGAGAGAGATGAGCAAACAGTAGATCCGTACATTGGTTTCCACATACCCACTTACTTGGTCTGGTTTGCAAAAACCCTCATATTATGGGTTTCAAGACACCCATTTTCAGTAAACAAACAACAAATATCACTTTCAAATCCATAGATTCATACCATAACCTTAAACCAAACGGCTCCTGATGATTTAGGCATGTCCAAGCAGCTTCTTTTTATTGTTTTTTAATAGTTGTTGCGTTAATATATGTTCATCTTTTTCAACAAAAAAAAAAACATTAAGTGGATTTGAGGTCTAATGCAGAGCAACACCCAAAGGAAATATGTGTAGGGAAAGGTCAGCCATTTAATCTGATATCATATTATATTCTCCCTGTCCTAAATATAAGTCCACATTCAAAATTACATATCAAGTTTCCCATGATACCCTTAATTACAATCCCCTGAATATAGGAACTTATTGCAACTCTAAACTAAATACAGGAACTTACAAAGTCATTAGTGACCAAATACAATCCTTTGAATAATATATATGTCTTAGTCATCATAGTTTAAAGAACTATAATTTTAAGTTTAAGTAATCGTGAAGCACAATTACCTCAGATTGCAGTATATGTTTGCCTCTCAATTATTTGGTTAACAAAAGACAGTAAAGACCCTAAAAGTGGCACACGAGTGATGCATACTGACATTTTTTAAGAGATACAATATGCAAGTTCCTTCTGTTTTGAAACCAGTCATCTAATAAAATGAACAATAATGTATTGGAGGGAAAGATCTGTGAGGCTTCTTTCAGGATTTGTTTTGTTTCATACTGGAAGTGTTCATTCTGCTGTTATTTTTATTTTAGCATAAGTAATCAAATTTAATAGCTACTAGGTATTAGGATTCCAGATATTACTTGCGAGCTGGATATATTTATCCCTGACGTTTAGATTGATTCATTATTTTGTATTAGACGAGATCATAAACATTTAGCAGCTAAAATTATGCATCAAAACACAGTAACATGTATTTGTAGAACATGATAATTCTTGTTGCTTCACAAAACTAAGGAATTACATGTGGAAGTTGGAACATGCTCACATTGTCATGCAACCAAAAGAAAATAAAATAGAACACCAGCAGAAAACAAGGCCAAAAAACAACTCGTCTTTCCTTCTCTAATACTATGGAAGCATCAAACTGCTCGTATAGTTGTATTAACATAACCCTTACTCAAAATTGTAATAAGTTAATATTATTGAACAGGATTAACTAAACCCATATAGCATTAGCCCTAAGGAGCAATGGCACCAGCTGACCCTTTAGATGAAGCATCATTATCTCGTTGGCACCGCCAATCAGCTCCTGCCCTATGAACACAGCTGGTACACATGGTTTGCACCCTAATCCCTTGAGTTCCTTCTCTACATGTTGTCCCTTTGGATGCTCATCTAGCTCATATACAGTGGGATTAGCTCCAAAACTACTAATCAATGTCTTAATGGTGTGGCTCATACAACAAGAGCTTTTGCTGAATATAACCACCGATCTTTCATTCACCAACGCTGTAACCATGGCCATTTCTGGAAGTTCTACAATGAGTAATAAGAAAATCAACACTAAATTTGTTAAATGAGTATTGAGTGAGAGCTTGAGGCTATATGTAGAGAACTAGAAGCACTGGAAAGTGTTGATTTTGTTGTGAGTAAACAGAGCTCTTGCTAATAGTATTTATAGTTAATATGACTTGAAGTAGTTGCCTTGATATGCTTATTTGTCAAGGAAATTCCTTTTTCCATGTACGGCATTATCTGGTTCACAAATTGAAAGATATTCCATAGATAACAAGTTGCTTCTCCGTATATTGATGTGCTTGATAGCATCTTACATGTTGAATGACATCTTTACCCTTGATGCACTCTATAAGACAATCCGTTGCTGCTTGTGAAAGGGCTGTATATTATTGATGTCTATAAACATGGATATATTTTTTATTTTATCTTTCTATCTTAGCATCTACTGAGGTGGAAGATGTAATCTAAATTAGGTAGCACCCTACTTTTCTTGATGCACGATTTTAAGTAATAGGAAGAGGATTTGAGTGATGAGAAAAGTAAACATTTCGGAATTTAAACTCTGTGATCAAGTAGCTTTGCATGGAAAGTTTAGTTTGTAAAATATATTATCATTGATAATCTTTTTGACCTATAGAACCAATAATAGTCTAATTGTTTTGTAAATCAAATATACATAAGTCTCAATCAAATGGTCATATCACGAGACTCATGCCTAGCTAAACCAACAACAACAAAGAATTATTTCGGCCTATAGACTTTGATGTTATTTATTCGTGAAGTTTCATTTATTTGAAAGATTTTTAGAATACATATCCAAAATACTCCTTTCGACTTTAATTTAAATTAAATCTTTACTTGTTTTTTTTTATTAATTTTCTCATACACATGTTACGAAAAACAAGACCAAAATATTTGTCGATTAATGAATTGAAACTAACCGTTATTGAGAATCCTTTCAACATATAGACTCAACAATGATCAAGTAAAACAATAAACAAGAACATGTTCCAATTTAACCAAATATGATGTTTTTATCACAAACCAAATAAACACTAATAACATCCAAATATCCTTTTATCACAAGTTTTCATATGAGCCAAACAAGCATGAAGACATCATTCACAAGACAAGATCGAAACACATCATCAGCACAATAAAAAAAAAAAAAAAAAAAAAAAAACTAAACATGGTTACTATTAAAATAGAAAAATACCAAAGTTCATAAGATGAAATACAAAGTTCTAGGATTGATACATGAATCTTCCATGTTCCAAAGCCAAATACCAAGCAAAATAGGACTTCTATTACGACCCAATCTTCTGTAAATTCCAAGTAATACCATGCAACAAGAGATGGGAGTTCTTGGTAACAAGGATGGTTTGATTGGTTCATCTTTATCCAAGACTTGTAGATGAGATGAGGGTGAAACCAACCCCCTAACACCTCTGAAAATGGGTTGGATGGTAGGATAGAATTCTCCAAGTGGTGTGTGTTGCTAGATGTTGGTTGTTGGTTGTTGTTTTGGTAAGAGATATCTTCAATACTTTGCCCAAGGGTTGTATTTACACTCTTTGGCCGCCAAGTGTCACAGAAGTGACATAAGATTGAGTAATGAAAGGCTAACGATCGGACTTTGTGTTAGTTTATGCACACATTTTATATGTGTATGAACGAATTCGAAAACAAGATTATGGGCTTGCACACCTTACATATAAGATTCGATATTTAATAATTAATATAAATGTTATGTTTTAATTATTATTTTCACAATAACGACTAATGGTCGTTAGTAATTAACGGAGTTTTGTCAAACAGTCGTTAAATATCAATACAAGGAGTTAAGAAATAATTAGCAAAAAAAGGTTCTTTAAACCCTTTGGATTTGCTATGACCGGTCGTATAGGGTCCCTTAGGGGAGTCCTAGTCCAACGTGGACACCAAGTTTCACAAACTATAAATATAAGGTGTTGTATTCTAGTTTTTCATCTTGTGTCTCATTAGCTAGCCTAATTTCTCTTCTCCTTCCTCCTCTTTGCTCTTGGCCGGTCGTATCCCCTAAACCATTAGGGATTCAATTTTATTTGATCAAACACAAGTATTTGGTTAGTTATTGTGATCAATAAACAAGCATTCACATCGAATCGCTACTAACACATATCTACAAGCTCATAGATTAAATCCCACTTGGATTTAATTTTCCCTAATCGACTATTTATAAACCCTAATTAGGGTTTGTGATTTTGGTGATTTTGAATTGCTTGGATTGTGATGCAGGTTTTACTAACCAGGTTTTACATTTATAGTAACTCGTCTACCTATGGCCTACCTAATGCACTAACGGGCAGTGTACCCGGTCGTGTGTAGTTAGGGAATGGTAAGACCGAGGTCATCCCAAGAACGGTTAATTCCTAACTGTCTAATTAATTAAATTGGTCAAATAAATAAGTTTTAATGTAAGGATTGATAATATTTAATGTGTCACATGATCAATTGGGCTGGTTCTCTGGTAAACAAGCTAATGGAAAAGATAGTGATGTAATTCTTTAACCGAGTTCTTCCACAAGTGGTAACAGTCGATAGACTCCTTTGGTCAATTCGCCTACCCTATGGTTCTTAGAATCCTCAGCAAGATGAACAGGTCACCTGGGATCATTCGGCAATCTAATAGCAGTCATTAAGAGTCGGTCGCTTACTATCGCATTACACGGGTTCTAAATGTCACTAGATTCCTGTTTCACGTGGGGTCAAAGTCGAGAGGACAGCATTTGGTTAATTCGCCCTAACCTATCAGCAAAAATGCCACCACTAGAGAAGTCAGGTGTCCCTTTATAAGTCCAGTTGTTCCTGGTCCCCTAAGCCAAGTCATTAAGTTCCGCTACATGCTAGACTTATAATAGTGAATGCCCGGGCATTAGCAACTTAAACACTCACCCCCTAATTCTTAAGTTCATCCAAACGGTAGGTGATCAGTTGGTCAAATCGCACAAGTAGAAAGGGTCGTCAGTTGGTCATATCTTACCCTTCCCGTCTCAGTCAACTTACTTAGGGTCAGTTGGTCATATCTCCTAAGCAACTAGCCTCTACCGCCATTCAAAACTACCGAAACAAAGGTAGCTACCAATAAACTAAGAATGCATACACTAGAAACAATTAATAACGCAAAAGCATTATTAATAAAAAGAATCAAAACTAGGACAAGACCTAATTTCCACATCTCCATAATACCCTAGTGGAATAACAAATATAATTACCATATAAAACAATAAATAAACAAAGACATAACATCAAATATTTAATTGACTAATATAATAAATTAATCATCAATTAAATAAAACACAATAAGAATTAATTCGCCAACAATTATATTGAGAATCAAGATTATAATAAACAATAATGAAACCAAAATAATATTATTAGTCAGAAAATAATTACATATCGTGCCAAGGATAAAGCTATCGATCTCCTAGTTGAGTACTGGGGCAAAACCCCTTAAAAACCTGCGCTGCTGTTGCTTCCTTTCTTCTTGCCGTACAGTACGTAGCCAACACACAATTTGATGTCTTTTCATCTAATGAGATGTCATGTATTTATATTAGAATAATTAGGGCATTATGCAACTTGGGCCCGGGCTTTTAATAATTACGGCGTAATTAAATTAATAAATTACGTCGTAATTCTTTATAGCTTCATATAGAATAGACGCATTTAATTAATTACGGCGTAATTAAATTATAATTACGCCGTATCATTTAAAACTTTGCGCCCCAGTAATTAATTACGGCGTAACTAAACATCGGGTTACGCCGTAATCCTTCGTTATCTCATACTTATCCGATCCGAAATAATCTCTACAGCATAAGTAATTCCATGTTACGCCGTAACCTTCATAAAAATATTTACTCCGTAACCATGAGAAATGGTTACGCCGTATCCTTCAAAGCATCATAAATACGCCGTAACATTATTAAGCAGTTACGGCGTAACCATCACAAATAATTATCAGGCCCTCGTAAATCAATCTTCAGAACATATATTTGGCCTTCTCATATATTTTTGCCGCTCCAACGCCTCATTTATCCTGAAATGCAATTATGAACGAATATGAACGAATTAAGTACCATATTAATGCAAATGATGCCATAAACACGGAAATTTGATATATAAAAGATCAGGCTAATTTGATGTTATCAAATATCCCCCCACTTGAATCCTACTTGTCCTCAAGTAGACCCTTTAAATAATTCTTAAAAAGATATCTCCCAAGATTAATTGAAAAATATGAGTTTAAAAATCACCTAAGCTAGAAAAATTCAAACCGGGCACCTCACGAAAAGGGAATTGAAATCACACTCTCTCTCATAATTCACGTGTTTATTTTTGGGTTATCACTCAACTGCTCAGTCATGGCGAGTATTCTATTATAAGCTTGGGAAAGATACTAATCTCCACCACTAGAGTCTATAGATGCAACTATTCTAAAAGGCAATGGGTTGACACAACATAGGCTTATGGGGTTATTTTGTCATTACTAACGAGCTACGGCGAAGGGGACAAAATCAATGATACATGACCAAAATACCAATGATTGCTCGCTTCCTCACCTAAACTCGATTCATGACTAAGGGTAGGATAAGACATGGGAACACATATAATGGGTGTAAATAAAAAGACACGAAACAAATAGATTCCTAAGTCCTTAGTCGCCCCACCACTAGTCGCATTCAATCCCATAGCAAAAACCGAGGGTCAAGAGTCAAGGGGTTTTCAATACACGAGTCAATGCATATAAAATGTAAAGTAGTGCATCATAAACTCCATAAACTTAGGTAAATAAGATGCATTAACTCGGCCTTCATCATCAATGAAAAAATGAATGTGCTATAAAAAAAAATTAAAATTTGGGTCAATTTAGCACAATTTTCTATCATAATCAACCATTTCTATCTCCCATCCCCCCAACTGAAATGTACAATGCCCCCATTGTACGAATATTGATTAAAATTTGAAAGGCGAGATAGAAATGTACGGGCTTCTAATTTTATCCGTAAGACAAAACGGATTTGTAAAATTTTGCGCCTAATTGAACAAGGCGAGAATACTTAACACAATACGACACATAAGTGGATTATTATTAGATCAGCTATAACCAAACTAATAAACTCTTGCTTGCATTCTCATCATTTTTTTATTTTTTTTTTCACTTTTTTCACTTTTTTTTTTTTTTTTTTTTTTTTGATGCAAGACAAGGAATACATAAAAATAACAAAATAAAAACAATACGAACAAATAAAGCATCCCCCCTACTTGAGATCAACTATCATCTAAACCCGATTTTCTTCCAAAACACTTTATTCAAAACCTGTGACTTTCACTAGTGGAATCAAAATTAACCAACAGCGCCCGGACCATGGACATAAGGAAACTACAGGGTAGGCTAGGCGATAGGTGTAACAAACATATATTGGGTGAACAAAATGAAAGGAAAGACTCTGAAGGGTGTATCTAGGGGTATCTTGCACTAATGGAGAGTGCAACAAAAAGGGTTTAAAAGGGGGATTGACTAATCGATGTGAAAAGCCAATATACACATAACAAAAAAGATGGGCTATTTGGGTTTAATTCTAGAATTGCCTTAAATCCTAGCTGCACCGATCACACCAAGTTACCTCATTGTAATGTTCATGATAATGGTCTTGAAAAGATATGCAAGGCCAAGTTCTAAAGTCTACTACAACCACCGGCACACTTATTTTTATGGAAGTATGTATAAGGGGAAAACGGAAAGGCTTATCCTCACATAATGGAAAGATAGGGTAGGTGTGCTCAGTCTAGATTAATCCAGTTAAGTAATTAACAACATGTAAAAATTTTACTAATGAAACACTTTTCATCAAAAACTAAAAAAATAAAGGCAAGTAAAATCAAGCGGGTATTTATGTCTAATCTCTTCCCACCACTTGTGTCATATTTAAGCATATAAATGAAAGATAAGAAGGGTTAGAATTGAAACGGAAAATTCCCCTGGATTTGCTCGGTATGAATAATAATGCAAAAAATATGCTCCAGTTGTGCCTCCACGAGCATCCATTTTCTCATCAACTCTCCTTGCAAACACCATGTCACTCAACTAGGACGGATAAAAAGTGTTTTCTTGTAGCCACTCATAAACTCCATAACCTGTATTGCTGCAAGAAAAACTAATACCAAAAAGCATAATTCCGGATAAACAGCAAAAATAGCACGAAATGTAAAAACAAAAACAAAATAAAACCTAACTCACTTTCGTAGGAATCACGGTTGCATTTAACGCATGAAACAAGCCTTTTAAACCACACGATGTCCCGAGTGGACGAGTGAAGTCTCGTGAGGGTTTACAGGGAACACACCCACAAAGTTCATTTAATTACTAATACAAGGTTATGGAATGCTTTGAAACTGTTTTTATAAAAAAAATTCGTATTAGAGGATAGTTACGGCGTAACTGGATCGGCCCAGTTACGGCGTAGGTGAGTTGACTTAATAAAATGTGTACCAGGAAAGGGGTTACGGCGTAACAGGATCGGCCCAGTTACGGCGTAATAAGAAACCCTAAGAAAAGAAGATACCTGGAACAAAGAGCTTACGACGTAACTGGATCGGCCCAGTTACGGCGTAGTTATGTAGAAGTGGGCAGATGGCCTTACTGATAGCCAGTTACGGCGTAAATGGATCGGCCCATTATGCCGTAATTTCTCACTGATATTGTAGTGCCCACAATGTCAACTTCTTCCTACGTGATCAAGAGGAGTCAATGGAACTCCTATCATCTATCATTGGTCTTGAAACCTGCAAACAAGATAACAAAACATACCAAACCAAAACAAAATCTAAAAACTACCAAAAATATCCAAAAAGGTCTAAGAAATAAAAACAAGGAAAACTAAATCTAAGATAGGGACGGGTAGTCTCCCGACGAGCACTTTTCTTTATCCTCCCGAGTCTTTAAGTTAGACTCCTGCAACAGCCATCAATCGGACGTCTCCAATAATGTCCATTGCTCTCATAATCTCGGCTTATGATCTTGTCGAGATTCCATTCACTTGTTCTTCCTGCTCAACCTACACACTATCACAACCTCGTGCATTAAATGTGTAAAAATAATAAACTTGAGCAACAAGTGAGATATAACACATCATTCATAATTTTTTAAGATGTCTCAGACTTGGTTACGGTGTAAGTCCAATTAATAACCACGCCGTAACTTCAATCTGAAAGAAACCTGATATATAATAAGAATAGATTACGCCGTAACCATTTCCAAGGTTACGCCATAATCTCAAGACAGAAGACATAATTGTAGAATAATATTAATCAAACAGCTAAAAATACGAAGACCGTTCCCCGGCAGTGGCGCCAAAAACATGATGCAGGTTTTACTGACCAGGTTTTACATTTATAGTAACTCGTCTACCTATGGCCTACCTAATGCACTAACGGGCAGTGTACCCGATCGTGTGTAGTGAGGGAATGGTAAGACCAAGGTCATCCCAAGAACGGTTGATTTCTAACTGTCTAATTAATTAAATTGGTCAAATAAATAAGTTTTAATGTAAGGATTGATAATATTTAAGGTGTAACATGATCAATTGGGCTGGTTCTCTGGTAAACAAGCTAATGGAAAAGATAGTGATGCAATTCTTTAACCGAGTTCTTCCACAAGTGGTAACAGTCGATAGAATCCTTTGGTCAATTCGCCTACCCTAGGTTCTTAGAATCCTCACCAAGATGAACAGGTCACCCGGGATCATTCGGCAATCTAACAGCAGTCATTAAGAGCCGCTCGCTTACTATCGCATTACATGGGTTCTAAATGTCACTAGATTCTTATTTCAGGTGGGGTCAAAGTCGAGAGGACAGCATTTGGTCAATTCGCCCTAACCTATCAGCAAAGATGCCACCACTGGAGAAGTCAGGTGTCCGTTCATAAGTCCAGTTATTTCTGGTCCCCTAAGCCGAGTCATTATGTTCCGCTACATGCTAGACTTATAATAGTGAATGCCCGGGCGTTAACAACTTAAACACTCACCCCCTAATTCTTAAGTTCATCCAAACGGTAGGTGATCAGTTGATCAAATCGTACAAGTAGAAAGGGTCGTCAGTTGGTCATATCTTACCCTTCCCGTCTCAGTCTACTTACTTAGGGTCAGTTGGTCATATCTCCTAAGCAACTAGTCTCTACCGCTATTCAAAACTACCGAAACAAGGGTAGCTACCAATAAACTAAGCATTCATACACTAGAAACAATTAATAACGCAAAAGCATTATTAATAAAAATAATCAAAATTAGGCCAAGACCTAATTTCCACATCTCCATAATACCCTAGTTGAATGAAAAATATAATTACCATATAAAACAATAAATAAACAAAGACATAACATCAAATAATTAATTGACTAATAATAAATTAATCATCAATTAAATAGCACACAATAAGAATTAATTCGCCAACAATTATATTGAGAATCAAGATTATAATAAAAAATAATGAAACCAAAATAATATTATTAGTGAGAAAATAATTACATATCGTGCCAAGGATAAAGCTATCGATCCCCTAGTTGAGTACTCGGGGTTTTGCCTCATAAAAACCTGCGCTGCTGTTGCTTCCTTTCTTCTTGCCGTACAGTAGCCAACACCCAATTTGATGTCTTTTCATCTAATGATGTCATGATAGTTATATTAGAATAATTAGGGCATTATGCAACTTGGGCCTGGGCTTTTAATAATTACGGCGTAACTAAATTAATAAATTACGCCGTAATTCTTTGTAGCTTCATATAAAATAGCCGCATTTAAATAATTACGGCGTAATTAAATTATAATTACGCCGTATCCTTCAAAACTTTGCGCCCAAGTAATTAATTACGGCATAACTAAACATCTGGTTACGCCGTAATCCTTCGTTATCTCATACTTATCCGATCCGAAATAATCTCTACGGCGTAACTAATTCCATGTTACGACGTAACCTTCATAAAAATAATTACGCCGTAACCATAAGAAAGGGTTACGCCGTATCCTTCAAAGCATCATAAATACGCCGTAACATTATTAAGCAGTTACGGCGTAACCATCACAAATAATTATCAGACCCTCGTAAATCAATCTTCAGAACATATATTTGGCCTTCTCATATATCTTTTCCACTCCAACGCCTCATTTATCGTGAAATGCAATTATGAACGAATTAAGTACCATATTAATGCAAATGAGGCCATAAACATGGGAATTTGATATATAAAAGATCAGGCTAATTTGATGTTATCATATTGCAAAAAGGTACGCTTACGATTTAACTTTAAGTTAATTAATTATGAATATTTGTATAAGTCTTCCGTTGCATGCTCTATGTGATTTAGGTTTATAGTATGCATGTCATGATTATATAATTCTAACAGTGGCATCACGAGCCATTAATATTATATAATTAATTACCTAAAAGCATAAACAATGAATCGTTGAAAGATTATTGCATGTTACTATGTTTCTAGGTTTTTAAAATTCGAACCCTAATTTTTTTTAATAAGGCCAAATGCCTTGATTTTAAAAAAAATATGTATTGTAAATAGTGTAGAAACCCTAGGTTGCACGCAACTTTTTATGTCAATTAATGAATAAATTGTGTTATGTCATTAATAGTAAGCGTTCTTGGAAACTTCATTATATGATAATTAGTTTTTTATGTGGGAGCCATAATGAAAACATGCATTTTTTATCATGGATATGTGAGTATATATGTGTTAATTGTTAAGTGTTTATGTTTGCATGCTAATTGTATGATATATGTAAATTAACTAGGGTCATTAGTAATTAAATTGTTTGACATGTTAATTGACTAACAAGTTAGTTAATTCTAAAGAGTAAGGATCAAATGAGAAATAAAATTAAAATGAGAAAGGTGAGAAGAAACCACAACCGCATATTTCAGATGCACCTACAAACATAGATGCATCTCCTTTTAAATTTCTCCTCCTAATTTAAAATATGTGGCTCTAATTACTTCTCATTCTTCTCATTTCGAACTTTCTTCTCGCTAGATCTCTTCCCTAATTCTAAAATTGGGAAGACCCCATATGTATCGTTTTTAATTTATCAACTATGTGTGTTATTGTATGTATTTATTAATAGACATGCGCAACCAATTATTGGTGTATGCTATCCGACGGTACCTAGCTCGAAAACCAATGAGAGTCTTGTTTTAATTTCATATATGTTAGTTTATTTAATTTAGCATGCTCATTGTTCTAGTTGGTTATTTTTATTATTTTCTTATTTGTTTATTTATTGTTTGATAACTTGTAAGCAAAGGGTAATTTTTAAATAGAAAATAAACCGGACTAAACAATGGTGAAATTGAATTATTATAAACTTTAATTTGTGGAATCATATGTGTCATTAAGGGGTTGGCTTTATATGCCGTAATGCGTTAAATGAATCCTCGCGACAAGATTAGAAAATTCAAGATTTATAATGTGTTTTTAAGAGTTAAATCTTAAACTTTTATTCGATTGATATTTATTATACCAATATTTAGAAAGGCTAATCCATTATTGATAAACTATAAGAGAGGTATAAGTAGGTTGACATGTATTTGCACCTAAAGAATAAGGATTTTAATAAGCTTCGTGCCGACCCGCTTCTCCGCTTTTTTGTGCGTCAATATGGAGTTACCTACAACTATTTTAAGTATTAAAACATCTAAATTGACCTTAATTCCACGCGCCAGTTTGTGATAATTATCCGAATAACTTGAGTCTTTTAACTCATGCAGTAATACGATATCACGGGCGATAATTAAAGGTAATTATTTGATTGGTTTACCCAATACCTCGATTAAAACTTCGTTGATTTAATCTTAGTGAAAGAAACTAATGAGTAAAGTTTTGTTAAAACATGCGATACGAAGATATGTGCATGCTTCTTCGTACATATTTTGATTACACACATCAAAGTTAGTACCCTTTAAATTTAAGTTTATGCCATATAATCAAAGAAACGCTTGTAGTTGCAATTTATATTATGTTAGACTTAGCTAGATTGCAATATCAAGGTAAATCTCCACGTTGCCTGAGACGTAACCGGAAAAAAATTACACTTTTTTAAATTAGACAACTTAATTGAGTTAGATAGTAAGATCTTGTAACCCAAGGCATAAGATGAGATGAAACATGTTTACTTTGCACATAGTGTGGCAATTAGTAAGTCCCATAGTGATTTAGGAATTACAATAAGTTTGACAATTATTGTTCGACTATTACTTTATTAAATACTATAATTACTAGCAAATCAACTGATGTAATGGTACTATGTTAATTTGGATCCTAACTTTAAGAAAATTATATCGTTTATATGAATATTTACCAAGGGTATTTTATTTTCTTGAAAGGTTGAATATCGAAAGTACTAACTTTTGAATTTTTTCTAGCTCAACCTGATAACCACACACTAAGTTCTGCTTTTAAATCTATGTTTAACCGAAAAAGATTGACCGGCGATAATTTCAAAAATTGGTATAGGCAGCTCAGGATTGTCCTGCTAGTGGCTAAAAGACTAGATTATGTGAATCAGCCTATTCGTCCTGCTCCTCCTGTTGACTTGACTAATTAAGTGTTAGCAGCTTAGACTATTGAGTATGATAGACACAATGAAGTTGCGTGTCTTATGCTTGGAAGATGTTCCCTTCATTGCAAAAGCAATTTGAAAATTATACTCCCATGGATATGCTCAATGAACTCAGATGTATGTTTGAGAAGCCGACAGCTGTAGAACTGTACGATCTTATTGATTATATTTACAGCTACAAACTAAGGGGACGGTAAATCCGTGAGTGCTCATGTCCTTGAAATGAAAAGTTACTTGGACCAACTTGAGCATCCCAACTATCATTACCCACAGGATGTATGTGTTGGCCTGATCAACAGATCCCTTAACAAGGAGTTTGGTAGTTTTGTGCGCAATTTAACATGCATTACATGGGAAAGATAGTTAGTGAGTTGCATGATGCTAATTGACTATGATAAGGGATTACCAAAAAAGGCACCTACACCTCAGGTACTAGTAACACAAGGTGGTAGGATTAATAAGCCAAAATTGCATGCAAAAAAGGGGAATGGAAAAGGCAAGGGTAAAGGTAAGCAGCAGGTTATGGCTTATAAACCCAATCCTATAAAGAACCCTCCCAAAAATAAAGATCCTCCTGGAAAAGAGATAGCTTGCCACCACTGCACCGAGTTAGGACACTGGAAGAGGAACTATCCACTTTACCTCTCAAAGTTGCGAGAAAATAAGAACAAGAATGCTGGATATGTTGCCACCACTTTAGGTATCTTCATAATAGAATTATTTTCCTTTCCTCATAAAATAATTTTCTGGGTGTATGACAGTGGATGTGGTATTTATATTTGTAATACACTACAGGGTATGAACGTTTGATTTAGTGTTGCCTTCTGGCTTAGTACTAGTTTTGAAATTTTTTTTATTACGCACATTCTATAATTAGAGGTGTTGTTTCAGTTTCCTTGTTAAAAGATATTGGTTTTGTTCACATGTTTCCTAGTTATAGAATTTCAGTTTCTTTAAATTATGTTTTTTACTTTAATGCAATTTTTGTAAATGGTGTGTTTGAGATTGATATGCATGGTATTGTGAATGATACTAATAATTCTATTTTTAGCATCAATAATAAGAGAATCAAGTCTAAAATGGATTTTACTTATCTTTGGCATTGTCGACTTGCTCACAAAGGCATGAAACGCATGAAAAAGCTGCAACACGATGGGCTTTTGCAACAGATCAATGATGAATCATTTGGTAAGTGTGAATCTTCTATATCTGGGAAGATGACAATGAAACCTTTTTTGAATCAAACGGAAAGGGCTTAAGATCTACTTGGATTGATACATACAGACGTATGTGGACCACTTAGATATATGTCAAAGAAAGATGCTAGATACTTCTTAACCTTCATAGATGATTTCAGTTGTTATGGTTATGTTTATTTACTTAAACATAAACATAAAGTGTTTGAAACATTTAAGGTTTTCAAGAATGAAGTAGAACTGCAACTAGGAAAGAAGATTAAAGCTCTTTGATCCGATAGAGGTGGTGAATATATTAGCAAAGAGTTTAAATATTACCTTAAAGAATGTGGTATTGTCCATCAGCTCATATCTCCAAATACACCACAGCAAAATGGTGTATCTGATAGAAAAAAATCATACATTGCTAGATATGGTACGATCAATGTTTAATCTTACAACTCTTTCTTTATCCTTTTGGGATTATTCTTTAGAAACTACGGTTCGCATTTTAAATATGGTTCCAACTAAGAAGATTGATAAGACTCCATACGAATTATGGTATGGAAAAGCTCCCAAATATTTTCATTTTTTTTCTTTATTTTTTATTATTTTTATATTTTTTTTAGTAAAGGGTTTTCCGGTAAAATATATTACTCAAAAAAACAAATAAGTACATAGGATGAGGGTGAATACCACATCTCAGCCGTTACAGGAAAACAAACACAACTATTGTGCCTCAAACAAAAACTATCATAAGAGAGACATGCCAATGTTATGAACCTACCAACATAAAAAGCCAACAAAAAAACTAGAACTACTTCCTAACTCTATCACGGATATGGATGTCCCACGCGTCACAGAAAGATGTTGTTCCTCAGCTAAGTCATTAACATCATACTTGTAACCGTCATAACCATCATAATCTTCATACTTAAGGAGACTTGCCTCATTAGCTCCTCCACCAGCATGATTCGGGTTAGCCATATATCGAGCCATGTCATCATCAATATCATCGACCTCATCAATAGGTTTTTGTATATTTGAGTACTTCATCACTATCATGCTTATCATTAAGTACACATTGTGGTATCTTAACCACTATACATTGTGCACTTGTAACAAGCCAAGTAAAGCACTCAGCCAATTATTGGTTTGTCCAATGATTTAAATTAATACAATACAATCAGTCTCGTCGATTTAGACTGTTTTCGGACCAGCATGAAAACTGATATATCATAACAGTTGATATTTCATTGAGCTGTCAAATTTTGAAAGTAATATCCAGTTTAAGTTGTTGTTTATTTGAGTTATTGGTAAATTTATGTCATTTTCCTTTTCAGCAGGCACTCTGATTGTTTTATAAAACTTGAGGTCGATCTTACTGTTGGACCTTGTAATTGCATAAGTCTTGTATTATGTAAATAACAATAGACGAAAGACCAAACTTGGTCATTAGATAGTTTATAACCGCCAAGCGGTTAAAAGTAGTTAATAGCGGTTAAAGTTAGTTAAATAACCGAATAGCGGTTATGGGTAGTTAAAAGCGGTTATGGTAGTTAAAAGGTAGTTATATCCTTTCATGAAGGGACACGATCGTTCGCTTGTGAGCCTATATATACGCTGCATATGTATCATTGTTAGGTGTGTCTAAAAATACAATGTAACCACTGTTATATTGCTTAATAAGTGAATCATCTTCTTGTTAATCTTGTGCATATATCGATCCAGGAAATATCAATTAGAAGACCTGTGAAAAATACAACATGGCATCAGAGCCGAAGGTTTACAAGATTACAAGTTGTTATTCAAGATTTTTGATCAAGAAGATCAAGATACCGAGAAGGGAAGACACCAACGATGTTGGGAAGATAATGCATGATCAGAACTAACGGAAGTTGCAAAATAGCAACGACTTCAATCCAACGAAGATTGAAGGAAACTTTTGTGGGAGCGGCAAGTTTTGATAAGTTTTGATAACCGACACAAAAAGAAGCAAACATTGACACCAAACGTATTGGTGGGAGAAAACTTAGAAGAATAATTGTTAGGAAACCTTTGTTGGTGACTTACATCACGCGAAAACAAAGAAGAAGGAAACCCTTGTTGCTATTTAACGCAATAAGAAGAAAGGAAAAATAATATTGTTTGGATACCTTGTTGGTGCCTTGCACACGACAACAAGAAGAAGAAGGATACCTTGTCAAAAAATACAACTTGACAAGAAAAAATTGAAAGACGTCAAGAAGGATACCTTGTATATACGAGATATACAAGAAGAAAAAAAGGAATTTGCTTGGTGAATAAAAAGACACTGGTTAGAAAACAATCTAGGATTGTTTTGGAGAAGACGCTAGCAATACGAGGACAACAACAAAAGGAAACAATCTGATCAATTGTTACTTGAAAATACCGAGGGGTATTTGTTGTGAAACATACGGTGTGAACAAAAGAAAGAAAAAAGGGTATTGTGGAATGCGGACAAGCAACAAGGATAACAAGGATTTAAGCATATCGCTCTCCTTGTTTGGATACTACCATCGTAGTGTTAAAGAAGAAGACAAACAAATCAGTTTTGTTTGAATAAATACCGAAAGGTATTTTGGATACCTGTGTTCGAATAGGACTTGAAATCAAAAAACAACAAACAGCAATCTTTGTTGTTTTACCGAGAAGAAAGCCGAGACCAAGAGATCTAGGGCACGTTTGTTCCAAGTCGGATGCAAAAGAAAGAGAAAGACAACGTGACAAGAAGTAAACAACGAAAAACAACAACACGTTGGTGAGACAGGAAGAAGAAAAGAAATAGACACGGAGAAGAGCACGAAGACTCGAAGAACAAGACTTAAACAATTAGGGGGAAATTGTTGGACCTTGTAATTGCATAAGTCTTGTATTATGTAAATAACGATAGACGAATGACCAAACTTGGTCATTAGATATGTAGAAACATAGAGGGGGGGGGGGGTGAATACGTTACCGTTTAAAAACTTTAGATCTTTAATATCAAATCGCTTATGAAGCTTGTTATAATATGAAAGTACCAATTATAGTTTGTGACTAATATAAAGCATAGTAAACTAAGTTGTCACACAATCATGAACACCAAACCACATCACAAAGAATAGTATAGTGCAAGTATAAAAGTAAAGAGATAAAGAAAGGAAAGTGCAAACCGAACACGAGGATTTATAGTGGTTCGGTCACGGATCTTCTTTCCGCCCTACTCCACTCCCCGAGTACCCAACTCGAGAGTTACTTCACTAAATCAACAAGCTCCCTTCTCGGCGGAGAAAACCTTACAATCGTCGCTTACACTTTTTCCGATACAAAGCTAAATACCGGGTTCTAGTTCGAGGTAGAACCAACCTAACGTCGCCTATACAATATTTCCGACACTAAGCTAGATGTCGAGTTCTTTTACAAGGGTACAACCACTCCCATTATGTTTTATGGCCCAACATAACAAACCTTGTGTTTTATGACACAAGCACATAAACCATCTAATCTAGTTTGGTGAAAGTGTTGTTATGATGCAATGATGTCTACACTAATGATCCATGACACAAATGTCTAATGGATATGAATAACTACTTCTAAATGAACTTCCATTGATAGGAAGCCTTCATGATGAAGATCAAAAGTTCCCTAAACTTGTTGTGATAGATCTTCAGCTTATGGTGAGTGGGGATGGCTAGATCTCCAAGCTTTCCTTTGTTGATCAAAGAGTATGCTTACAACAAAGATGAATGTTAGAAGCATTATGATCATGATCATTAAGGTGTTTAATGTATGTTACTACATTGTTAATGAATGATCTAAATGTATGCAAGAAGGTGGAGAAGATGTGATTTGAAGTGGTGAAGAAATGGGAAAACAATGGGCTTCTATTTATAGCCAAAAGTGGTCAGGAGCGTCCACGGACCCCTTAAAAGGGTTTCGTCCTTTATACAATTTGGTACCGTGGGTGCCTGACATAAAATCTAAAAAATCTTTCTTCAAATCTTTCCAAGATATTACCAAATCTTACTAAGATCACATTTGATATATTGAGTGTCAATCTAACCAAAATATTCAAGTGATCTTCCAAGGATTTCAAAGATGATGTATGACATGATGTAACATGTATTTCTATTTTTAGATTAAAAGGTTTATCAAAATAAACTTGTAAAATGTATTATGTAACTAGTTAATAAAATGTCTAGTTACCTTTTGAAATACTTGTAAATGAAAATGTAAAATGAGGTTCGAAATAGAATGGTTAACCTATTAAAATACTTAGTGACTCTAAACGTATTTTAAACATTCTAAATGATTTGTTAATGGGTTTGATCATAATGCCACATAACAAACATGTACGAACCTGTGTTGTAACATACGAGGACTTGAGACATCGAGAGGTGTTGAATGTATGTTGAGACAAATGTAATTACAAGTAACTTGTACATTTTACGTTATGTATTACAAGTTACATGTTTGTCATCAATCAAAACAAACGAGACTGTATAGATTAAATATCGTAATATTTGCACTAACAATCTCCCCCTTTTTGATGATGACAAGGATATGTAAACGTAATAGAAAGTAAAATGTAAAAAGTTACTTGTATCCTTACTACCTTTACATTACCTTCTCCGTTTACACTCTTCTCCCCCTTTTGTCGAAACAAAAAGGGCGTGTCCTTGGAGTTTAACTTTATTTATCCCCAAAAAGGCGAGCTTGCATCATCCCTAGTGAAGTTAAACCGTCCACTTCAATCCGTCCCTTGTTTGGTAGCGGATCCATGGATCAAATAAAGAGGCTTAACCTACATCAAGGTTAGTTTTATGCAACAAAAATTATGAGAAATATATGAAAAAGAAAAATGCATAGCAATGTTAGCCTATTTTCTCTACTTTTTATCGAAGCACAAATGCTTGTTTGAAAAGTGAGAATGATGCTAAATGCGTGCATGCTCCCCCTTGACGGTTGCTCCCCCTTGTTTGAGGCGTCAGGGTATGATTAAAAACCTACAAAAAAAATATTAGTGCAAAACTATATTCGTCATTGGACGAGTAAGTGTTATACAACAAAGTGTGTATAAGATGCATTCAGTAAATTCTTGACGGAGGCTCCCCTTGCTCTAGGGCGTCAAGATGAACCTTCAAAATAAATATTAGTATAATAGAGGCTTTGTCTTTAGACAAATATGTCATATACAACCAAGTGTATAGACGATGCAATATGAGTGCTTAAAGGATATTCCTCCTTGCTCTAGGGTGTCAAGAAGCACCTAAAATAAGAAAAATAATTGATGCAAACTTCATCCTTAGATGAGTAAGTTATATACAATCGAGTGTATATGATGATGAACCTACAATGAAAAACCTTAGTGCAATATATTTCATCTTTTTCACAAAGAAAAATAAGATGTATATATGTGATAAATGATATAATCAAAGATCTCATGAAGTGTAGTCTCCTAATTACAATCATAAGAAAAGTGAGAATATAATATGATAAAAGCCTACAAAATAGTTCCTAGAAAGAAGATATGAAGTCTTCCACCGGGTGTGCCACTAGTGGTGCTAGTGTTGGTGTCGGTTTACTAGTAGGATTCATGTGGTGATGGTAGATGACTCGAAATTTACAAAAGCAAGTTTTCGCTAATCCATGGTGGTGATGATTAGTGAAAGTGGTGATGGAAGGTGGTGGTGATTAGGTAGGAAGCTATTAAGGAGTTAGAAACTCGTATGTATAAAAAATATGGATTCATGCAATCCTTTCGTCATGTCAAGTGACCAAAGCTAAAGAGAAAAAAAAATGAATGGACATTGCATTTCAATGATGCATAAGGGTTATGATTTGAATGATTTATTGATGCTAACAACCTATTGTTATGAGCAAGTTCTCATATGCTTCAACCCAAGAATAATCAATAATGCGTTCTATCTAAGAATATATAAAAGTGACAACATGAAGATAAATTCGTTCATTGATTGACACGAATTTATAAAAATGACCTATTCTAGGTGACAATGGGAAAGGTAGTATTAGCATGGTTTTGACCGACATGGATGATTATCACTTTGAAAAGAAGTGAAGACAATATGGAAAATACTAATAATAATAATGAGTACCTATATGAGGATGAGAATGACATCATATAAGTGAGAGTTGGATGGACCAACATGTTGGAAATGGCTATTTTGATTAATATATCGTTTGCACTGACAATGCCATGCATGATATATGTCAAGCGAGAAAAGGATAAGATCCTATGATGGTGTTCTAGATAGTGAAGTTGTAAGGTGCTAGTACAAGGAAAATCCTAGATTCATTGATTGTGGAGATGAAAAAGTTTGTAAAACACATGATATGTTTTTCACTTGATGAGGTATTGGTACAAACTTGTGATATAAGGTTAAAAAGGTTGAACTAGTTGTGGTTTCGTGAACCGATTTTAGCTAAGTGGTGTTTGCCTATGTGTTGGTATTTTAGAGTCTAAGAGACATAAAATTTGACAAAAGACAATTATGTGAATGGATTTCTCTCCCCTTAATTGGTGGACATCCAACATAATGTGTAATGTATCAAATAAGGAACGACAACAAAGTGTTTAGGAGGTTTTTCGGGTTAACGAAAGAGATGTGCTTAGTGATGTTTTTCTGGATGATGGTTATCATACAATGAACTTCATCCTTAAAGTCACGTACCTCTTCTCGATTAATACGAGATGATCGTATGATGAGGCATGTGGTTTCCTAATAGGAAGTGAAGAGGATTAGAGTATTGTTATAACTAAATAATAATGGAGGTGATTTTTGGAAAGCGGAAGCAAAAATGAGATTTGGAAAGAGGTCGGTTGAAAGACAAAAATGCAAAGCCAACCCTCTAGAACTTAATTCTATATGCTTTTAAACTATATGCAAGTGTAGGGGTCTCATAAAGAATAGTACTAATCTACGTAGCAATAAAGGGGATTATGCAAAATGAGCATATAAAAGTTAGAACCAAGTGAGATAACAAATAATTTGTTATCAACCTACAAAACAAACTTGTTAGTGACAAAAGATGTTAACATGATAGAAATCAAATGATAACATATTATATAAGCAAAAACAACACATTGCACTTAGTAGACAAGAAATCACCACACAAGATAGCATCAAAACAATCATAATATGCAAGAATACGACTTTATTCAAGACATTTCATTATGAGATTGTTTTTGTCGTTAGACTTAGACACTTAAGCATACTTGGATATACAATAATCTATGTGATTAATTTGTAAGATAAAAAGGCTTCTAAAAGTTAGTCATACCAAAAGCACTTTGACAGATTATATGTGCATACGTAGCAAACAAATAGTGTGACAAGAAGCAAAAGAAACAAGATGAAAGATTCATGCAAGCCATGTTTAAGACATAACAATTTAGAGCATGTATCATTTGGATTGTACTACACATAGATGTAATGAATGGCAACTAATAGCTTTCAAACACAAATATATCATATCAAAATTATCACGTATCAAAATGGCATATTATGAGTTCATAAGTAACATGTTAATCATGCTAAAAATAATTCAAAAGTAAGTATCATGCAAATAAAGTTTAGGTTTAAACGTTTAGTAGCATGAAACAACAATACAAACATTATAAAGATAAAACCGTACTAAGGTTTACACATTTGACTTGTTATCAAACACTAAGATAATGTCAAATCAACTTATCGTATTAAACAAGAACATGTAATCAACACATGTAAGTGCAATGCAAGTGGTTTTACTAAGGTTTACACATTTGACTAGTTATCAAACACTAAGATAATGTCAAATCAACTTATCGTATCAAACAAGAACATGTAATCAACACATGTTAGTGCAATGCAAGTGGCTTTAAAAGAAAAGTCATATATACTACTTGTTTGATTAGTATTCCTAAGGTGAGGCAAACTATCAATGTTTTAACACTTACTTTAGGTAAGTATAGGAAAACAGATTTTTCAAGTTGGAGAATGAATATGAGACTATTACTAGCGGTGCTCAATTAAGGCTAAACACGACCATTTTTACGGGTGATTCCACATACCCAACTTCTCTCCAAGAAGCAATTCAACCATTAGGTCAAATTGAGTTTCTAGTGCAATAGGTTCTCCAGTAGTCATTCTCATGTTAGAAAGATGGGAACTCCTACTTTTGCCTATTAAAGTGCATAAAAGATGATAGTTTACCAATACTTGGCTTAATGTGACACAACTAATATACAATATAACTAAGGTGATGAAGATGTCATGTTATACACGTGAATTTCAACAATGGTGTGTGGATAAACAATATGTTTTAATCTTGTGTTTAGAATCTAAGGTTGTTTAAATTACATAGCTAATTGTATGATCTAATGGATGACATCTTTAATGTTAAAGTATACACTTTAAAAGTGATTTGATTTATCTAAGACTAGGGAATGGAATATGTTAAATTTAGAATGTTCTCAAGAAAGCTCTTTTGGAACTTTATTTGACAAGAATCTAAATAAGGTTACTAACTTCAATAGATCGTGTGTATGTTCTAGAGATGTATAGTATAACCTATGCATAAGAAGTGATCTAAGTCTATAAGTGATGGTAAAACAATTTTCCAACTTAGTGCACAAAATCTAGCAAATATCCTATTGTGCATAAACAAGAAATCGTCAAACAAGTGAATAAATAACATGGCAAGATTGATACTTATATTATGCAAACAAACAAGTGAAAACAATAATTTGAAAATAAGCAAGCAACATATATGCAAACAACATAAACAAGTGGTCATTAAGCATAGTGTGACAAGAAAAACACTTTTCGTCATTTAGCGTTTAAATATGACGATGTATACCAAGCTTGATTAGTTTCCTTTAAACATATTACCAAATTAATTAGTTTCAAAAGAAGTTGTATCAAAGTTCTAAGAATACCAACTTAAATTGTTTGATTCAAAAATTTGAGTTTTTATGTTAAAGCGAAACTTAATATTTTAGACATACTGTAGTATTTGGTCTATTATACTTATTTAAAATTAGACTCAGGCCATGAAAGTATTTTTAAGTGAAAGTAGACTCAATTCCCTTTAAAATGATAGGTGGCTCGACTCGTACGGACTTACGGTTAATTAGTTATGATTTTTTGAAGTTGCCTAAAAAACTGCATACTGTACACACGGATTACACGGAACCAAATAAAGGGATCCGCCCTTTATAAGATTTGGTGCCGTGGTCCTCTGAGACAGATTCACCAAAACTAGTATTTGACATAGAGAAAACGTGTGTGACTTACTAGATTTCATAGTAAACATATAATACACATATTTAACAACATATCTACTTATGTAACTTATCTTAAACATTTACGGAGGTGATTTTTCAACTAAATTTATAGTTATCCCAAACACTCCTTAAAAATCATATTTCTTCGTAAATTTTCTATAAGCACACAATACAATACTTACTAGTTCTTTCAACACATTTTTATTTTATTTTTCAAGAAAACCTTCAAGCTTGTATACAAAGTTACATTTAACAACAAAATTTCTAAGTATAACAAGCAAAGCATTTTTCATATTATTTTTTGCTTCAATGGTAATTTGATACATGGATCGTACTCTATTTTAAAAACCATTTGTTTTGAAAATACGAGCTACGTGGCTCTGGTACCAATTGTGGAAACGTAGAGGGGGGGTGAATACGTTACCGTTTAAAAACTTTAGATCTTTAATATCAAATCGCTTATGAAGCTTGTTATAATATGAAAGTACCAATTATAGTTTGTGACTAATATAAAGCATAGTAAACTAAGTTGTCACACAATCATGAACACCAAACCACATCACAAAGAATAGTATAGTGCAAGTATAAAAGTAAAGAGATAAAGAAAGGAAAGTGCAAACCGAACACGAGGATTTATAGTGGTTCGGTCACGGATCTCCTTTCCGCCGTACTCCACTCCCCAAGTACCCAACTCGAGAGTTACTTCACTAAATCAACAAGCTCCTTTCTCGGCGGAGAAAACCTTACAATCGTCACTTACACTTTTTCCAGTACAAAGCTAAATACCGGGTTCTAGTTCGAGGTAGAACCAACCTAACGTCGCCTATACAATATTTCCGACACTAAGCTAGATGTCGAGTTCTTTTACAAGGGTACAACCACTCCCATTATGTTTTATGGCCCAACATAACAAACCTTGTGTTTTATGGCACAAGCACATAAACCATCTAATCTAGTTTGGTGAAAGTGTTGTTATGATGCAATGATGTCTACACTAATGATCCATGACACAAATGTCTAATGGATATGAATAACTACTTCTAAATGAACTTCCATTGATAGGAAGCCTTCATGATGAAGATCACAAGTTCCCTAAACTTGTTGTGATAGATCTTCAGCTTATGGTGAGTGGGGATGGCTAGATCTCCAAGCTTTCCTTTGTTGATCAAAGAGTATGCTTACAACAAAGATGAATGTTAGAAGCATTATGATCAAGATCATTAGGGTGTTTAATGTATGTTACTACATTGTTAATGAATGATCTAAATGTATGTAAGAACGTGGAGAAGATGTGATTTGAAGTGGTGAAGAAATGGGAAAACAATGGGCTTCTATTTATAGCCAAAAGTGGTCAGGAGCGTCCACGGACCACGGACCCCTTAAAAGGGTTCCGTCCTTTATACAATTTGGTGCCGTGGGTGCCTGACATAAAATCTAAAAAATCTTTCTTCAAATCTTTCCAAGATATTACCAAATCTTACTAAGATCACATTTGATATATTGAGTGTCAATCTAACCAAAATATTCAAGTGATCTTCCAAGGATTTCAAAGATTATGTATGACATGATGTAACATGTATTTCTATTTTTAGATTAAAAGGTTTATCAAAGTAAACTTGTAAAATGTATTATGTAACTAGTTAATAAAATGTCTAGTTACCTTTTGAAATACTTGTGAATGCAAAATGTAAAATGAGGTTCGAAATAGAATGGTTAACCTATTAAAATACTTAGTGACTCTAAACGTATTTTAAACATTCTAAATGATTTGTTAATGGGTTTGATCATAATGCCACATAACAAACATGTACGAACCTGTGTTGTAACATACGAGGACTTGAGACATCGAGAGGTGTTGAATGTATGTTGAGACAAATGTAATTACAAGTAACTTGTACATTTTACGTTATGTATTACAAGTTACATGTTTGTCATCAATCAAAACAAACGAGACTGTATAGATTAAATATCGTAATATTTGCACTAACAAGATAGTTTATAACCGCCAAGCGGTTAAAAGTAGTTAATAGCGGTTAAAGTTAGTTAAATAACCGATTAGCGGTTATGGGTAGTTAAAAGCGGTTATGGCGGTTATGGTAGTTAAAAGGTAGTTATACCCTTTCATGAAGGGACACGATGGTTCGCTTGTGAGCCTATATATACGTTGCATATGTATCATTGTTAGGTGTGTCTAAAAATACAATGTAACCACTATTATATTGCTTAATAAATGAATCATCTTCTTGTTAATCTTGTGCATATCACTAAAACAATCGCCGCTTTCGCAAGCGAAATTTTAGGGCTTTCTCCGGGGACATCTCCCCGGTAAAAGGTTTTTCCGGGGACATGTCCCCGGCAAAAGGACCCCGGCAATACCTGCTCGGGAATACTTTTCCAGGGGACTGTTTACCACTTTTACCAGGGACACGTGGGTCCCGCAGCCGATTGTCTCCGGTCAAACATGTCCGACGTGGCACGTGTTTTTGCCGGGGACTCGTCCCCGGAGAAACTATTTTGGGAGTTCACTTTAAGTACCCTAATTACGTTATTAGTCCGACGTGGCACGTGTTTTGCCGGGGACATGTCCCCGGGGAAGCGTGTAACCACTGTTGAGGTAAACTATTTCGCCGGGGATATGTCACCAGGTAAAGTCTTAAATTAAAATATGCTTTTGAACTTTCCCCGGGGACATGTCCCCGGCAAAACTAGCTGACCCACTATGCAGAATATTGCTGCAAAATGGGTAATTTCCAGATTTTTTCCGGAAATTTTCTGGAAAAAATCTACAACCTGTTATCATAATATGCCAATCCACAACCTGTTTTACCAATGTCACAACCTGTTTTAATAAGCCAATCATAACGCAAATTCGCTAAACATAATATCATATATACAACATAGTTATCCTTTTCTAAAATCGCCAAAACGGTTCTTAAACCGTTAACGCATGATCGTCTACAAAACTATCCAAAACTACCTATTCGCAAATGGTCAAAAAGTATAATAGTATATATCAACAAGATAATTATAATAAATAAATAAATAAATCAATAAATAAATAAACAAACAAATAAACACATTTAACCACTCGATAACAATTTCATTCAAATAATTAAGTGTTGTTCTACAAATTACAATTCGAGATTAATCTTCCACATTATCAACATAAAATTCAACATTATTAGTACTGTCATCTTCATCATCTTCATTCTCGTGGCCATCATTATCATCAGATGCTAAATCATGAGGAACGTGATCATCAAAATCAATATCATCTTCGTCTTCCACAATAGTGATAATTGGTGGTGGTGCCTCAACTTCCTCTGGTTGAACATCTATATTTATAATGTTATAATCCAACTGATCCAACTCAGCAGAGAGTGTGATATGTGATGAGTTGTTGTCATGTACAACATCCTGGTTGTCTTCTACCACAATGATATCCGGGTTCCAAATCTTTCGATGATAAGAATCTTGGACGGCCTTCCAATTACCACGTTTACCCGGGAAATCAAGGTAAAAGACTTGTGTTGCTTGCGTTGCAAGAATGAATGGTTCGTTTTGAAACGATACACGATCGGTTATAATTTGTGTAATGTTGTTTCTATAGGTACAACGTTTTAGGTGATTAGTGTTATTAGTGTCGAACCATTTGACTTTGAACAACACACCATTGAATGAAATATATGAAAACTCGAGAATCTCTTCAAGCTGGCCATAATGCATTCCTCCACCAGGGTTAGGAGTTGAAATTCCGCTGTTTTGAGTTGAACGACGTAAATCACGGTCGTGTACAGTAAACTTCACACCGTTGACTACGCAAGAGTTGACTAAGACTACAGTACATGATGGTCCACAAGCCAAAGCGAATAACTCGGCGGTACAAATTAGGTCCTTCTGTACTTTTAATTCACGAATCTATGAAAAAGTTAAGAATAGATAGATATGAGTAATAGTCGTTATTTATACAGGGTAATACATACAATAAGTCTACCTTCATCTCAAACCAGCGAGGAAACCCTTCTTCCAAGTCTCTGCCAGGAAATGCCCTGTAAATGTTCATGATATTAGAATAAGTCGTCGAATAACAACTTACGTGAAACAAATTTTGAAATAAAACGCGTACCTCTTGTACGCGTTCATGTACGGGTCGATTTCATGACTGTTGTGTAGTACGCACCATACTACTTGCTTCATTGTGTCTGCTTTAAACCGAACTAATGATTGTTTACCATTCTTTTTGCAGACTGATCGAAACACCTCAAATCGACTTGTTGGCCTTGGACCGTCCTCATTCCGGTCAGGTTGATTAAATCTCGTCTCAACACCCCGAAAATAATGCGAACAGAAAGTTAATGCTTCATCAGCAATATAACCCTCCTCTATTGAACCTTCAGGCTTGGCTTTATTTCTGACATAATTTTTGAGCTTTTTCAGGTATCTTTCAAATGGATACATCCACCTCATGTAAAAAGGACCGCCTTCAATAGCCTCTTCCGGTAGATGAATAACCAAGTGAATCATAATGTCAAAAAAATCTGGAGGATATATTTGCTCGAAACTGCACAAAATATTGATCAGTTGATCTCTAGCTTTCAACATGTCATCCACCATCAAAGTTCGAGCGCATATTTGTTTGAAGAATGAACAAAGCTCGATTATTGGTGTTGCGGTGGTTTGGTCCTTCAAGTAATTTTGAAGTCCAGCAGGAAGCAACCGTTACATCATTATGTGACAGTCATGAGCCTTCAAGCCTGTTATGTTGCTATCATTGTCGGTCACTTTATGCTTGAAGTTAGATCCAAACCCATCAGGTAGTTTAACACCTTTGATGAATTAAGAAAAAAAATTATGATATTAGAGTAAGTTGTCGAAATGAATACGCGAATTAATTCGAACAAAGAAATTTTCAAATAAAACGCGTACCTTTAATGAATTGACAAAAAAGTTTTCTTTCTTCGGTTGTGAAAGAGTACGTAGGATGAGGCTTAGAGCACTTCCCGTTTCCTTTGTTGACGAGCCACAAGTCAGTACAAATATTCAAATTTTGTAAGTCTTGTCTTGCCTTGTTGGTGTCTTTTGATTTGTCATTCATTAACAAAGTACCCAACACACTCTCACACACATTTTTTTCGATATGCATGACATCTAAATTGTGTTTTAGTGTAAGAAAAGAACAATACTCTAGCTCGTAGAAAACATATTTTTTTGTCCAATTCAATTCGCGATCTTGATCACGTTTTTTTTTCGCACCCCCATATATTGGATGTTTCCCCGGGACACATTTAGGCAATCTTCTTAGTTGATCCAAGATGTCATCACTGGTAAATTTTCTAGGAGGGTCTGTATTATCTACCTATGTATAGAATGCCTTTCTGTTCTTCCGCCATTTATTGGTCATGCTTAAGAATCTTCTGTGACCAACATAAGCGGTTTTGTTTAACACGCGCATAGCTGGAGTGTCTACATTACATGTCGGACATGCCATGTAACCTTGCCCACTCCACCCAAACAAACTACTTCGAGCGGGAAAGTCATTGATAGTCCATAAAAGCGCTGCTTTCATATAGAATTCGGTGCATGTAAAAGCATCCTTAGTCCTGACTCCATCTTTCCATAAAGTCTTTAGGTCATCAATCAAAGGCCTCAGGTAAATATCAATATCCTTCCCTGGTGATTTGGGGCCCGGAATTAACAATGTCAACATAAGAGAAGTCTCTCTCATACATATCCAGGGAGGCGTATTGTATATGGTTAATATGACCGGCCACATGTTGTATGACTGACTAAGGTTGCCGTACGGATTGAAACCATCAGCAGCCAACCCTAACCGGACGTTTCTTTTTTCTTTTGCAAATTCCTTCGAATACTTGATGTCAAATTTCTTCCATGCTTGACCATCAACCGGGTGTTGCATCTTACCGTTCTCCATAGACTGCCCAGACGTATGCCAAGTCATATGTTTTGCAGTGTGTTTAGACTTGTACAAATGTTGTAGTCTAGGAATGATAGGAAAGTAACGCAACACCTTGTTAGGAACTTTCTTCCCCAGTGTGTTCTTTTCTTTCCATCTACTAGCGCCGCAGATCGGACAAGTCTGCAAATCTTCGTTACCCACCCCCGATATAAAAATCAATCATTTACACAAGCATGTATCGATTCATATCCTAACCCGATAGTTTTAAATGCCTTCTTTATTTCATAGTATGACGATGGCATCTTGTATCCTAGAACGGGCGGGAAAACTTCCTTGAATTAAGTTAGGAACTCATTAAATGTGGTGTCACTCACTTTACCTTTGACCTTGATGTGCGTAATCTTTGCCATAAAGTCTAATGAAGACATCCACTCACAGGCTGGGTATAGTTTTTCGTTGGCAGTGGCAAGTAACTCCTCATACTCATTACGTTGAGGAATTGCGTCGTTACTTTTCTCGCCAATATTTCCTTGAGTTGGATCATCTGGTTCGTTATTCGGATCAATATCATGAAGGAACTCAGCCATGTCACTCATCCCAGGGTGTCTTGTGTTGTGTACGGTTGTTCGGCCATCCGACTCACCATGATTATACCATTTCGTATAACTATGGTCCCAGCCATTTGTGTGTATGTGGTCAAACATAAATTCGTGCTTTATCCAGTTTACGTTTAAACAAAGAGCACAGAGACATTTTATATTCCCATCAATATTCACCAAGGACTTGCAATGCTTGCAAAAAGCTCTAAGACCAACTAAGAATTCTCTACTGGTACGTGCTAGTGAGACCCAACTTTTATCAATTGGCATAACTGCGTTTTAATGAAGCAACAAATAATTATATAGACTTAAAATTTTCACCTAATCCAACTATGGAAGGCAATCCTAACCCACTCTTTGAATGTTTCGTCTCATATATGAATGCGTATAATTGAATTTACTATTTGAGAAAATTTCGGCAGCATTTCCCCTCAACTCCCCAAATATGTGCATTAAAGACATATTCATAGGAGTAAAGGGAAAACAATGTCGAAATTTTCACAAATAGTAAATCCATTATACGCATTAATATCCTAAATGAGATAAAACATTCAAAAAGCAGCCCAAACAGGGGACTTTTCGAAATTGATTTCTAATAAATTAATTTCAGACGGGTTTTCTATAGGATGATAAACTTCGGACGGGGACTTTATGAAATTAATCACTAAAGTCCTAAAATCATTTACAACAGTTCACGAGTATTAACAACAAAAATTAACAAAGTTAGACAAAAAACATACCGATTGTGGTCTTGGCTCTCGTGTTCGCCAGGTGGTTTTGTCAGTTGACTTCCGATATCTTCTGCTTTTTTGGGTTTGTCCAAAGCTTAACCTGCGTATTTTAAATAGTTTAGGGTTTTAGGTAATGAGAACTATCCAAGCATCGGGTATCAAAAAGACCCTTTAAACCATTAGGGTTGAATTGTTCATTTTAATAATTAGGGTAGGAGGGTAGGATGGTGGATTTTGGGACCTAAACCAAGATCTTGGCAGGGTGTTGGGGGTCCACCCCTTTTCATGTGTAATAGCACTTTAACTAGGTTAATGAGATCATATTGTGTTGATCTGCTTGTGATACAAAATATTTGATCGTGTTTGCGTACGACTATTTGAACAGTGTGTATATGGTTGAGGGTTGCTGAAAACAAAGGAATGATGTTAGTGTGTCTAGTTAAAGTGCTATTACACCATTTCCCGACAACATTTATTCTGTTTCTTACAATGATCTTCCAAAAAACTCACCAAATTCTCTCTTATATTATCAAACAACAAAAATGAACTTAGCGGCGGTGACACGTGGCTTCTCTGATAGTTTACGGCAAGGAGGTACACGGTTTCTTGGTCCAGTAGATACAGGAAAGTGTACAGCCTATTTCTTGTTACGGTTTGTAATGGTTACCTGATGATGAGAGTTGAATCTTGAAGGGTAGAAAGGTGGTGCAAAATGGTTTAGCCCTGCTTTGAGAGTTTATAACTGTGTGCGTGTTTTTAGTGTGTGTTTTTTGGTGAGAAACTCCATGTGTGTGTGAGAGAGAGAGGGTCGAAGATTATAAGAAGATAGATGAAAGGGTTTGTAATGATAGTGATGGCGAGTGAAGTGGAGTTAATGAGGCACCCTCACAAACCCTTTCATATCTCTCGCCACCATTATATCTCTATCATCACACACCATTTCATACATCTTCTTATCATCTTTGACCCCTCTCTCTCACACAAACTCATGGAGTTTCTCACCAAAAAACACACAATAAAAACACTCTCAAACCAAGCTAAACCCTTTTGCACCACCTTTCTACCCTTCAAGATTCAACCCTCATCATCAGGTAACCATAACAAACCGTAACAAGAGATGGGCTGTACACTTTCTTGTATCTTGTGGACCAAGAAACCGTGTACCTCCTCGCCGTAAACCATCAGTGAAGCCACGTGTCACCGCCACTAAGTTCATTTTTGTTGTTTGATAATATAAGAGAGAATTTGGTGAGTTTTTTGGAAGAACATTGTAAGAAACAGAATGAAATGTTGTTGGGAAATGTTTTGTAATAGCACTTTAACTAGACACACTAACATCATTCATTTGTTTTCAGCAACCCTCAACCCTAGACACATTGTTCAAAAAGTCTTAAGCAAACATGATCAAATCTTTTGTATCACAAGCAGATGAAACAACATGATCTCATTAACATAGTTAAAGTGCTATTGCACATGAAAGGGGGTGGACCCCAACACCTTGCCAAGATCTTGGTTTAGGTCCCAAAATCTACCATCCTACTCTTCTACCCTAATTGTTAAAATGACCAATTCAACCCTAATGGTTTAAAGGGTCTTTTTGATACCCGATGCTTGGATAGTTCTCATTACCTAAAACCCTAAACTATTTAAAATATGCAGGTTAAGCTTTATATTCCTACAAAAACTTGGTCCTAACAAAATATTACCAACTGAAAATATTAATCATTTGCACAGCCAAATATTACCAAGAAAATTGGTCCTAACAAAAACTCTTTATTCGCACTTTTTTATGTATGTCAAATTTATATTAAAAGAAAACCATAATAAGAAAAAAATACATATATGGAGTAAGATGGAGCAGCTGCTGAGTTTGGTGGGGTTTTTTTTCATCTCATTTGTGAAAGCAGAAACCCATGAAGCATAAACAAAAACCCACTTAAGATTACAACTATATAAGAGATACCCACTTAAGATTACAACTATACTAGAGATACCCACTTAAGATTACCAACTGAAAATATTAATCATTTGTCAAATCGGTATAACATAAACAAAAACCCATAAAGCATTACAACTGTATAGTGGTGGTGGAGGTGGTGCGTTGATGGAGGCGGCTCGGTATAACATAAACAAAAACCCATGAAGCATTAAATTAGTAAAAACTAAAAGATACCCACTTAAGATGAAGGAGGCGGCTCGGTGATGTAGTGGTGGTGGAGGCGGCTCGGTGATATAGTGGTGGTGGAGGTGGTGCGTTGATGGAGGTGCTGCTATGAAGATGGAGGAGGTGGAGCAGCTGCAGCTGCTAGCGTGAGTTTGTTTTTTTTTTATCTCATTTGTGAAAGCAGATCTTGGTTAATAATTGAGGTGATTTTTAAGATTAGTTTTCGCCGGGGACATGTCCTCGGAGAAACATTGGTTTGTCTTCTAGCAAGACTTTTGCCGGGGACATGTCTCCGGGGAAGCTTATGGCGGGATAAAGTTAAAAAGTGGGTGGGAAAATAAAAAAATCGCGAAAAGTTTTACCTGGGACATGTCCCCGGTAAAAGGTGTTTTCACTAAAACTTTTGAAAAAAATCTTTATTATCATTAACAATAACTAAAATTAATAACACATCAATTGTGAACTACCATTGTTCATTCTTTTAAGCTTCTTGGTGAACTACAATTGTTGTTACCTTGGACGCCATGAATGCCCTCTGTATAGGTGCTATGGTATACGTATCATGTTTAACGACCGACTATAGGTGCTATGGTATACGTATCATGTTTAACCGCTATGGTATACGTATCATGTTTAACGACCGACTATAGGTGCTATGATATACGTATCATGTTTAACGACCGAGAATAGGTGCTATGGTATATGTATCATGTTTAACGACCGAGTATAGGTGCTATGGTATACGTATCATGTTTAACGACCGAGTATAGGTGCTATGGTATACGTATCATGTTTAACGACCGAGTATAGGTGCTATGGTATACGTATCATGTTTAACGACCGACTATAGGTGCTATGGTATACGTATCATGTTAAACGACCGACTATAGGTGCTATGGTATACGTATCATGTTAAACGACCGACTATAGGTGCTATGGTATACGTATCATGTTAAACGACCGACTATAGGTGCTATGGTATATGTATCATATTAAACGACCGAGTATAGGTGCTATGGTATACGTATCATGTTTAACGACCGAGTATAGGTGCTATGGTATACGTATCATGTTTAACGACCGAGTATATGTGCTATGGTATACGTATCATGTTAAACGACCGACTATAGGTGATATGGTATACGTATCATGTTAAACGACCGACTATAGGTGCTATGGTATACGTATCATGTTAAACGACCGACTATAGGTGCTATGGTATACGTATCATGTTAAACGACCGAGTATAGGTGCTATGGTATACGTATCATGTTTAACGACCGACTATAGGTGCTATGGTATACGTATCATATTTAACGACCGAGTATAGGTGCTATGGTATACGTATAGACGATAAAACCAGTGACCACTCTTTTTCCGGCGTATAATCAGCCATTGTATTATATCGACAATAAAGTGTATTTTTTTTAAATAAAATTTTTGCCGGGGACATGTCCCCGGCAAAAGGTTTGGCGGGAATTTTCCCGCGAACAATTAACACGCTTTTGACTTTGGCCAAATTTTGATAAAAGTTGAAAGTACTATTGGCGGGGACATGTCCCCGGAGAAACTTTACGTTGAATTTTGACTATCCGGTCAAAGTTTAATAAAAATCAAACTTACTTTCTCCGGGGAAATGTCCCCGCGGAATGTGTGCGTTGAAATTTCCACAGCAAGTCATCGAATTCGTGTGCCACGTCAGATTCAATTTTGTCATTTAGCGACTTTCGCCGCGGACTGTGTGTCCCTGGCGAAAGTCCCCTCGCCCGTCCATCCAATTGTTGTAGTGTTTATGCTTATTTTGATACACATATTCTAATGGTTGTGTTTATGAACTGTTTCTTTATTAATGTTTAAACATCTTATTGTCTTTCACTCGAAGTTTTTCAATTTTCTTGAACTTTTGCATTTTATTGTGTTTGGTCATTTTGAGAAAACCATAAGAGATTTCTTTATCTAGTCATTTGGTATTAAACATTTTGAACTTGTTTAGGTTATTTGATTCAAATGAGTTGGAAATCTTTTAAATTTTATGTTGTTGATGTTGTGGTAAAACTATGTGTTTGTTTTAGGGTTAATTGCACGAAAATGTATCATACTTGTCATTATTTCCTTCTATATGTATCAAACAATTTTTTTGCTACTCTATGTACTAAACTTGTATTTTTGGTATTTGTTTTGGAGGAGAGTTATTTAAATACCAAACTTTTATCACATACCAAATAACTCATCTCCACAATCCATTTGAAAAGAAATCAATAGCTGAAATTAAAAGCATTTTATTATTTCACATCTTTTAAACCGTTAATCTTTAAGCGAAAATATTTACACCGTCGCGACGAGCATTTAATTATCTTTCTATAAACGGACACTTTGATATATACTTTCGGAAAAAAAAAAAAAAAAAAATAAATATATATATATATATATATATATCATTTTTTCACGTTTTTTCGTTTTTTTACGTTACTGAAATTTGCATTTAACCCGAGTATAGGTGCTATGGTATACGTATAGACGATAAACCAAGTGACCACTCTTTTTCCGGCGTATAATCAGCCATTGTATTATATCGACAATAAAGTGTATTTTTTTTAAATAAAATTTTTGCCGGGGACATGTCCCCGGCAAAAGGTTTGGCGGGAATTTTCCCGCGAACAATTAACATGCTTTTGACTTTGGTCAAATTTTGATAAAAGTTGAAAATACTTTTGGCGGGGACATGTCTCCGGAGAAACTTTGCGTTGAATTTTGACTATCCGGTCAAAGTTTAATAAAAATCAAACTTACTTTCGTCGGGGACATGTCCCCGCGGAAAGTGTGCGTTGAAATTTCCACAACAAGTCAGCGAATTCATGTGTCACGTCAGATTCAATTTTGTCGTTTAGTGACTTTCGCCCGTCCATCCAATTGTTGTAGTGTATATCGATCCTGGAAATATCAATTAGAAGACCTGTGAAAAATACAACACTTACTCCACCCTGCTGACATTCTCATATTCTGACTTTGATCTGTTTCCTATTCCTTTCCTTAAAATCAGAATCATGAACTATTTCCATCTTATGTTTTGAAGGATAATGCATATAACCGTACAACAGGGTATTTACATTTATGTCCTGGTATTAGATATTGCCAAATATACGCAACTGAGAAAGTAGAAGAAAAGAACAAAGGACAACTTAAGTTTTGACTTTTGAACCTGGAATCTACTTGTAGAACTGGCCATAGAAAAAACTAAGGGCCACTCTTGTTTTGGGTCACCAACTTACATTTTAGATGTCTATGAATTAACCTAGACACCACACGATCTATATGTCATACATTCACCCATTGTTTTTAGCTTTTAGAGTGCATTTCCTATTTCATATGGTCTTTGTATGCCAAAATGTAGTTACTTGTAAAACACTTAAGTTTTACTTGTCCTGAAGCTAGCTATGTAAATAATATAGGTCTTAGTTCAATATATGTACAAACTCGGGTGTTCTAATTTTCATTGGCATGCTTGATGTCATGGCTTTATGTTCTGCTGTATCCTTCTACTATACACCTTTTCTTTTGGATATTTGACACATGATCACAGGAACCAAGTCTATATCTACTTTGGTTTTAGACAATAATAGGAGGTGTCTCTTTTAATACGTGCGAATATTAATAGGAATGCATAGTCGAGTCCTGGCATCACATGCATATTTAGATTGTGTTGATTGGTGGGCTTTTTATCCCCTTACTTTTTTCCCACTTCCAGAAAATGACAAAGGATTGCGAGCACAAATCTTTATTCTCTTTTAATGCTTTTTTCTAGATGTAAGCGAGAAAAGAAAAATTCCCCACGAACAAGTGGCCTAAGAGGTGCTTGGGATCACGTCTGCAAAATGGCAGAGAAGTCACAACCTGTTTTATCTTTTGTTTCAAACTGCGTTTTTCTCCAAGAAAACAAATATTATCACTTTCTTCAGAGGGTTTACTAAACATTATTTTCTGATTATCTACATTTTGTAATTGCAACAATTAGTTAATCACTCTCAGAATACAATCCTAACACCCTTTTCATCATAGCAGTCATGTCATGCATAGAAAAATACATTCACTAGATTACTATTATTTTCCTTCCTCAAAAAATTATTTCAGATGTTCTTATTTATATTTGGCTTGAAGATATTGTTAATTTTCAAATCTTGAATAAGGATAAGAGATAAACTAGTGACAATTCATAAAGATTGCAGCATTTCGTATCATAAAGCTAATAGGCATTTTGGTGATGTGGTTTCTCATGAGTTCTGATTAATCAAATCACATGGTTTTTATTCCCATGTAGAGGTTGTTAGCCTTTAATGTTTTAGATCAAATGTTTATTGTTATGTTAGGAATAAAGCCTAAGGGCTAGAAATGTTAGAATAAAATATTTCAACCGAATAGCTGTTGGTAGCAGTTAGATAACCGCCAAGCGGTTATGAAAGTTAGTTAAGGGGCGGTTATAAACGGTTACAAACTATAACCGACACATTGTTTAGTTCGCACCCATTCGTTAAGTATATATAGATAGGATCCTGTAAGTCACAAAGTAACCCATTCGATTATATAATATCAGTTTAAAGGGTTCAACCCATTCTCTTGTTCTTATTATTCTTGATGATGTTTCACACATGATGTTTGTTTGATTATTGATGATCCTGGAAGTATGGAACCTGTAGAAATTGAACATGGTATCAGAGCTTATGGAATCAAACAACACAACAATTCATGTTTTTGATCATCATTCAAGAGACGTGTTTAATATCATGAGAAGAAACATATCTTTGTTGCTGTAAATCGCGAAACAGAAAAAAGAGGAAGAACAATTTTGTTCTTGGAACCGTTGCACAAAGAAATGGAAACAAAGAAGGAAAAGAGAAAAGGGTACACGTGTTGAGTGACAAGTATGGAATGATTGCAAAATTTCAAGGACTAGATACCAAAGATGATGAAGCAGTTGCGACTGCATGTTATAAGAAGTTTGTTGATCTCATTGTAGTCTGCCATGAAACTGCTAACGTACCTTGGGGTGAAAAGTCAAAAGATGTAGGAGACGCAAGCAATGATGGCTTGGCCATGGACCTGCAAGACCAGAAGGGAAAGAGAGTGAAGGATGGAGCAATAGAGACAAGTCAGAATCGTTTTGGTATTAGTCTTGAAGATGATGAAGAAGACAACAAGATAGCAGTCAAGACAGCAATGAAACTTGAAGACATTGCTTGAAGAAACATTGAAGATCACTCAAGAGAATTTGATGCTAAATCATTAGGGGGGAAAATGTTAGCCTTTAATGTTTTAGATCAAATGTTTATTGTTATGTTAGGAATAAAGCCTAAGGGCTAGAAATGTTAGAATAAAATATTTCAACCGAATAGCGGTTGGTAGCAGTTAGATAACCGCCAAGCGGTTATGAAAGTTAGTTAAGGGGCGGTTATAAACGGTTACAAACTATAACCGACACATTGTTTAGTTCGCACCCATTCGTTAAGTATATATAGATAGGATCCTGTAAGTCACAAAGTAACCCATTCGATTATATAATATCAGTTTAAAGGGTTCAACCCATTCTCTTGTTCTTATTATTCTTGATGATGTTTCACACATGATGTTTGTTTGATTATTGATGATCCTGGAAGTATGGAACCTGTAGAAATTGAACAGAGGTATACATTCCTTACGCAAGTGACTTGTTTAAATGCACAGTTGCTTTTCAGTGAACGTGTGATTCTATAACAACGTTGAGGTCGACAAGCATAAAATATGCTTCTGTTCATTCTCTTATCTTCTAGGTAGTTACATCAAAAGATTTTTATATCTTAAGGAATTAGATTTTGCATGATATTCTTTTGAATGTGTTTCACATATCTAAACAGCCGCTCAAATTCCTTTGTAGACTAAGAAAATATAACTCGTGCGATGAATCTGAGATGATGTAATTAACAATAGTGAGGTGAGGACTGAGACAAATTATCTCCCAATTAATAAAGACTGTCACTAACTAACAGCTTTTCTACACTAAAGTGGTTAAGTATGAGTATCTATTGAATCGGAGAGTATACTTGGATACGTTGAAATCTAAAGAAATACCCACATAAGGACAGATTTAGATTAAGCCACTTAGTTAGTGGGAACAGTAAGTGGATTTGAGGTCTAATGCAGACTAACACCCAAAGGAATTATGTGTCAGTAAAGGTCAGCCATATAATCTGATATCATATTCTCCCCGTCCCCTGAATATAGGAACTAATTCTAGTGGAACTCTAAACTATATACGGGAACTTACAAAGTCATTAATGACCATACACAATCCTTTGAATTATATATATGTCTTAGTCATCATAGTTTAAAGAACTAATTCCAAGTTTAAGTAATTGTGAGGCACAATTACCTCAGATAGCAGTATACTTTTTCCTCTCAATTATTTGGTTAATTAATTAAAGACAGTAAAAACCCTTAAAGTGGCACACGAGTGTTGCATACTTGCCGTTTTATAACTGAAACAACATGCAAGTTCCTTCTGTTTTGAAACCAGTCATCAAATAACATGATCAATAATGTATTTGAGGGAAAGATCTGCGAAACTTCTTTCAGGATATGTTTTGTTTTATATTGGAAGTTTTCATTCTGCTGTTATTTCTGTGTTAGTATATGTAATCATAGTATATATATAGCTACTAGGTATTAGGATTCCAATTATTACTTGTGAGCTGAATATATTCATCCCTTACACTTAGATTGATTCATAATTTTGTATAAAGATGAGGTCATAAACTTTTAGCAACTAAAATTATACATCAAAACAATGTAACATATATTTGTAGAACATGATAACTCTTGTTGCTTCTCAATACTAAGGAATGACATGTTGAAGTTGGAACATGCTCACATTGTCATGCACTCAAAAGAAAAAGAAAAAGGACACCAGCAGAAAACAAGGCCAAAAAACAACTCGTCTTTCCTGCTCTAATGACTATGGAAGCATCAAACTGCTCCTATAGTTGTATTAACACAACTCCCACTCAAAATTGTAAATACTCAATATTATTGAACAGGCTTCACTAAACCCATATAGCATTAGCCCTGAGGAGCAATGGCACCAGCTGACCCTTTAGATGAAGGGTCATTATCTCGTTGGCACCGCCAATCAGCTCCTGCCCTATGAACACGGCTGGTACACTTGGTCTGCACCCTAATCCCTTGAGTTCCTTCTCTATATGTTGTCCCTTTGGATGCTCATCTAGCTCATATACAGTGGGATTAGCTCCAAAACTACTAATCAATGTCTTTATGGTGTGGCTCATACAACAAGAGCGTTTGCTAAATATAACCACAGATCTTTCATTCACCAAAGCTGTAACCATGGCCATTTCTGGAACTTCTACGGTAAGTAATAAGAAAAGAAACACTAAATTTGTTAAATGAATATTGAGTCAGAGCTTGAGGCTATATGTAGAAAACTAGAAGCACTAGAAAGTGTTGATTTTGTTGTGAGTAAACAGAGCTCTTGCTAATAGTATATATAGATAATATGTCTTGAAGTAGTTGGCTTGATATGCTTACACTAAAAAGGAGATTCCTTTTTCCGTGTACGGCATCATTTGTCAGGATTCACAAATTGATTGATATTCCATAGATAACAAGTTGCTTCTCCGTATATTGATCTGCTTGATAGCATCTTACGTGTTGAATGACATCTTTAACCTTGATGCACTCTTTAAGACAATCCGTTGCTGCTTGTGAAAGGGCAGTATTTTATTGATGTATATGAACATGGATATTTGTTTATTTATATTTCTATCTTATATCATCCACTGACGTGGAAGATGTAATCTAGCTTAGGTAGCACCCTACTTTTCGTGATGCCTGATTTTAAGTAAGGAAGAAGGATTTTAGTGATGAGAAAAGTAAGCATTTAGGAACTTAAACTCTCTGATCAAGTAGCTTTGCATGGATAACATCAAAACATGAAACCCACTCAATAATCATACAAATACATAAGATTTATTTACTTTATTCATTTAACTTACACTTTGTAATTAAAATTGTTGCATTCATTATGAATAATGCATGTTTAGGCGTGAAATGTTTGGTTATAACTTACAAGTTGTTATTATGACATAAGCTAACTGAATCATGCTGATTGACATTACCCTTTATATGCGCTTGCTTGATTGTGCATATTGATACGCTACAACTTTACGAATTATTATGATCCCGACGCTGTTTCTAGGTATTTTGCAGAACAATGTTAAAACTGGTGCTATCAGACTCTGATTATAATCTATAGTATACTTGTATTGATTCTCACTATATGCAAGTTATTATGTGAATCGAGTCATTTTAATAATACACCTAAATGGAGTTAATAATTCTGCTCGAGAACAAACTAAGAAAGCTGTGGTTAATCTTTCAAAACAAGGTGAGGTTGTTATAACCCTATTTAAGCATTGGTCAGATTTAGGATGTCAAAATACCAAGGATTCTTTTTTTTTTTTTTTTTTTTTTTATTCTTTTTTTTTTTGAAGGTTTTCTTTGCATTCTCTTGTCTCGTATTGATTGAAAATATAATAGAAGACCATCTGAATTTTGATGTGCTCTTGATTTTATCTAAATATTATTTTTTGGTTTATAAGCAGTAAGGGGTAAGTCAAAGGTGTTGATGATTTACTGATGGTGATGAATTAATGCCTTTCCAAACTGATGTCTACTTTCAAGTTTCAATCACTTTTATCATGGTCATTTTTGTTGGATTAAGAATGTATAATTTGATAACCGTGAAAAATTGCCATTTATTTTTTGTCTTGTAATGAGTGTGTGTCCAATAACAATTACTCTACTTAAGAGTTCAGATTGTTTCTAATTACATACTGCTGTTGATTACAAGGTATGCAAACTACTTATTACTATTTCTGTGGTGTAGTTTTATTTCTCTGTTCACTTGGAAGATTCCATGAGCTAGGTAACTATCTCTAATCTAGAAAAGATAGTGGAAGATCTTGGAGAAACCGGGGACAAATATTGTTAGGGTAATAATTGCAATTTGAGTTTTTTTATATGGTGGGTTAGTTTAAATTTTAGTGCCAACTGTTGCTAAAATAAGGACCCTGGATGCACATGGTTAAAAGAGAAAAAGGTTGAAACCATATTAGAATATCCCATATTAATTGTTCTCGAGTATGTCACAACTTATTAAAAAAATTGGGAACCAAATAAGTTACATATAGTATCATATAGCATGGCGAGACAATATGCCAGGTAACTTTTTACTTATTCTCTTATCTATATTTTCTCTCAAGTATGCCAGAGCTTAACAAAAATGCACTGTTTACAGCTATTACACTAAGGTATTGATCATGTTAGTGTTCTAGAGCCATATAGCTCTCTCTTTAATGAGCAATGGGACAAGCTTGCCTTTGAGATGCATGCTCATGATCTCATTGGCTCCACCGACTAGTTCCTGTCCTATAATTACAGCTGGAACACTTGTCTTGCAACCTAAGGCTTTGAGATCCTTCTCAATTTTCTGACCCTCTGGATGTTCATCTAACTCATAAACAGTTGGGTTCGCCCCAAAACTGCATATCAGTGTTCTGACGCTGTGGCATATACAACAAGAGCTCTTGCTGAATATAACCACAGCCTTGTCTGTTACCAACCTTGACACAGTGGCCATTGCTTCTAGCGGATAACTTTAATAAATGAGAAAGAAGTAGTGAAGGTAAGAGGCTTGTGATGAGAATGAGACGATGTAGAGGATTTGATTTGGGAAGTTTGAATTGCCATGGGGGGCTATATATACTTGACTAGGGAACATAAAAGGAGGGAAAAGGTAGATACAAGTAGTTTCCTGTAATTTCCAAGATTGCCCTTCTGTATTGATACCCTTTAAAACCTTAATGTCACTGGAAGAGGATTGCAAATTAATGTAATAATATTCTAAAGTGGTCGTTGATATCTTTGATAATCATTAATCCTTTATATCTCCTAGAGGTATTTTGTTAGATACTAAGTACCATTATGCCTGATGCCTCTTCAGCATAATTCAACAATCTGACAGCCAAAAAAAAGATAATATTTGGATAAAATATACACTTATTAGTGGTATGATAAAGCATATCTTTGCGATGATTAGATCACATGGCATCCGTACAAGTAGAACTACGAATATTGCATGCAGAGATAGTCATATAGATTTTTGTATCTTTGAGTGCCTCCACAAATATATTGTGCTTAATTATCATTTAGGGTGACTACTGTTTCCTAGTTTTTGGCCGACTAATCAACGGGATTTTTGCCCACCGCCATGCAAACTTAAACCGGGTAAAGTCATCCCTTTTCAGGAAGGTTAGCGTGGCCACTTTGAGTTTTTGCACCTAGCTGGGAGTTGAACCTCAGACCTCTCAATAGTTATTACAAGTTCTTACCACTAGGCCACCCTTAAGTGGTTATTGTTCTTATCATTAAGTAAACATTGTGCTAGCTTAGCTGCTATACATTGCGCGCTTGTTGTAACATGCCAAGTAAAACACTTAACCAGCTGGTCTGTCCAATGAAATAAATTAATTATAAGAGCAGTCTCGTCAACTTAGAATGTTTTCGTACTAACATGAAAACTAATATATTATAACAGTTGATATTTCATTGACAACTCAAACTTTTAAAGCAATATCCAGTTTTTTTTTTTTGAACGGCAATTTTATTAACACTCTAGCAAGAAGCTAGAGGGAAGAAAGGAAAAAGAAAATGAAAATACAGTTAAGCTACAAGTGAATAAGGATTAACTATCCAATCTCACTTAAGTTGTTTATTTGAATTAGTGGTGAAACTCTATTTTATTCCTTTTCTGCAGGCACTCGATCTAATTACTCTAGAGAACTTGAGGTCTATCTAGCACTGTGTTGAAATTCTCATATTCTCACTTTTGTTCATTTTCCTATTCTTTTCCTTCAAATCAGAATCATGGGTCATTTCAGTCTTATACCTTGCAACAGTGTAGTTACATTATTTATTTCATGGTATTAGATATTGCGACATATATGCAACCCAAAAAGTCGAAGGAAAGAACAAAGGACAAGTTAAATTTTGACTTTTGAACCTGGAAACCACTTGTAGAACTGGCCACAGAAAAAACTAAGGGCCACTCTTGTTTTGGGTCACCAACTTACATTGTAGATGTCTACGAATTAACCTAGACACCACACGATCTATATGTCATACATTCGCCCATTTTTTTAGCTTTTAGCGTGCATTTCCTTTTCAATTTCTTCTTTGTATGCCAAAATGTAGTTACTTGTAAAACACTTAATTTTTACTAGTAATGAAGCTAGCTAAGTAAATAATATAAGTCCTAGTTCAATATATGTACAAACTCGTGTGTTTTAATTTTGATTAGCATGCTTGATGTCATGGCTTATGTTCTGCTGTATTCTTCTACTATACACATTATCTTTAGGATTTTGACACATGATCACAAGGTCTATGTTACTATATCTACTTTGGTTTTAGACAATAATGGGAGGTGTCTCTTTTAATATGTGCGAATATTAATAGGAATGCATAGTCGAGTCCTGGCATCACATGCATATTTAGATTGTGTTGATTGGTGGGCTTTTTATCCCCTTACTTTTTTCCATTTCGAGAAAATGACAAAGGATTGCGAACATAAATCTTTATGCTTTTAATGCTTTTTTCTGGATGTGGGTGAGAAAAGACAAATTCCCCCCGAACAAGTGGCCTAAGAGGTGCTTGGGATCACGTCTGCAAAATGGCAGAGAAGTCACAACCTGTTTTATCTTTTGTTTCAAAAATGCGTTTTTCTCCAAGAAAATAAATATAATCACTTTCTTCAGAGGGTTTACTAAACATTATTTTCTGATTATCGGCATTTTGTAATTGCAATAACGACCAGTTAATCTCTCTCAGAGTCTCAGAACACAATCCTGACTCCCTTTTCATCATAGCAGTCATGTCATACATAGAAAAATACATTCACTAGATTACTATTCATTTTCCTACCTCAAAATTTATTTCAGATGTTCTTATTTATTTGACTTGATGATATTGTTAATTTTCAAATCTTGAATCAGGATAAGAGATAAACTAGTAACAATTCATAAAGATTCCAGCATTTCTTATCATAATGCTAATAGGCATTTTGGTGATGTGTTTTCTCATGAGTTCTGATTAATCATATCACATGGTTTTTATTCCCATGTAGAGGTATACATTCCTTACGCAAGTGACTTGTTTAGATGCACAATTGTATTTTAGTGAACGTGTGATTCTTTAACAACGTTAAAGTCGACAAGCATAATTATCCTTCTGTTCATTCTCTTATCTTCTAGGTTGTTACATCAAAAGATTTTTATATCTTAATGAATTAGATTTTCCATGATATTCTTTTGAATGTGTTTCACATATCTAAACAGCTGCTCAAATTCCTTTGTAGACTACAAAATATAACTCGTGTGATCAATCTGAGATGATGTACTTAACAATAGTGAGGTGAGGACTGAGACAAATTATCTCCCAATTAATAAAGACTGTCACTAACTAACAGCTTTTCTACACTAAAGTGGTTAAGTATGAATGTATGAATATCTGTCGAATGGGTGAGTATGCTTGGATACGTTGAAATCTAAAGAAATACCCACATAAGGACAGATTTAGATTAAGCCAAAGGAATTATGTGTCGGTAAAGGTCAGCCATGTAATCTGAAAATCATATTTTTCCCGTCCTAAATAAAAGTCCACGTTCAAAATAACATATCAAGTTTCCCATGATACCCTTAATTACAATCCCCTGAATATAGGAACTTATTCTAGTGGAACTCTAAACAAAATACGGGAACTTACAAAGCCATTAGTGACCACACACAATCCGTTGAATAAAATATATGTCTTAGTCATCATAATTTAAAGAACTAATTCTAAGTTTAAGTAATCGTGAGGCACAGTTACCTCTGATTACATTATACTAATTTTGCCTCTCAATTATTTGGTTAACTAAAGACAGTAAAAACCCTTAAAGTGGCTCACGAGTGTTGCATACTTGCCGTTTTATAACTGAAACAACATGCAGGTTCCTGCTGTTTTGAAACCAGTCATCAAATAACATGAACATTTAATGTATTTGAGGGAAAGATCTGCAAGACTTCTTTCATTTTGTTTTATATTGGAAGTTTTCATTCTGCTGTTATTTCTGTGTTAGTATATGCAATCAAAGTATATATAGCTACTAGGTATTAGGATTCCAATTATTACTTGTGAGCTTAATATATTCATCCCTTACACTTAGATTGATTCATAATTTTGTATTAAGACGAGGTCATAAACTTTTAGCAACTAAAATTATACATCAAAACAAAGTAACATATATTTGTAGAACATGATAACTCTTGTTTCTTCTCAAAACTAAGGAATTACATGTGGAAGTTGGAACATGCTCACATTGTCATGCACTCAAAAGAAAAATAAAAAGGAACACCACCATAAAACAAGGCCAAAAAACTACTCGTTTTTCCTGCTCTAATGACTATGGAAGCATCAAACTGCTCCTATAGTTGTATTAACGTAACTCCCACTCAAAATTGTAAAAACTCAATATTATTTAACAGGCTTCACTAAACCCATATAGCATTAGCCCTGAGGAGCAATGGCACCAGCTGACCCTTTAGATGAAGGGTCATTATCTCGTTGGCACCGCCAATCAGCTCCTGCCCTATGAACACGGCTGGTACACTTGGTTTGCACCCTAATCCCTTGAGTTCCTTCTCTATATGTTGTCCCTTTGGATGCTCATCTAGCTCATATACAGTGGGATTAGCTCCAAAACTACTAATCAATGTCTTTATGGTGTGGCTCATACAACAAGAGCTTTTGCTGAATATAACCACAGATCTTTCATTCACCAAAGCTGTAACCATGGCCATTTCTGGAAGTTCTACGGTAAGTAATAAGAAAAGCAACACTAACTTTGTTAAATGAATATTGAGTCAGAGCTTGAGGCTATATGTAGAAAATTAGAAGCACTAGAAAGTGTTGATTTTGTTGTGAGTAAACAGAGCTCTTGCTAATAGTATATATAGATAATATGTCTTGAAGTAGATGGCTTGATATGCTTACACTAAAAAGGAGATTCCTTTTTCCGTGTACGGCATCATTTATCAGGCTTCACAAATTGATTGATATTCCATAGATAACAAGTTGCTTCTCCGTATATTGATCTGCTTGATAGCATCTTACGTGTTGAATGACATCTTTAACCTTGATGCACTCTTTAAGACAATCCGTTGCTGCTTGTGAAAGGGCAGTATTTTATTGATGTATATGAACATGGATATTTGTTTATTTATATTTCAATCTTATATCATCCACTGACGTGGAAGATGTAATCTAGCGTAGGTAGCACCCTACTTTTCGTGATGCATGATTTTAAGTAAGGAAGAAGGATTTTAGTGATGAGAAAAGTAAGCATTTAGGAACTTATGTTGGCCTCAATCGATGGATCAATGGTCTTTCTAACTTATGTCAAAATTTACCAAGTAATAAAGAAACAATGAATCTGTAAAAGCTTTTGTATTAATCAAATAAGTCATAATGAATTCTGTACAAAGTGCTAACTATATATACTAATGAAAGGGTACAAAGTGAAACGACATGTTGGTTCACAATATGTCGGTTTTAAGGATTGTAACTGCCATTTGACAGTTATTTTGTAACTGTCATAAAAACTGCTATCTTGACTTTCTTGTTTGACTTCTGGGTTGACCGGGTCAAATGGGTGTTGACTGGGTCGATTGGGATTAACCCAATATTCTCCCCCTTAATCACAATCGCGTTGTCGTAGATCTTCAATAGTACTTGAAACTGCCAATAAGAGGGTTGGTTCTAAATCTTCTTCGATGAGGTTTGTCTCATCTTGTCTTTGATATCTTCGATCTCTTTTATGGCAATGTGAGGCATAATGTCCATATTCATTGCAATTATAACATTTTACTTTGCTGAAATCTCTAGGCTTTTTCGTTGCTTCATTGTAATCTTGTGAGAATTTTTCTTCGTCACGAGTTTGGCTATGTGGTGGAATGTATCTTCCTCTTCCTTGATTATGTCTTTGAGTATTGTTGTTGTGTTTTGTAAACAATAGTTTATCTTGATCTTGAAATGTTCTTCCTTTCTTTGCCTTTACTCTTTCTTCGAAGGTTTTCAATCTACCAATAGCTTCGTCTAGAGTCATTTTATCTAGATCGGAGTATTGCTCTATGGATGCGACCATGTGAATGAATCTTTCAGGTACAGAATTCAGCAATTTTCGTACGCGAGTTGATTCATCAAGAGTTGATCCAATACTTGTCATTTTTGAAGTAATACATGTCATCTTTGCGGTGAATGAATCGATAGTGTCATCATTCTCCATTTGCAATATTTCAAATTCGGATCTGAGTGTTTGCAGTTTTGCATTTTGCACTTGTTCCACTCCAATATTTCTAGTCTTCAATGTATCCCAAACTTCTTTTGCGCTTTTGCAATTTGCCACTTGTAATATCAATTCTTCCGATAATCCTTGGAATAGGTATGTCATTGCAGTTTTGTCTCTTTTATCATTTGATTGAGTCGCAGTAGTAGGTTCTACCATTTCTCAAAGACCATTTGCTTGTAGTATGATCTTTATTCTTATAGACCATATAGTATAATTTGTTAAATTTAACAAGGGACATTGAAAGTTTAGGGTATCTAAACTTTTAATTTGGCTACTTGTTTCGCCTTTTCCCATTTCGATATAATATTCTTATAAAACCTTTGTTAATAATTTTATAAATCTTTAAAACCTAACAATGTAAAAGTTAAAATCTTTTAAACTTTTAAATACTTTGTAAAAAAACTTAGAAACTTAAATCTTTAAAACTTGTAAACCTTAAACTTTATATATTTCTTATCTTAAACCTAATAAGAAAAACTTAAAACCTTTTTCTTATCATAAACCAAATAAGAGAAACATAAAACTTGTTTAAAAAACCTTAAAACTTTTAAAAACTATCAAAAACTTTTCCTTATCATAAACCAAATAAGAAAAACTTTGAAACTTTTTAAACCTCTTAATAACTTAAAATACTTTATGAACTTAAATCTAAAAATACTTTAAGACTTAAACTAAAAATAACTTTTCTAATACAAAACTATATAAGTAATTACAAAAAAAATAGAAGGTGTAGTTTTGAAATTTTGAAACCTGATGGGTAAAAATACCCTTTGTGTTGCCTATTTTTGTATGCCTCCTTTTATATGTTTTCTTATCCTTTTGTGAGATAACAAAGAGACGAGTAAAAAAAAAAAGAAAAAAAAAAAGGTCTCTTTGAGAGACTGAATATTTTTCGTCTCTTATCTTTCTGGGAATTGATCCGTTCTTTTTGTTTTCCAAATCTTGATGGTTTCCTTTTCTTCTCCGGTTTGTAGTGTTCTTCGCGAGCACTGCTTCCCTTCAATCGAAATTTCTAGGGTTTCGGTGAATTGGGGCTTTTTAAACCGAGAGTGATATGAAAGATTGGAGACTTAATTAAGTCAAATTGATGGCTTAATTAAACGTTCTAGGGCTTGATTCTTGTTCGGAACAGGTATGTTTGTTCTTATTTGAATCTTTGATATTTGCCCTAATTGATGACTTTTCGTTTAGTTTGTTTGAATCAATATGTAAAACGAGTTTTTTTTAATTCGTTTCTGATCCTGAAAAAAAAATCAGTTTTGTTGAAAATAGTGCAAATAAGTTTGTTGCCGGGTTGGAGTAATCACTTGTGTGATTGTTCCCCTTGATGGGACGAACGTTTAGAACACAAAGATGATAACTTGATTTGTGTTCAAGTTAATTTTGCAGAAAAAAAATTTTCCGAAACTGTTTTAGGTTCTTATTGATTCTGAGAAACTAAAAAAACGAAACTGGTAAATGATAATTCTTGGTTAGTGTGACCAAACCGCTCTGATACCAATTGTTGGCCTCAATCGATGGATCAATGGTCTTTCTAACTTATGTCAAAATTTACAAAGTAATAAAGAAACAATGAATCTGTAAAAGCTTTTGTATTAATCAAATAAGTCATAATGAATTCTGTACAAAGTGCTAACTATATATACTAATGAAAGGGTACAAAGTGAAACGACATGTTGGTTCACAATATGTCGGTTTTAAGGATTGTAACTGCCATTTGACAGTTATTTTGTAACTGTCATAAAAACTGCTATCTTGACTTTCTTGTTTGACTTCTGGGTTGACCGGGTCAAATGGGTGTTGACTGGGTCGATTGGGATTAACCCAATAACTTAAACTCTCTGATCAAGTAGCTTTGCATGGATAACATCAAAACATGAAACCCAATCAATAATCATACAAATACATAAGATTTATTTACTTTATTCATTTAACTTACACGATGAAATTAAAATTGTTTGATTCATTGTGAACAATGCATGTTTAGGCATGAAATGTTTGGTTATAACTTACAAGTTATTATGACATAACATAATTGAATCATGCTGATTGACATTACACTTTATATGTGTTTGCTTATTTTGTGCATATTGATACGCTAAACCTTTACGGATTATTATGATCTCGACGCTGTTTCTAGGAATTTTGCAGAACAATGTTAAAACTGGTGCTATCAGAATCTGATCTAAGCTATAGTATACTTGTACTGATTCGCACTATATACAAGTTATTATGTTAATCGAGTCTTTCTGATAAACACCTAATGGAGTTAATTCCGCTCGAAAAAAAACTAAGCAAGCTGAGGTTAATCTTTCAAAACAAAATGAGGCTGTAACGACCCTATTTAAGCATTGGTCTGGTTTAGGATGTCATTATACCAAGATTTTTTTTATTTTATTTATTTATTTACTTTTTTTGTGAGAAGTTTTTCTTTGCATTCTCTTGTCTCGTATTGATTGAAAATAAAATAGAAGACCATCTCAATTTTGACGTGCTCTTGATTTTATCTACAATATTATTTTTTGGTTTATAACCTTTAAGGGTAAACAAAGTCAAATGTGTATGATGATTTACTGATGGTGGTGAATTAATGCCTTATATGTATAAAATGGGTAATAACTTAAGAGAGCCTGTCCAATAATAATAACTTAAGAGTTTAGATTGTTTCTTACATACTGATGTTGATTTCAAGGTATGCAAACCACTTATTACTATTTCTTGTTGGCATAATCTCGTCCCTAAGTGAAGTACAAGGGGCTGCGTGTACAAGTTCAAAAGACACAAGGACTAAATAGATTTACATTAAACCTAATAACTGAATAGCGGTTATTATTGTGTGAAACGACACAAACTCAGAAATATCGCAACGTTTCATTGAAGGCTATGGGGCAAAGGTGTCGATTCACCAAGTATAAATAGGGGTCGAATGATCTCAGTTAGATATATTAGATTGTACAAAACATAGTTGTAAAACCAAATATGTTATTGTTAATACAAATCGTTTTTTTAGTTATTTGTTTCGTTATACTTAATTTATTCGAAGTTAAAACCCTGCTGGGCAACAAATTGGCATCAGAGCTTGTTTGTTTTTTTGTGACAGAAGATCCAAGAGTAGGGGTCGAAGTTTCTGCAATCGTTGGAACAAAAAATACAGTAGCCTCGCTGCTTTTTTGGTTCAGGCAGAAACAAGGAAGGAACACTAGTTCCTTGGCGAAGAGATTAAGGGCGAAAAGAAGAAAAAGGTGTTGTTTTTCTGTGCTGGTTCGAAGGCAGAAGAAACAAGAAGTACTTTTGGTTGGTGTTGTTTTTGCTGGTTCGAAAAAGAAAGGAGAAAGGGGAAACATATTTTGTGTTTTACTGTTCCGGGAAGGAAAAAAAAACAAAAGGATAGTTTTTTTTTTTTTTTTTTGTTGATTTCTGGTTCGAAAAAAAAGGCAAAAAGGAAGAAACATCAAGGGTGCGTATTGGTTGATTGTACAAGGAAGAAAGTGAACACATTCGGGTGTTCCTATCGAAAGAAAATCGTATCGTGGAAGAATCGCAAAATTCGGGTTTTACACTCTAAACTAAAATCTGAATTTTTTTAGTTCTTAGTCTTATAAAATTAGAAATTTTTTCTTTTGATTCCTAGTAGAATTTATAAGATTTCCTAGATTCCTACTATATATTCCCTATTAGAGATAGAAATAGTTTCTAGACATAATGACTGGAGACACAAGCAAGGAAACAAACAAGGAAATTGTAATTCACAAAGAGGTTACATCATTTTACCAATTTCAATGTCCCGTTTTAAAACCTACAAATTATACAGTATGGGCCCTTCGTATAAAAATCATACTAAAAGAAAATGGGCTGTGGGAATTAATAGAACCTAAGGGTAATGAAGAACCGGATACAAAGAAGGATATGACTACAACTGCATATTTGTATCAGGCATTACCATAAGATATGATTTTACAAGTAGCTAGTTGTAAGAGTGCGAAAGAAATTTGGGAAGCACTATAAACTAGGCATATAAGTGTAGATAGAGTGCAAAAAGCACGGCTACAAACTCTCAAAACTGAATTTGAGATGTTGAAAATGAAAGAAGATGATAGTATTGACGTTTTCTCAGCAAAACTCAATAGTATTGTCACAAGGGCTAGTGGCTTAGGATCAACTTTTGATCAACAAACCTTAGTACGAAAGCTATTAAGGTCAATACCCAGAAGGTTTATACAAATCGTGGCAGCCATAGAACAATTTTCTGATATAGAAAACACAACTCTAGATGAGACAATTGGAAGGTTAAAAGCCTTTGAGGAAAGAGTAAAACTCTTTGATGGAAACCCTAGTGACAATTAGGACAAACTTCTGTTCACAAATTATGACAATAATACAATTCATAAGAATGGTGGACAAGAGAAGTTTAGATCATCTGAAGATAACCAAGATGGAAAACCCAAGCAATACAACAATGATAGGAAAACTTCACATAAGTTCAAGAAAAATAATTTTCAGAAAAGGGACTTAAGTAAAGTAAAGTGTTACAATTGTAACAAGCTTGGTCATTTCAAGAGAAACTGCAAAGAAAAGAATAGGAGACAAGAGCAATCAAACTTGGTTCAAGAAGACATTGAACCAATGCTCTTGATGGCAGTTGAAGGAAAAGAAGACGTGGGAGAGAAAATCTTCTTAAATGAAAAGGAGATTGAACCCAAGAAGTACATAAGTTCAGATAAAAGCTTATGGTACTTAGATAATGGTGCTAGCAACCATATGACCGGAATTAGGACACACTTTAAGGAAATAAATGAGGAAATTTCAGGAAGAGTCCGTTTTGGAGATGGGTCATATGTAGAGATTAAGGGTAAAGGCTCCATATTGCTGGAATGTAAAAACAAGGAACAAAAGGTGATTGCTAGTGTTTATTACATTCCCAGTTTAAAAAGCAATATATCGAGCCTAGGACAATTAATAGAGAATGGTTGTAAGATCATTATGCAAGAAAACATTTTATTGCTATATGGTCAGGATCAAAAACTCCTCATGAGAGTTGAGAGATCAATAAACCGACTTTACAAGATTAACTTGAATGTTGGTAAGCCTATGTGTTTATTGGCTAATTTAGAAAACCATGCATGGCTTTGGCATGATAGGTTGGGTCATTTGAATTTCGATTCTATCAAACAAATGACTCGGGAGAAATTAGTGGAAGGTATACCCAAGATTAATCACAAGAGTCAAGTATGCAATGCATGCTTACTAGGAAAGCACAGTAGAGCTCCGTTTCCAAATCAAACAAACACTAAGTCTTTGGAACCTTTAAATTTAGTATTTGGAGATTTATGTGGACCTATTTCCCCAGAAACATAATCAGGAAAGAAGTACATGTTTTTTGCTAGTAGACGATTGTACTAGATACATGTGGGTATACTTCTTAAAGTCAAAAGATTAGGCGTTTGAGACCTTTAAGGAATTCAAGTTAAAGGTGGAAAATAAGGTCGGGAAAAACTTAAAGGCATTTAAAACAGATAGAGGTGGTGAATTCACATCAAAAGAATTCACAAGCAACTGTAAGGAGAAAGGCATAATTAGGCAACTTACAGCACCATACTCCCCACAACAAAATGGTATTATTGAGAGAAGGAATAGGTCTATAATGAGCACTATTAGGACTTAGAAATTCTATAGTGAAGCATCGGTCACCCCAAATATTATCTAGCTTAAGTTAGCTCGTAGACATATCATTTATTACGTTATTTGTTAAGTTATTAGCATAGTTTAGTCTAGTGCATCACCGTGGAAGAAGGACGGGTCTTTACCCATTGTATGCCTAATCCACAACCCTAAGGAGGGCGTGCTTCCATGTATAAAGAGCCCTTACCCCATAAGGGAGAGGGTTAGATGTTCATTTGGAATCTAACCTTCTATGTGTTTCTCTCACTAGAACATCTCTCTTTCTCTCTCTAAACATTTTATACGCCCATATGTTATTGGTTTGATGTGTTTGTGAAATCCTATAAGTTACAAGCACAACGAGAAGTATGTTAAAGGCTATGCATATGCCACAAAAATTTTGGGCTGAAGCAATTAGGCATGCTATTTATATCTTAAATAGAGTGCCTACAAAAGCTCTGAAGGATTCTACCCCTTATGAAACGATAAAGGGTAGAAAACCAAACCTGAAACACCTTAGAGTGTTTGAATGCAAAGCATATGCAAAGATAACCAAACCACATCTAAAGAAATTAGATGATAGAAGTAAGGAATTGGTTTACCTAGGAAGTGAACCAGGATCAAAGGCTTATCGATTATTTGATCCTGTAAGTAAGGCTATGATTGTAAGTAGAGATGTAAAGTTCAAAGAGAATAAAGGATGGGACTCGAAAGGTTATTTGGATACTCCCAATCCAACTGAACCAGAATGGATGGATTTCATTATAAAATGAAAACCAAACATCAAGTATAATTGATGTAGAGAGCATACAAAATTCAGAAGAAAATGATGGAGATAGTGCTCCAAGTCCCATACAAAATACTGCTCATACTGTATCTGATGATGAGATTGAACAAATTGACAATCCATCAACACCTACACCATATATCTATGAACCAAACTCAGAAGAATCTACTAGACAAACATTATTTATAGCAAGACCATATGATCATACTCTAGTTCAAGGATACATAAACTTATCTAACATATATGATCGCACACGAAGAGTTCAAGTTAATGAACTAATGCTATTAGAGGAAGAACCTAGAAATTATAAGGAAGCCACACAAGATAAGAAGTGGATTGAGGCAATGCAGATGGAAATTGACTCAGTCAACAAAAACAAGACATGGAAGCTAGCCACCCTATCAGACAATCAGAAAGCTATTGCTCTAAAATGGGTATTTAAGACTAAACGAGATGCAGATGGAAGAATTATAAAACACAAGGCTCGTTTAGTGGCTAAAGGATACGTACAAGAGCATGGAATAGACTACGATGAATTCTTTGCTCCTGTAGCAAGAATGGAAACAATCAGTTTAATTCTTGCATTAGCAGCTTATCATGGATGGGATTTAACCTTCTATGTATTTCTCTCACTAGAAGATCTCTCTTTCTCTCTCTAAACATTGTATACGCCCATATGCTATTGGTTTGTTGTGTTTGTTAAATCCTATAAGTTACAATTGGTATCAAGAGTCATGGTTTGATCACTCATCTTTCATGCTCTTTGTTTTGGTGGATTTCATAAGGTTTTTGGGGTTATAAGTGTTTAGGAGAGTTTGAATCATTTGGTCAATTTCTAGTGTTAAAGTTTGAATTTTGATTGTACTTTTGTGTTTAGGATCATCATATGTGTTTAGGTTTTGAATTGGAAGGCTTGAATCATTGTGGTTTGGCTCTTTTTTATTGATAAAGTGGGTGTTCTTAAATATTGTACGAAGCAAGTTGAGCCACGGTGTTGCGTTTCTAAGAAGCGAGTTGCTTTGTTATTAAAAGCGAGTTGGTTTATGCGAATTGGCTATTAAGCGAGTAGATTCTTTAAGCGACTTGAGTTCTAAAGCGACTTGGCCATTAAGCGAGTTTTTTTTTTTTTTTTTTTTTTTTTTTTTTTGGGTAAAAGGGTCTTAAAACCCCGGTAAATATAACCAAAAATCCATGAAGTACAATTGACATGAGTGTACATCTCATGTCCTCTGCCCGTTACATAGGCGATATGACTCAACCTAAATAACAAAGCTACATACAACTGCTAACCACAGAAAATCCAACTATCCTACTAAACAAATAGAATAGTAACTAAATTACATTTAAAATGAACAATCTAAATGTAACCTAGACAAGGTTCAAATGAACCACATCCATGGTGAACGACTCAATCTTCAATGCTTCATTGCTTGACCACGAGTGCTCGACCAACTACCAGCTGCAATGCAGCAAACATATCTGAAGTCGCATCTTCAACCTGCCCTACCAACTCAAAGGATGGCAAAAGGACCAGACTTACGTACACAACTTCTCGACAAGGAATGAGAGTGCCCTACCAACTCGAACGATGGCTAAAGGTCCAAACCCACCCCAACAAGCTGACAATCAACAAACAACCACGACATCAAATGGCTACATGCATGAACCAACGATCCACACCAAAAAAACCACTCTAGCAGCATGCAAATGGCTAACAAATGGCCAAATCCGAGTAGAAGTAAACCCTAGGCCAACCCAAGCAACTACTGGACGGAACCACTCTTCAGCCTTCACCCAACGACTTGAACCAAGTCTCATCACCACCCACGAACATGTCCCCGCTGGAATTCATGACCAGAAACAACCCTAGCCGTATTCAAATCAGATCAGCAGCCAAACATGTGCAGGAAACCCTAACAGCAAAATCTTGAGAGAAGGAACCCTAATTCACCCCGACCAAGATCCACCGTAAAAACCACCATGACCAGCAGAAACCAGCCATGAAGACGATCAAATACAGAGAAAACAACACCAACCCTCTGTATCAAACCCCAACAATTCTTGTCGACAGAAACCCTAAACAGGACGTTAACAAGAATCGAAACCCAGCAATCCGTGAAGAATAAGGAAAAATTCCACACACGATCACACCCCCATAACACCACGATTCCATGATTAGCTGAAAAAAGAACCCTAAAGAGTGTTTTCCAGCACAAACGTAATCATGTAATCATAACCATCGGTTTTAAATACAAACCGAAAGCCAACAAAACCCAAAAAACCCTAGCCGTAAACAATTGAATAAAAGGTAGGATTAATATACACAATTGCACTCTCTTTTGATTTTAACATCAATCAAAGACGAAAAATCATCACAAGTTATAAAATCAGAATGAAACCCTAATCAAAGAGAATGAACAAGTGAGAAAAATCGTCCCCACACTGGAAGAGAGACACGGAAATCAGATTTCTACTAATTGAAAACCTAACAAGATTCAACAATTAGTGCGATCTTGATCATGATGAGAGATGAGAATTAAAACCCTTTACGAATTGTGAAGGGACCATGAAGAAAATCGCCCCCCCCCCCCATGGGGGAGAGAAGCTGCGTTGGCTATTAAGCGAGTTGTATTGGCAGCGAGTTGGTTCATGCGACTTGGTTGTTAGGCGAGTTTTCTCTGTATGCGACTTGGCTATTTAGCGAGTTGACTCTTTATGCGACTTGGGTTTTAAGGGAGTTGTTTCTTTAAGCGACTTGTCTTGTAAGCGAGTTGACTGTTTAGCGAGTTGATACCAAAGCGAGTTGACTATTTAGCCACTTGTCTATTGAGACTTGTCATTTCTTCGTGCTACGTTTTACGGTTGTTCTTTTGGTTTAGTAAAATCCCGTGAAAGAATCATTTCCCGGTTAAATCAAAGAATAATAAAATCCCGTAAATCCTGACACTCATGGATTATACCACTGATCCATTAATTTCCAATTTCCTCAAACTATATGACTCAGTGGACTGTAAACAAAGTACGTACTACTCAGAAAGCCTTTCCTTAACAGATTCAATCAATGATGATCAAAACACCTCGTACTCTGATTCAAATCCCAAGAAATTACACCAGCTTATGCTGCAAAATGCCTTGCAAATGGAATGCAGCCTTGAGCCATATCAACTACTCCACTCTTATCTCTTACAGCTCTTATCTACAATTGTGGATCGAACATGCAGTGCTCTTTTCTGTCAGGACTTACCTACATTGACGAGAACCTTGCTGACGAACTTAGAATTATTGAAGCGTCAACTTACCAAAATGAAGGCACCAAAAGATGATTCCAATGCTGCACTTCAGGTAATACACAACCAATTCCAGCCATTTATCAATGGGGAATATTCCGCAGAATTCGATCCACACTCAACTGGAATTTCTTTCAAGAAACATACTGGAATGGAAATTCAGGAGTTCATCGATACATTTATCCGACTAATGGATAATGTGAAAAAGTACATTGAGGAAGCTGCTCAAAGGGATGATTTCGTGAATGAGTGTCAAGTGCAATTAGGAGATAGTGGTGAAACTTCGGGTAATATTTCAGTTGAAAGGACGAGTGTTGCTGAATGCAGAATATCAGATACAACTAAGAATGAAGTAACCAGCAGTTTGGTAACTCCTGATGTGGATACACATGTAAGACCAGTGGATGAACTGTTGTCATCTGATGAGGTACCCTTAACGGTTCAACATTATGCATCTGCTAGTCTACCTAAACAAACCGATTTTAAGCTTGAACATGATTCGGACGAATGTTCCCTGGTTGAGTCTGAGTCTAGAATTTTTAAAACAAATGAAATGGTTGAAAAAGGGGGTTTTGATGAACTTTCTACCAAATACTCAATTCTCGAAAAACACTGCATTTCCTTAGAAATTGCAATACAATAAAAGGAAGAAAGTTTTCTTTCTACAAAACCTTGCTTAAATCCGGAATTCCCAGAATTTCGAGAATTTTTTGAACTTAACCAGTTAAAAACCCAGATTCAGGACAAAGACTCAACCATATGTAATCTGAAAATACAACTCTCAGATCTGCATAAGAAATATTATAAAGGGATGATGAACAATTTTAACTACGAGGTGAGTGATCCAATTAAATCTAGGAATGATGAATTAGCTTTATGTGTGACCAAGCTATTAAGGGAAAATGAGTGCTTAAGGAAGAACTTATTAGAGAGCATTTCTAAGCTGTTAGATCAAACTAACTCCTTGTTGGCAGACATTGATGCCCTCAAAGCCCAAATTCAGGATAAAAGCTTCACCATTGTTGCCTTAAAAAATGAGCTTAGGAAAACCATTGGAAATAGAGTGAACACTAAGTTTACAAAACCATCGACCTTGGAGAAGCCAATTACACTTAACAATACATTACGAACTGTAGTTAGGCAGCCAAATGCATTTAAGACAGAAAGATTTAAATCCTCTAAATCTAATCTTGCCTCCCAAGTTGATGAGAATATAGTTTTGTCAAAACCAATCACTTCACTAATTCATTCAGATATGATGAATAACAATCCACATCTGAATGTTCAAAACACTAAGTTCAGGAATATAAGGAGCTAATCTAGTCCATATAAGATGCATCAAATGGCTAACAAATCCCCTAAGAAACAAATTAATTGCAAAAGGACCAATGCTCAGAACAGGGATTTGGCTTCATCTAACTCTGCTAGCAGTTGTTTTGAGTGGATTCCTACTGGTAGACTATTTAAGTTCACAAGTACCAAACGGACTTACTCACCTAGATCTTGTCTTAAGTGGATGCCCACAGGTAAAATCTTCAAGAATGTTTGACTTAAAGGGATTTCTATTAATGATACTCCTAGACCTGACTGTACAACATCAAAAAATGAGGATAGATCTGTCACTAACCCACCTATTTGCAATACTACATGTGGTATTAGTGCAAAGTATCCTCAGTCTTTTTTAGGTACAATGCTCAATTCATTCATGAACATCATGACCTGGTTTCCAACAGAAATGAAAACTGCTCACTCTGGAATTGTAGCTTATCAGAATTGATGTACCTCGTACTCTGACTCCTGATCCCCTCTTTTCAGGACTCGTTCTCATTAAGTCTTGTACAAATTTTTATACATTAAAAAAATTATTTAATTATTACACTCCATTTTTACAAATTTCTGTCATCGATAACATCTACGATCCTAGAAATGTCATTCAACAATGACACGGGGCTTTAGATGAAGTTCGAACAGATTCTTTATAATCTTTAGTATTATTCGTCTTTACAATCATATACTTAAGTTGTCATAAACACACTGTCAAGTTACTGAATCAATCAATGATTACTTTCTATCCCGTATCATTGATTGAGGGGGAGAATTATGCACCTTCATTTGATTTAGTACTTGAGGTTGATGTATCTGCATTCTTAATTGTGTGGTCTGGTTGTTGCATGCTATGTGGAGTTATTTTATGATTCTTGGTGTGATATAAGGTGTTTATCTGTATGTATTATGAACTGATATGTTTATCTCTTGTGTTTGGCTATGTTTGTCAAGTTTTTATAATTTGCGTGTTGTTTTTTTATTCATGCGAGTAGATTGTATGCGTGTTGCTTATTTGGATCATGCGTGTTGACATCTTGCGAGTTGACCAACCTAGTTGATGCATGCGTGTTGCCTGGTATGCGAGTTGCTAAGTATAGGGACTAAAAGTGTCATCTCGCTATAACTGTGTACTTATGTATGCGGGTTGTACCTTGGTCATATCAAAAAACACACTTGGTCAAAGTTTTTTTACAAAAACTATTCTCTCTCAACACTCTTCTAAGCGATTTAATCCTATTTGATGGTGTGGTAAGTTTTTTTGCTATCTGATCTTAATTATCTCATCTTTATCATGATATGTACTCGTTCCCTGTCTCATTTTGAATCCATCTTATAGATTGTGTCCTTTCTCTCTCATCTCGATCAATATTCATTGACTATAGGTTTGTATGTTTTTGATTAATGAAATTGAAAGTAGTCTTAGATGTTATTGAATAGGGGCGTTTACATTATGACTTGTGTTGAGACTGTTTAGATGATTTAATTAGATCACTCTCTTGGATGCGTGTTGAGGATGATTAAGGCTCGTATAAAAATGGTTATTGGATTTGCTTTGGTTGATGCTTTTGTTCATTGAATAATGATTCTTCTTGGCGTGTGAGTTTTTCCGAGTGTTTATAATCATGTGTCTTGGTTACGTGGCTGATTAATTGGGTCGATCATGTAGTGTTCCTCATAGCGAGTTGCCCATAGTTGCTTGTAGGCGAGTTGCCCATAGTTGCTTGTATGCAAGTTGCCTAGCAATTTTATAGCGTGTTTCCCATGAGTGCTTATTTGCGAGTTGCTGTTGCATATTCTTGAAAGCGAGTTGCTATATGCAAGTTGCATTATTTGATGTATGCATGTTGACCAGCTTCTTTTGACCAAAGCGTGTTGATGAATGCGAGTTGCCATATGCGACTTACCTCATACTTTTGATATATGCGTGTTAATGTTTAAATGTTTCTTAGGCGTGTTGAGGTATGCGTGTTGATTTAATTCGAGTTCCATAGCGAGTTGCCTCATGCGTGATAACATTCTTGTCATATGCGATTTAAGCTATGCGAGTTGTTAATTTTAGTGTGATATTTCCTTATTGATGTCCTCTCGCAAATTATCATGCATTCATATGTCCCCGCATACTGTTTCTCTGTAGACTTTATGTTTCTGCTCATGTGCTAATGATATGGGGTCACTAATTGGTCATATTAGATAACCTGGTCTTAACTTAACAATTTTTCTGGATACTGTTGTTAGTGTATGTGTAATTATCAGATTTCAATGGCTGACACCACCTCATCTGATATACTTGCTGCCACTGCATCAATTGTCACTCTAACTGATGACGAATTACTTCCACGTACGGAATGAGTTTCAATTGCTAAGAGCAACAGCTATGTAGATGTGGATAGAGGGAAACAAAATCTAACTTACCGACTGGCTATCGACATCTTGAAGGACACCAACTTCTTTAATGCCTTAAGCAAGCATTGCACAATTCCCCGTAGGATAAGATATCTTCAGCAGTTCTGGAAAACTTTTACGTGGGATAAGATATCTGCTACATACTCGTGTAAGCTTGAAGACAAATGGTATGACATCTCAGTTGAAACGCTCAGGGATGCTCTTCAGGTCACACCAAGAGACCCTTCCAACAACTTCATCACTCCACACTCTACTCAAGAAATTTTAGACTTTGTCGATGAATTGGGATACCCAGAAAGACTAACCAAGATTTCATCACTCATCAATGCCGAAATATATCAACCATGGAGATCAATCATTACGATTCTCAATCTATGCCTAACCGGTAAAACGTCAGGGACAAACAGAGTACGAGCTCCCATAATGCAAATACTGTGGGGAATAGTCAAAGGAAAAAATATTGACTTCGCTGAGCTTATTTGGGAAGAATTCATCTTGTCCTTAGACACATTTATCACCGATAGAATTAACTCTGAGAATAAAGTCAAAGGAAGAAAAGGTCTTGGTAAACGAGTGATTCCCAACATCAGGTTCTCAAAACTCATTATCCATCATCTTCAACAAACTCACCAGTTCAACCCACGAAGCGAGTCAGCCCTGCATGAAGCCAGCGATGAACTCGTTCTTGGCAATATTAAATATATTGCCAGAGGACATGACAAGGAGATCTTTGGAATGCCTGTTCCTGAAGCTTTGCTTACTGAAAGAATCAAGAATGCTGATTATTTCAAAAGATATGTAAAGAAATCCTCCGCCACAACCACTGATAACACACCCAAGTCCACTCCCACACAATCAAAATCAAAATAATCAGGGTCCACCTACTCAAGCCTACCTAAGAAAAAGAAGAGACCCGATAGCTGAGTATCTAATGTCTCTTTTCACAAATGCAAAAGAGGAGAAGGAGAGACACATGTAAGGGTAATGATGAAGGAACCAAGGTTCCAGGAAGTGAGATGGGGTTGATAGATGAACATGAGGCTCCCCTTCAACAAGGAATTCAACAAAGCCTGGATAGTCTAAACATGTCTCAGAAACCACTAGTGGGAGGAGTTGTGATTCGAGAACCTGTGCATACACCACAACAAACTACACCTACAACACATGACAAAGGTAAAGGGATTGTAGGCGGGGAAGCAGAACAAGTCGCTCATATGCTTCTGACCATCTCTTCTCCACCACCAAAAACTACTACCTAATTCGAGCTGAGGAAAAGAAGCACTGAATCATCTTCAGCTCAAGAACCAACGGGGGTGGAAAACGATGTGGCAGATACATCGGTTGAATCCCCTGCTTCCAGTGATACAGAGGCAGAAAGCCAGGAGACAGCTCCCTTTACTGAAGAGGTTCCTATGCTTGAAATAGAGTCTATACAGATGGACACCAATAGGCATGATATGGAAGTTGGGGGAAATGAAGATTCGTTGTCATCACTTAAAACTCTTGTACCTGATCTTACTTACGGTGACCAATTCTTAAAGGACGGACCCTCAGACATCGAGTCAGACAAGCATACTAATGAAAAGGAAGAAGTTCAGTCCATGTTCTCAGTCACTATTCAACAAGACTCTTCAACCATTCCTCCGATGTCTGCTCCAATGGTCTCCACTGCAGCTACAACTCCATCAATCACACCTCCACCCGAACCTGCTCATACAACCACACTTACACCACCCGAACTTGCGAAAGATTCACTACCTGTTGTCATAATCAATGACACTGTCACTCCACCTGCCTCACCACCTCCTGTCAAAACAACTGAGCAATTGCTTGAAGAGGCCATGATACGTATTGCAACTATTGAGAAGCACTTTCCTATCTCTGTCAATAATCTTGATCGTCGTATCAAAAAGCTGGAGAATCTAAACTTCGATGAAGTTGTAACAAGTGCAATAGAAGCACAAGCAAAGGATGCGGTTGAATGGGCAATGAAGGCTCCATTACTTCAGTGGTTTAAAGACTTGCCAATATCTGACATGAGATCAGCTCTCTCAGAAAGGATATATGACGCAGGAGAGCATTTGGACAAAAATCACAAGAAATTATACGAGGCACTTGAAGAATTGATAAGGCATGATGATTATCAGCAGTTTCTGGAGGATATACGTGAAAGGGAGGCTAAAAAGAAAAGAATGACTGTTGTGATGGAATCGAAGGAAATGTCTGGAGGCCCCAAGTCACCACCACCTCCTCCACCTCCTCCACCTCCAACTGGTGGAGCAGGCACATCTGGAGTTGGTGGATCTTCCGGTACAGCCACTACTAACAAGACAAACCCACCTTCACCTCCACCAAATACTCAAGATCATACAAGAACTTTAAGTGGTCAAGGATCTCAAAAGACTTCTACAGCATGGATAACCTTTGACTCCAGGTTTACACCAACCATATCCTCTATTCCTGAAGAGCAAATGCTTAATGAAGAGTCTTTCGTTGCTCAAGAGTCAGAATCAGAAGACGAAGACGCTTCTACCAAGCACATCCCCAAAGTTATAGAAGAAGAAGATTGGTTGGAAGCTTATATTGAGGTAAACGCATCAAAACATCTAGAGCTGCACCTTCAAAGGACATAACTCAAAGCTGGCTCACCCAAGATAAACCTCAAACTCCTGAACCTTCATGGTCCATTCCCGAGTCTGATTCAACAAACCCTGACAATAATTGGGCTAGAACCATTATTTCCAACTATGAAGCTCCAGCAGAAACTCTCTTCTTCACTTCACAGGGGATATGGGAAGCTTTATGAAGTGGTTTTTGTGAGAAGAAGGGAATTACATCAATCACTCCTAAAGACCTTGAAGGCCCAGCGTTTGAAATCATTAAAGTCTTCCACTCGGATGCTAATCAGCTTCAATACCAGATGGAAGAATGCTATAAAATGCTGAATGATCAAGTTAGTGAGCAGATCAATTGGTTTGATGTGAACAACCCTCTTCCTCTCGGTGGTGAACCTGGACAAATGATCATTCAATCTGAGTTCTTCTTCAACCATGACCTGGATTATCTATGTGCTCGAACTACTGAAAGAAGATCGGCTTTATCGATTTCGAAGTTGAAAGCTGCTACTTACACTGATCAGGGTCTTGAACAGATGGTACCAGATCAATTCTGGATATACAAAGAACAAGTGTATGACATTGCTGCCTCATATGGCATTTCTCATTGGTGGTTCAATAAGAAGAAATTCTACATTGATAGACATGGAGCTGAAAAGAGTCGCAAAGTTGTTCGATCTAAGCTGCGTATTCTAAGTGTTATCAGTTTAGAGATCTTATCAATCTATGGCTATGATTACCTGAAGAAGATTGTTCTTCGAAGAGTTGTCTTAAAAGATTATGTTAGAGAAGAAAACGAATTCAAACATTTAATGCCAAATGACTTTGAAGATCTCTATCTTCTGAACCTCCAAGGACATCTTGACCATTTACCTATTCGTGAAAAGAAGGCTCTCTCTGCTGCTGTCAATCTTTGGATCAGGGGCTTAGTTATTCGACAAAGAGTTGGTGATTTTCAACTTGGCATAGAAAGCTACCAGACTCAGGTCAATCTTACAAGACCTCAATGGGAAGCCAAAGGACATGAATTTCGTCACGACTATGTAGTGATTGACACCCCTAGAGCAGTCCTCTTTACTGACAGATACGGGTCAAGAATGTTGTTAATACAAATAAGCCGTAAAAACGTTTATTTATATTTTACGATCTTCTAATGTTTTGTCGATAACAAACGTAAAATCATTTTAACGAAACAAATAGAATACGTAAATAGTTTGAGTTAATAGTTTCCTAACACACTTACGTTTTCACATAAAACACTAAAACAAGTATAAGTGATTTTATGTTACATATGTACAACAACTAGTGTTTACATATTGGGTTAGAATATACTTAAACTAAGTATACTAAAATGGGTAAAAACAAATATATACTAAGTGGGTAAAAACAAGTATATACTAAATGGGTAAAAACTAGCAAATGGTTTTGACCCATAACCCATGGTTTTATATATACCATAACCAAGTTCATTGTATCTAGAATGAAAACCATGGATCAACCCATAACCCATGACCCATGACCCATAACCAAAAATACCCATGGGCAAAGAGGAGCGTTCCACGGATCCCTGGCTTTGTGCTAGCCGGATCCCAAGTGGAAGGGATCCGTGGGATCCGGGGAACAGTAGAGAATTTTCTCTATAAATAGAGAGTCATTTCTTCCTTTCTATCCATCACTTTTACACACATACTTTCCCCAAGTATTCTAACCCTCTAACCTCAGATCCAAGTGATCTATGTAGTTTGTCTTTTGTTTTTGTGTGATCTTCTAGGTTCCTCTTAAAGGAGAGATCACCACTTCTTAAAGATGTGCAAGCTCAAGTCCATGAGTTGCAATGCTTCGTCATCATCAAGACAACTAAGGTTCTCTTGTTGATAGTTCTTCCTTTCTCCATAGATATTGGGTTAAAGGCATTAGAGAAGGATGCCGAAAGTATCAAGATGAAAGCATTAGTGAAAGGTGCTTATCGTTCGTGTCAAGAGCATTATTGAAGAATGATATAGGTGTCAAGACGAAGGCATTATTGAAGGGTGCCAAGTGTTGTGTCAAAGGCATTAGTGAAGGATGCCGAAGAATCAAATCAAGTAGCATTTGGGAAGAATGCCTAGGTCGTATAATCGATGAGGTGCATCGTTATACATATAAGTATTTGTTTATTTACAAGGATGGTGATATCCTTAATGGTGTTGTAACAAGGAGTAGATCTCCTTGAGATTAGGTGTTGTGTCGTGAAGGGTAGTAGTTCCTCCATAGTAATGGAATTAGGTGATTAGCCTAGCACCGTATAAAGGGTAGGCGACGTTGTGATAGGATTAGTTCTCCTAAGTGTTAAAGAACTCGGTGGTTAGCCTAGCACCGTATAAAGGGTAGGCGACATTGTGTTAGGTGTGGTTCACCTTGGTGTGAAAGAACTCGGTATTTAGCTTTGTACCGGAAAAAGGTTAAGCGACGTTGTGAAGGCTTCTCCGCCATAAGGAGTTTGGTGTAGTGCTTACGAACTCTCGAGTAGGTGACTCAGGGAGTGGAGTAGGGCAAGGAAGGTGTCCTTGTAGCCGAACCACTATAAATAACTTGTGTCGTGGTGATGTGCTTCTTACTCTTTATCTTTCATTACACATTTATATATCTATCTATCAACGTCCAACATAAACAACCAAATAGATTGACATAAGTCGATCTAAATATTTAAAAGGAAGTTTTAAATTGGTTCGATAATATTTTAAAGGAAGTTTTAAATTGGTAAAACTATTCAACCCCCTTCTAGTTTTCCACAATTGGCATCAGAGCTTCGTTACCAAGTTTCTTAAAGTATGTTGTACTTTAAAGACTTGATACGATCCGTGTATGTTTGAAAACTACAAAGAAGGATTTTTTTAGGTCATATTCATTTTAAATCATTTTGTTGGACATTGATAGATGCTTCTAACAAATTTTGTTCCTAAGTAATCTTCATGCTAGAATCTCTCCAAAATCTTCTTTCAAAGAATAATGAAGTCAACATTCAAGGAAGGATCTAAAAAGTAATGACAACTTACGTACACCAAGTACAAAGGATTAATTTAAAAGCTCATGAAGTATCTTTGGTATTATGCCAAACCAAGAAGCATAGAGGTATGTTTTACTTTTCATTAGATAGGTTACATGAGTTCAATTTATTTTCATAAGTTCTGTTTGTTTATTTATCACTAACATCATTAGAAGTCTCTTTCGTCACTTTTTCGTCTTTTTCATCATCGGGAATAATACTCTTTTTGATTCATCAAACTAACGCCGTCATCACATATGAACCTTCGATGTGTGATTCATCAAAAGTCGTCATCCAAAAACAATCTTCATCTAATACCTCCGAACTATTTTCTAGTAAGCTAATTTATACGCCTACTACAAAAATATTGCCAAACAACCCCTTTTCTGTCTATAGTAGCCGGATCCCCCTAGTTGTACTAGCCGGATCCCAAACATAAAGGATCCGGGGGAACCGTGGAACAGAACTCAGCTATACGCTTTCAAAAATTCACCACTGATTGTTTTTCCCTCTATTCACACAACACAAAAACGACCAAGCTACACAATTCATCCTCATTGGCTTCCATACTTTCAAGTATTCCCTCCTAGAACACCATTGTAAGTAATTACATTAACTTGTTTTAACTTTCATCATCCTCATCCTAGGGTTTATGGTTTCTTAATATCTAATCAATTAACTCAATTAGGGTTTTTCAAATTAATCATAAAAAGGGGGATTTTAACAAAATCACTTTGTGTTCACAACATTGTTAATACAAATCAAAACCATAAACCCACTCCAACTAATTTTTCTTAATTGAAAATTTGTATTTTTAGGACCAACCATGCCCAAAGCTACTCAACAAGATCATCATGACACCGTCCATTACCTTACTCACTACTATCGTAAAAAGGGATTGTCCAAAACCGACCGTAAAATATTCAAAAGCCTTGTAAAATGACTTATACACGAAGGTCGTGTAGTCAAGGAATGTTTCCTTGAAGATACTGACATTTGTCAAGTTTTCTCAACAATCAACTTTGATTGTCTCCTTAACATAGATGAACAAATTTGTCCGGTCTTCATTTTTGAATTTTACAAAAGCTTTAGGATCATTAGAAACACCGACAATAGCATCTCAATCGCCTTCATCATCAACAAACAAAATTTTACTTTTCCTCTCAACACCTTTGCTCAAATTCTTCGCATTCCTTGTGAAGGAATTTGTATGTACTCTCAAGATTGGGCAATTAACGCTCAAAACCTTGCACTTGATCCTAAGCCTCTCTATAACACTCCTCCCGATGATTCCGAAACCATTAGAGATACTATCTTCAAAGTTAGGACTGGCCAATCTCGTTATGACCGTAACAAAAAGCTTATTCACCGTGATCCCTTTCAAATGGAAATTTTCGAAATTCATCCCGTGTTTAGAAAATGGGAAGAAATCCTTAGGGAAAATGTCATTAGCCTAGTTGGAAACAAAGATCATCCAAACGCATGTCTTGTGCAAATGATCTATTGTCTTACCCACCAAAGGCCATTTAATCTTGCCTATTACATGGTAAGGAGAATGGCTGGGGTATTCAAAGCTTCCAACATGGTACTTCCATATGGTATGCTCCTAACACAACTTTGTAAGTATGTTGGTACATTGCAACCATCTTCTATTAATGATGATCATTACCTTTCTGATCACGTCAAGGTACCTCTTACCAAACAACGCTCTAAACGGTTCATGGTTAATGGAGAGAAACCTGAAGCTCTCTCGGACTCCTCGGCCGGAGAAGAAGAAGATGAAGATGAGGAAGACATCGACCCCGTAGCCAACATCAAATTGGAAATCCTTGAATACCACAAACAACTTCCAACCATTCCAAACGAGACCGCGGAATTTATGCAATTGAGGGGCATGATTCAAAACCTCGCTTACAACCTCACTAAGCCGTCAAAAAGGAAAAGAAATGATTGACGAAAGAGACAATAGGATTGTGCTTATTTTCGTTTATTTAATTTTTGGATGATTACGTGTTAGTTCTTTTGGTTTATGTAAATTTGGATATTGTTACTTTATCATACTTTTATAAGTGGTGTTTTGTGATAACATGCTTGTTCCTATTGTTTTACTTATAGATTTATTAGTGTGCAAAATCTGCACATCATTCCTGTGTAGATTCTGATCTGCAGATGCCGGATCCCAAGGATTAGCCTAGCCGGGTCCCTTTCTTGAGGGAACCGTGGGATCCGTGACATCAGACCAGCAATTCAACATTTGTAGATAACATCTCATTAGCTAAGCATATGATTTTAGAATCCAACTAGAACCACTTCAAGGATGAGAAAGGCTTAGACTCACTAAAGGCTTACTTAAAATCTTCGTCAAAACGCCTCTTGATCTATCAACACATCAAAGCTCACCATATTTCCGCCTCAATAACTCACAAAATGTTTCTCATCTTTCAAAACACTTAAGTGGACAAATTAAACAATTTTAGGAAATTGTTTCCAACCATTTTTATCTCAAAGTAATACAAAAATTAGCTTTTTCAATTCTTGTGATTTTTAAAGTTTTTTTTAAATTTTACCTCAAGCTTAAATCTGATCACTAGGATCATTTATTATGACTTATCACCACAAAACTCTTAAGTGTTATCCTTGGACATCCATTGGTAGTCATCTTGTCCCATTTCCTTTCCATAAGAAACAATAATTTGCTATAACACTTATTACCTTTGATCATTCAAGTATCCTCTCATCCTAAAACACTTAGGAGAACTGAAACACTCAAAATAAGATAGGCTTTAGCTCCTAGAAACCTCATTTCAAACCTTTCATAACTGCTGAGAGTCGGATCCCTAGGAATAGCCTAGCCGGATCCCTCCAAAGAGGGATACGGGTGACAGTTTATGTCAATCATTGCTTGAACAATCATTTCAACTCATCTTCCTAACTCAAACACTCCATCTCATCTTAAATGAGTCCCTAGATTAGTGAAACTCTGAACTTAAACTTTGTACATGTTAATCATCACATTTCCAAGAACATTAGTGGATTAAGTCTTAAAGGCACCTACCAAGCTCTTCCCTTTATAAGCCATATTGCTAAGAACACTTTAGTCATCAAACACAAACACAAACCATCAGCAATGACAACCATCTTTCTTAAGTCATTTCATCATGAGAAAGGCTCCTAGTGCTAACTCATCCACTCAAGAACCACCCAAGAAACTTGCTAGAATCATACACGAAGTTTCCTCAACCGAATCATCTCCGATTAAGTCTACCAATGCTAGGATTTCCCCTACACCAAGGAAACCAATCAAACTAATCCCCAAGAATTCCCACTAGGATTTCATCACCAAACTCTACTATCCCAAACATACCCTCCACAACTCAACCAACACCATTAGTGCCTAGAACCACCTCACAATCATCTCCACATTCTCACAATATAGAAGATTTACCTTCTTGCCCATCTCACCTTTCACCATTACCAACAAATTCACTTGAAAATATTGAGCAACAAAATCAAAGTGTTGAATCAACACTTGCTCCAAAAGAAAACTCTATCATTCCCCCCAATAGTCCTTTTTAGATTATGAGAAGACATCAAAGGCAACCACCCGACCATATGGAAGTTGATGCTTCTTTACCTTCACCCTCAAACATTTTAGAGCCATCACTTAATAAGCCTCCACCAATTCCTCCTTCATTTGAAGATGCTCAACCCACTTTACTTGAACTTCCACTACAAGAAATTCAAAACCATGACAAGGATTGCTATCATTGTAAACATGTTGAAAGGTTGATACATAAACTACGTGAAGAGCAACGTTTCATGTTTTATCACCTCCTCGAACGTTTCGAAGAGGTTAACAAGCCTAAACTACAATGAGCATCATAGTCAAAAGCTCAAACTTAGAACGTTTAGGAAACCTTCCTCATCCTTGATCATCATTAAGTTTTAGTTGAACCTTGAATTTAGGTAACTCATGAGCATTACTAGTACTTGTATGGCTAGTTCATTCTCTTAGTCTTAGAGATTTGTTTGGTTATCTCTTGTTTTATTGAATGAACATTTATATGTTTTGATTATTCTGTGCGTTGTGCTCTTTATTGCATACATATATTGTCTCCACACTAGCATTGTTTGACACATCTTCACTGCTGAAGAAACTGTCATCAGATGGCCGGATCCCTAAAAAATGCCTATCTGGATCCCTCAAAGAAGGGAACCACGGGATCCGTATATCAGAAGTACAAACTTCTACTAACTTGAGTTTTACTTGCAGGAAATTATGCATTATACTCTTGTTTTCTAACATTTGTTTTGTAGATTTTCAAAATAACACATGAAGATTTTGATACCATAAAGCTAGGGGGAGCTTTGTGTCAAACGATATTGCAAAAATATTTGCAAACATTAATCCGGTTTTGGATTATACTTCACGATACCCCATTGCATCTTTGCAATCTTCAAAGGGGAGCACGTTTTTGTCACTTAGACAAACAATTTGCAAACTTAATTGCAAACACAATTAGTTTATTTTACGTCATGTCCTTGACGCCCTTTCAAAGGGATGGACTCGTCAAGGGGGAGTTAAGACGAGTACCATTCCCGTCACTTACTCTCTTTACATTTTTACATAACATTCTTTTCAAAATTGTGTTAGTTTCTTTTAACACTTTTTGTTTCGACAAAAAGGGAGAGAAGAAAGTAAAAACTACAAATTCAAACTTTTACGAATTTTAGTTTTTCCTTAAAATAATTTTATGTTTTGTCATCAACAAAAAGGGGGAGATTGTTAATACAAATAAGCCGTGAAAACGTTTATTTATATTTTACGATCTTCTAATGTTTTGTCGATCACAAACGTAAAATCATTTTAACGAAACAAATAGAATACGTAAATAGTTTGAGTTAATAGTTTCCTAACACAATTACGTTTTCACATAAAACACTAAAACAAGTATAAGTAATTTTATGTTACATATGTACAACAACTAGTGTTTACATATTGGGTTAGAATATACTTAAATTAAGTATACTAAAATGGGTAAAAACAAATATATACTAAATGGGTAAAAACAAGTATATATTAAATGGTTAAAAACTAGCAAATGGTTTTGACCGATAACCCATGATTTTATATATACCACTTAACCATCATTGTATCTAGAATGAAAACCATGGATCAACCCATAACCCATGACCCATGACCCATAACCAAAAATACCCATGGGCAAAGAGGAGCGTTCCACGGATCCCTGGCTTTGTGCTAGCCGGATCCCAAGTGGAAGGGATCCGTGGGATCCGGGGAACAGTAGAGAATTTTCTTTATAAATAGAGAGCCATTTCTTCCTTTCTATCCATCACTTTTACACACATACTTTCCCCAAGTATTCTAACCCTCTAACCTCAGATCCAAGTGATCTATGTAGTTTGTCTTTTGTTTTTGTGTGATCTTCTAGGTTCCTCTTAAAGGAGAGATCACCACTTCTTAAAGATGTGCAAGCTCAAGTCCATGAGTTGCAATGCTTCGTCATCATCAAGACAACTAAGGTTCTCTTGTTGATAGTTCTTCCTTTCTCCATAGATATTGTGTTAAAGGCATTAGAGAAGGATGCCGAAAGTGTCAAGACGAAAGCATTAGTGAAAGGTGCTTATCGTTCGTGTCAAGAGCATTTGTGAAGAATGCTATAGGTGTCAAGATGAAGGCATTAGTGAATGGTGCCAAGCGTTGTGTCAAAGGCATTAGTGAAGGATGCCGAAGAATCAAATCAAGTAGCATTTGGGAAGAATGCCTAGGTCGTATAATCGATGAGGTGCATCGTTATACATATAAGTATTTGTTTATTTACAAGGATGGTGATATCCTTGATGGTGTTGTAACAAGGAGTAGATCTCCTTGAGATTAGGTGTTGTGTCGTGAAGGGTAGTAGTTCCTCTATAGTAATGGAACTCAGTGATTAGCCTAGCGACGTATAAAGATTAGGCGACGTTGTGATATGATTAGTTCTCCTAAGGTGTGAAAGACTAGGTGGTTAGCCTAGCACCGTATAAAGGGTAGGCGACGTTGTGTTAGGTGTGGTTCACCTTGGTGTGAAAGAACTCGGTATTTATCTTTGTACCGGAAAAAGGTTAAGCGACGTTGTGAAGGCTTCTCCACCATAAGGAGTTTGGTGTAGTGCTTACGAACTCTCGAGTAGGTGACTCGGGGAGTGGAGTAGGGTAAGGAAGGTGTCCTTGTAGCCGAACCACTATAAATAACTTGTGTCGTGGTGATGTGCTTCTTACTCTTTATCTTTCATTACACATTTATATATCTATCTATCAACGTCCAACATAAACAACCAAATAGATTGACATAAGTCGATCTAAATATTTAAAAGAAAGTTTTAAATTGGTAAAACTATTCAACCCCCTCTTCTAGTTTTCCACAAATGTTAATGAGACTGCGCGAGCTATACAAATTCAGTGATGGTACACTCAAGATGGTAGAAAAAGAATTGGACTCAAGGGTGAAGGAAATCAGAATTGACTTGAAGCCGTGGAACAAAACCAAATTCTGGTCTGAACAGGATTTGAAGAGGTGTGAAGAGTTTGTTGATGTGATCAGACGGAGACTTAAAACGAGAAAGATCTTCCGCAGCTTTGAAAGTTTTGTGGGTGGCAGAATACGTGATGGTCATTAGAAGCTACTGCAAAGAACTGAATGATGATATATTTCTGCAATAGTCTTGTTTTGTATTATGATCTATGTAATGTGGTGATTGTACTATGAACAATTATAACTAATATGTATATTGTAGTGGTAGGTTATGGACTGCTGTTCCCTTGTTGTCTAAAAGGGAACTTTGGAATAGTCCACTTCTGATCAAATAAAACATGACACATTTTTCTCCAACAAGTTTTGCTTCTTACATATTTAAATCACTTGAGATCCAAAATCTCAAAGGATTTGAAATTTTTGATCGGGGGAGAAAATGTGATATAAATATGAAATCTGATAAAAGGTGACCATTTTTGTCTCAAAAATGCATACTGCTCTCTAATATGTATTATGTGCTAAACTCTTTTCGAATCTCGAAGCATATATTGAGGGGGAGCATTTCAAAAAGAAAATAAACTTTCAAGGTACAAAGATTTCCATGTTTTATCATAAAGTACCTTGATTGGTTTTCTAATGGTTTCCGTATGGCTATACGATCGTGAAAGTGCTTCTAGGAACTCCTCCCTCCTTGTGCAAACCAAATTCAAATATCATATGCACAGGTTGAGGGGGAGCAACTCCTTTGAAAACCACATCCTTTCCTAAAATATTCTTAACAAAGTATGAAAATTACTAATTTTGATCGGGAAAGTGATGTTGATATCTTTTAGAAATTGGTGATCAAAGAATCAAATCTTTCATTCTGTAAATCTGAGATTTTCAAGTCCTCTTGCCTCCATGTGCCAAAACAATCTCAAACATACAATGCACATGTTGAGGGGGAGCTTTTTCTAAAAATATCAATAACAATTCAGGTACAAAATGTTTTGATCATGTATCACAAGTACTTGAATTGATTTTCAAATTGTTTTCAATTGGTTCCAATGGCTGATGAACAATACCAAAAAGACCGACCAAATTTACTTTATGTATGGTGATATAAGGATGGTTAGGTTAGGTATTCGTTCCCACGATCCCGCAAGATCCGGAGGGATCTACCCATGGACAATCCACTAGATAGTGTAGAGTCCTTAGGTATGATGAAAAAAGGAGTAAAGTGAGATATGGGAAGAGTGCGGACTGAGATTGAGCTAGAACTGGAATAAACCCAACAAGCTTCTAGTAATGAAGTCTCGGTAAGCACTGAAGGGGTTGAAGAATGAAAAAGAAATAAATGTGAAAAGGGTGAAAAGAAATAGCCCTTCATTATTTCAACCTTAGGGCAGAAACCGGGTTCAATTCATATGCTACTGGCTGTTACCTAGGTAACACCGGTATTGAAGACAAGACGTCATAGACCCAGTGACGCACTGCACTACATCTTCCCAAGCTACTCAAGTTCCTCTTAAAAGGACTTGTTTCATTCTCACAAGGGAACCTACATTATCTATCGACTTTCTCTTAGAGATGGTTGATATTGAAGAAGGAGACCCTCTCCCTAGTCTCCGGCATTGGAACCAAATGTGCACCTTTGAGTCTAGAGCCACGAGATCATCAATAAATCTCATTAAGGACATGATCAATGAAGACTCTCTGTTTCACACAATGTGGAAAGAGAGAATATATTTTAAGAGTCCTACGCATTATCCTTGTGGTATTGCCAGAACATCTGAGTGATATACAAACATATTCACAATGAAGATGGAAAGCCTTCTAGAGCCAAAATCAAACAAGCTCTTGGTAGGTGGCATGTGAGATCTATCTAATAGATCAACCATGTGACAACTGAACATAAACAATGGGGCAATTCAAAATTATGAATCAATCCTGGTTCAGGTTATGGATTGACGGATACCTTTGAAAAACTGGTCGTTGTGCTCAAAATAGTTTTCACTCGCACATCGACTGTGTATTAATGGTTCAAAATAAAAGGTGTTTATGATTGATAATTGATTTTCCTTAAAACCTTCATTGCATTGGAAAAACTATTTATATTGAGCAGTACACGATTGTTTTTCAAATCTCTTTTCATCAATCAGTGAATCTCAAATTCGCTGGTTCACTTACTCCGTGTTGTCTTCTTTGAGACGTTCCGGTTTGAGAACAGCTAGAGCAGCTGCGAAACCCTGTCAAGGAGGTTCTTCGGAATTATACCTGATCACAGGCAGTACTTGTACTGATCAACGGGGAACCGTGGGCCGTGTACCTCAATTCAATGAAAGTGATCAAAGATACTTTCGTGCACTTTATTTCTAACTGTTGTATGCAGGTACACACAACGTTTGCAACTGATCAGAATGGAGAGGTCAATCCATATCCGCATGCTCACACAACACATTCATTTCCAAAGAAATCATGATTAGTGCATCAATGACTCTGATATTCTCACTCCATGCTTCTGCTACGCTGCTGCAAATATCATGAATCAACTAAAGCTTCCGCTACTCTGATGAAAAGAAATCATGATCCAGAATGTGAGCATGTTGGTCCATTTGACACAACATCATATGCGGGCAACACAACAATGGGTGATACTGAGATTAACTGTGGCCGATGATCTCAAATAAAGCTCGAAGGTCATCAAAATGTGGATCAGCCCTATAACCTCCACTTAATGTACAAAGTTGTTGGCCTATGATGAAATCGCCATGAATGCATAAAGATTGAATATTTTGATGAAGTGAAGTCTACGAGCTCAAGACTAAAGATTAACTAGAATGCTAGGATGCGTAATGTAAATCATGGGGTGACCTCCCTTAGGGGGAGATTGTTAGGAATTAGAAATTCTATAGTAAAGCATCGGTCACCCCAAATATTATCTAGCTTAAGTTAGCTCGTAGACATATCATTTATTACGTTATTTGTTAAGTTATTAGCATAGTTTAGTCTAGTGCATCACCGTGGAGGAAGGATGCGTCTTTACCCATTGTATGCCTGATACACAGCCCGAAGGAGGGCGTGCTTCCATGTATAAATAGCCCTCTCCCTACAAGGGAGAGGGTTGGATGTTCATTTGGAATCTAACCTTCTATGTGTTTCTCTCACTATAACATCTCTCTTTCTCTCTCTAAACACTATATACGCCCATATGTTATTGGTTTGATGTGTTTGTGAAATCCTATAAGTTACAAGCACAACGAGAAGTATGTTAAAGGCTATGCATATGCCACAAAATTTTTGGGCTGAAGCAATTAGGCATGCTATTTATATCTTAAATAGAGTGCCTACAAAAGCTCTGAAGGATTCTACCCCTTATGAAACGATAAAGGGTAGAAAACCAAACCTGAAACACCTTAGAGTGTTTGGATGCAAAGCATATGCAAAGATAACCAAACCACACCTAAAGAAATTAGATGATAGAAGTAAGGAATTGGTTTACCTAGGAAGTGAACCAGGATCAAAGGCTTATCGATTATTTGATCCTGTAAGTAAGGCTATGATTGTAAGTAGAGATGTAAAGTTCAAAGAGAATAAAGGATGGGACTCGAAAGGTTATTTGGATACTCCCAATCCAACTGAACCAGAATGGACGGATTTCATTATAAAATGAAAACCAAACATCAAGTATAATTGATGTAGAGAGCACACAAAATTCGGAAGAAAATGATGAAGATAGTGCTCCAAGTCCCATACAAAATACTGCTCATAGTGTATCTGATGATGAGATTGAACAAATTGACAATCCATCAACACCTACACCATATATCTATGAACCAAACTCAGAAGAATCTACTAGAAAAACATTATTTATAGCAAGACCATATGATCATACTCCAGTTCAAGGATACATAAACTTATCTAACATATATAATCGCACACGAAGAGTTCAAGTTGATGAACTAATGCTATTAGAGGAAGAACCTAGAAATTATAAGGAAGCCGCACAAGATAAGAAGTGGATTGAGGCAATGCAGATGGAAATTGACTCAATCAACAAAAACAAGACATGGAAGCTAGCCACCCTATCAGACAATCAGAAAGCTATTGGTCTAAAATGGGTATTTAAGACTAAACGAGATGCAGATAGAAGAATTATAAAACACAAGGCTCGTTTAGTGGCTAAAGGATACGTACAAGAGCATGGAATAGACTACGACGAAGTCTTTGCTCCTGTAGCAAGAATGGAAACAATCAGTTTAATTCTTGCATTAGCAGCTTATCATGGATGGGAAGTTCACCATTTAGATGTAAAATCAGCATTTTTACATGGCGAACTTAAAGAAGAAGTGTATGTTGCACAACCAGAAGATTTCAAGAAACCAGGAAACGAAAATAAAGTGTATAAACTTGATAAAGCACTTTATGGATTGAAACAAGCACCACGTGCTTGGAACATGAAATTAGATCAAACCTTGAAATCACTAGGTTTCAAGAAATGTACATTAGAACAAGCACTCTACACGAGAGTAAGCAACAACTCTATGCAGCTTGTTGGAGTTTGTGTGGATGATCTAATAGTTACTGGAAGTAACAAAAAAGACCTTCAAGAGTTTAAGTCACAAATGGAAGAAAAATTTGAGATGAGTGACTTAGGCTTATTAGCTTACTATTTGGGAATAGAGGTTATCCAAACAGAGGATGAAATCTCAATAAAGCAGTCAGGATATGCAAACAAGATTATTAAAGACGCAAGAATGAAAGATTGCAATGAAACTAAGATTCCCATGGACCCAGGAACAAAGCTAGTAAAAACAGAAGGAGGAGAACTAGTTGATGCTACAGAATATAGAAGTCTAATTGGATGTTTGAGGTACTTACTTCATACAAGGCCAGACCTCAGTTACTCAGTTGGCTTATTAAGCCGGTTCATGCAAGAACCAAGGGAGCAACACATGAAGGAAATTAGACAAGTGTTACGTTATATCAAAGGCACTTCAAACTTTGGTATAACTTACCACAAGACAGGAGTATGCAAGTTACTAGGATATATTGACAGCAGTTATGGCATCAACATAGAAGAAGGCAAAGGAACAACAGGGATTGTATTTTACTTCGGGAACTCACCTATAAGTTGGGTTTCTCAAAAACAACCTACTGTTGCATTATCATAATGTGAGTAAGAGTTTATGGCAGCAACAACAGCAACTTGTCAAGCAGTATGGCTACAAAGACTATTAAACGCTTTAACATGCTAGGAAGAAGAGAAGATTACGATCAAATTCGACAACAAATCGGCTATAGCACTTATGAAGAACCCCGTGTTTCATGGCAGAAGTAAACACATTGATATACGCTACCACTTTATCAGAGAATGTGTTGAAAAGAATCAGATCGAAGTTGAGCACGTAAGTGGAGACTTACAAAAGGCGGACATACTTACCAAGGCATTGGCAAGGACCAAGTACGCAGAAATGATAGAGCTGTTAGGCATAAAAGATCTAAAAGGATTAGGTACGCGAGATTAGGGGGGCGAATGTTGGCATAATCTCGTCCCTAAGTGAAGTAGAAGGGGCTACGTGTAAAAGTTCAAAAGACACAAGGACTAAATAGGTTTACATTAAACCTAATAACTGAATAGCGGTTATTATTGTGTGAAACGACACAAACTCATAAACATCACAACGTTTCATTGAAGGCTACAGGGCAAGGGTGTCGATTCACCAAGTATAAATAGGGGTCGAATGATCTCAGTTAGATATATCAGATTGTACAAAACATAGTTGTAAAACCAAATACGTTATTGTTAATACAAATCGCTTTTTTAGTTATTTGTTTCGTTATACTTAATTTATTCGAAGTTAAAACCCCGCTGGGCAACATTTCTGTGTAGTAATAGTTCTCTGTTCACTTGGAAGATGCCATGAGCAAGGTAACCATCACTACTTTAGCAAAGGAAGTGGAGATCTTGGAGGAACAGCGGACATATATCGTTAGGGTAATAATTGCAATTAGATTTTTTTTATCGTGGGTTAGTTTAAATTTTAGTGCCAACTGTTGATAAAATGTGAAACAATTAAGGACCTTGGATGCACATGGTTTGAAGAGAAAAAGGTTGAAACCAAATTAGAATATCACATATTGATTGTTCTATGTCACCACTTATTAAAAAAGTTGGGAACCAAATAAGTTACATATATCATATAGCATGGCTAGACAAAATGGCAGCCAACTTTTTACTTATTTTTTTTATCTAAAATTTCTCTCAAGTATGCCAGAGCTTAAAAAAATGCACTGTTTACAGCTATTACACTAAGGTATTGACCATGTTAGTGTTCTAGAGCCATATAGCTCTCCCTTTAATGAGCAATGGGACAAGTTTGCCTTTGAGATGCATGCTCATGATCTCGTTGGCTCCACCGACAAACTCCTGTCCTATAAATACAGCTGGAACACTTGCCTTGCAGCCTAAGGCTTTGAGTTCCTTCTCAATTTTCTGACCCTCTGGATGTTCATCTAACTCGTAAACAGTTGGGTTCGCCCCAAAGCTGCATATCAGTGTTCTGACGCTGTGGCATATACAACAAGAGCTCTTGCTGAATATAACCACAGCCTTGTCTGTTACCAACCTTGACACAGTGGCCATTGCTTCTAGCGGATAACTTTAATAAATGAGAAAGAAGTAGTGAAGGTAAGAGGCTTGTGATGAGAATGAGACGATGTAGAGGATTTGATTTGAGAAGTTTGAATTGCCATGGGGGCTATATATAATTGACTAGGGAACATAAAAGGAGGGAAAAAGTAGATACAAGTTGTATTCTAAAATTTCCAAGATTAACCTTTGGCATCGATAGGCTCTAAAATCTTCTAAGAAATGTCCTTGGGACAAGATTGCAAAGCAAAGTAGATTGAGTTTTGTATCCAAAGATACTCGTATAGATTTATGTATCTTTGAGTGCTACATGAAATATATTATGCTGATCATTAAGTACACACTGTCCTAGTATAGCTTAATGTGACTTAGTGGTTGCTTAGTGTTCGTCCAGGTCTGTCCAAAGAATTAAAATAGCTAAAGTAAGAAGGTCCTCATCGATTATAAATGTCCTTGTATCAACATAAATCTGATAATCATAGCATTTTACATTTCACTGAGAAGTCACAATTTAAAGGAATCTAAGTATAAATTTTCGTTTATTTGAATTAGTGGTGAAGATGTACACGTAAACCTTATCAGCAGCGACTCAGATTGTTCTAGAGAATATGAGATCTATCTTGTTCCAGCCTGATGACTTTCTAATATTCTCACTTTTGTCCTCTTTCCTATTCTTTTCCTTCAAATTAGAATCATGAGCATGGATACATATTTCCATCTTATGTTCTAAAGGATAATTTACAAAACCGTACAACAGGGTATTAGGGTGCGTTTGGTAGAGAGAAATTCAGAGAAAACAAATAAAGTAGAGAATAGAATCTCAGATAATAGAAATCAGTAGAGAATTTTGTTCAATTCTAATGTTTGGTAACAACAGAGACTTGACCCGAAAAATGAAAAAAAATTTATTTAAATAATATTTTGTCTAAATAAAAATTCTTAAAAAATATATCTTTTTTTTTTAAATTTATTTTTTAAAAATTTATGTACTTTCTTTAAAAAAAATTATTGAAAAAAACTTATTTTTTTTAAAATGTATTTACTTAAAAAAAAACTTGTTTTTAAAAAAAAAAAAAAAAAAAAAAAAAAAAAAAAAAAAAAAAAACTTATTTTTTTTTAAAAATAATTTTTTTTAAATATATTTTTTTTAAATATTTTTAAATGTAAAAAAAAAAAAAAAAAAAAAAATTCAAAAAAATTAATCAATTTCTCCAATTTCTCCACAAAAGAGATGGAAAACAAAGAGATACAAATTACAAAGAGGTGATTTCTCGAAAATTCCAAATTCTCCGCCCATTTGATTTCTCTACGTACCAAACAAGAGAAATGAAATAATTTCCTTTTCTCTATTCTAATTTCTGGTGTGTTTGGTAGAGAGAAAAAAAATAGGAGAAATGGAATTCGATTAAATTCCCTTGTTTGGTATAGTAGTTTGTTTGTTTTTTTTTTTTTTTTTTTTTTTTTTTTTTTTAATAAATACATTTTAAAAAAATAATTTAAAAAAATATATATTTTTTAAAAAAAATAAGTTTTTTTTAAATAAATACATTTTCAATTTTTTTTTAAAAAAACAAGTGTTTTTTTTAAATACATTTGAAAAAAAAAATAATTTAAAAAAAAAGAAGTCAATTACCTAAGTAACCCATTTAGCTACTTGTTTTACCAATATGGACTTTTTTCTCATCATTTACCAAAATGAACAAAAAGTGTCTTTATCATCTTATCACATCATCATTTAAATATATTGAAAAGTTCATTTTCGAAAAATATATAGGCGAGGTTCATCTTCGAAATCTAACGCAAAAAGTGTTCGTTTGAGAAATTTTCTCTAAAAAAAATATATTTTTTTTTTAAAATATATTTTTTAAAAAAATATGTTTTTTTTTGAATAAATACATTTCTAAAATATATTTTTTTTAAATAATTTTTTTTAAAGAAAGTACATAAATTTTTTTAAAAAAATGATATATATTTTTTTAAATATATATTTTTTTAAATATTTTTTAAGAATTGTTATTTAGAAAAAATAAAAAATAATTTTTCATTTCTCGGGTCAAGTCTCTGTTGTTACCAAATATTAGAATTGAACAAAATTCTATACTGATTTCTATTCTCTGAGATTCTATTCTCTACTTCATTTCATTTCTTTTCTTTGAAATTCTCTCTACCAAACGTGCCCTTAGTGTTAGTTATTTTCTGGTGAGTAAATTACACCGTTCGTCCTTGTGGTTTGCGTTGACCGCAGGGTTTCGTCCTTTGACCAAAAAAGTTGCACCGTTCGTCCTTAAGTGTGAAAACGTTATGCATGGTTCGTCCTTTGACCAAACGACGTTAAGTTTGACCGTTAAACTCCCCTCATGTGACTTGCACATGAGGGTAAATTCGTCATTTCAACACCATAAGGACGAACGGTGTAATTTACTCTTTTGACTTTTTTTTTATCTGTTTCTTCCTTTCTTATTTACCCCACCCACGCACTTCACACACATATTTGAGATAAAACACACACTCCTCTCCTCTCTCTCTCTAAGCAAAAATCCGGCCACCCTTTCCCCTAGGGTTCCAGCGCCGTCAAAGTTTTCCGGCCAACTTCCGGCCACCTCAAATAATTACACCACCTATCCCAAATGATAGATCGGGTGATTGTGGTCACGTTTATGCAACGTACACGCGTTCAAACTCACCCACGCGCCCCAAATCTAATTTTTAGATTTCGGATATTAGAGGTTTTGAATAAAAACGTTTTTGATGATTCAAGGTGATATGGTTACGGGTTGTACCCGTTGGAGACGCCATCACGACTCACTTTCTTCTCTTCTCTCTCACGGTAAAACCGCCACGCACCATTTACGTTTTTGTTTTGTTTTACCGAATGTGTAATCCATTCGTACGATTAGTTATGTGCTATTTTCGTGGAAATGGTAATTATTTGTGGGCGTGATTCTGTTTTGGGTCCCGGATGGTAACACAAAGAGATGTTTTTTTTGGTCGGATGAAGGTCGAGGTGACCATCTAGTCGGGCCAGTTTTGGTATGATGAAAACATGTTGGTAAAAACGTGAACATTGGTTCTTGGTTAAAAACAAGATATGAAATGTTTGGCTGATAGTGTGGTAAGAAAATGTTAAAAAGGTGTGCGTTTACTTCATTTTTGTTTTGGAATCTGTTGATATAATAGTCTCGGATTGATTTTTAGTCGAGTTGGAGACCATATGAGGAAGGGTTAGGACTAATCAAGGGATTCATGTGGTATAATAACTGAAAAACAATGTTTGGGATAAAAATATGGCTATGACTGTTTCGTGTAAGTTGACTCGGTGAGTTGAGTTGACTCAGCCGGTGATGAGGTGAGAGAGAAAGAGATGAATTAGGCTTAGGGTTAGGGTATAAATGAGAGAAATGGTGTTGAAATGTTTTTATTTAGAATAAATTACACCGTTCGTCCTTATGGTGTTGAAATGACGAATTTACTCTCATGTGCAAGTCACATGAGGGGAGTTTAACGGTCAAACTTAACGTCGTTTGGTCAAAGGACGAACCATGCATAACATTTTCACACTTAAGGACGAACGGTGCAACTTTTTTGGTCAAAGGACGAAACCCTGCGGTCAACGCAAACCACAAGGACGAACGGTGTAATTTACTCTTTTCTGGTATTAGACATCGCCACATAGATGCAGCCCAAAAAGTCAAAAGAAAAGAAGAAAGGATGAGTTAAGTTCTGAACATGGAATCAACCTGTAGAAATGACCATAGATAAAACTAAGGGCCACTTGTTTAGGGTCACCAACTCAACAACTTGCCTGATATCTACCTAATTATCCTAGACACGACACCGTATATAGAACATATATTCTTTCATTTTGTATGTTTTAACTTGCATTTTTTTTTTTTTTTTTTTTTTTTTTTTTGCTATTTGTCTCTTTGTATGTCAAACTATAGTTACTCAGATATGCATTTAAGTTTATGCTTTGTCTGTTATGAAACTGAAGTAACTATTATTTTAATAGTACAGGTCTTTGATGAATATGTTTGCATGATCGTTTCTTTGAGTTGTCACAGGCACTGCTTGGTGTCTCGACTTATGTTATGCTGTATCTTTCTACACCTTATCTTTAAGATTTTGACACATGACCACAAGATCTACGTTTCTACTTCTTCTATGGTTCATATTAATAAAGATAAGTTTCAATGTTCGAATATGACTACGAAAGCAGAGTCGAGTCCTGGCATAACATGTCCTTTATATTTTGTAGATTGGTGGGATTGTTATTCCCTCACCTTTCCACTTCCACAAAAGGAAAAAGATTTATATCATGCTTTTACTTTCAGACTTGGGTGAGATAAGAAAAATTCTTCAAGAAAAGTGTTTAAAGACAACACGCATAACATGCATGAAAGGTTTTATGGATATTTAAATAATAGTATGTCCGGATTCGAACTCAAGACTTTGGGATTGCACACATTACGTATAAGAATTGATGTACATAATTAATATAAATAAAACGTTATTATTATTAATTATTAGTCACTAAATAAAACATAACGATAGTTAAATAATTAACGAGGTTTAGTTAACGGTCGTTAAATATTAACTAGAAGGACTAAGAATGAAATTAGAAGTCGGGAAGGTTCTAGAATCCCTTTTGGGAGCCTAGGCCGATCGGTTGGGGTTTACAAACCCAATCCCACACAAACTTGGTCACCAAGTTAAGTTAACTATAAATACAATCCCTTGTATTCATTCACAACTTAATCTTGGATCACCAATAACCTAATTTCTCCTCTCCTCTCTCTTTGTGTGGCCGGTCAAAACTCCCTAACCCCAAGGGTTTTCGATTTTGCTTAACTCAAAGACACAAGTGTTTGGTTTATTTGTGATTCAAGGAACTAGCTTTTCCACATCAAATCGCTATTAGTACGTGTGTACAAGAACGAAGGACAAGCACGCTTGAGCTTGTAATCTTGGCGGTCGATTCTTGTGTTTGGGTCGAATTGATAAACCCTAATTATTAGGGTTTTGGGTTTTGTTCTTGTTCAATCATCGTTTGATTCTTGAATTGCTAAAAGGTACGCACTTTCTTGTTTGGTTAATTATTTACATATATTATTCCTATTGTCTTCCGCTGCATGCTTTGATGATGTTATTTGATTTATATATAATTGTTATGAGTATTAAATTCCAACAGTGGCATCACGAGCCGTTAATATGATGTAATTAATTACCAAAACACATAAAAATTGGATCTTTATGAATATATGCATGCTTTTTATGGTTTCTAGGGTTTTGAATTCAAAACCCTAATTTTATTTATTATGGGTCGATTACCCTAAATTTATTTAATTAGGTTTTAATTTTGTAAAACTTGTAGAAACCCTAGGATTGCATGCTTATTTTATGTGGTTAATTAATGAATAATTGTTATGTGTCATGTAATATGCGTATCTTGGTGATAATTGTTATGCGGAATCCATGGTGGAACATGCATGTTTTGCCATGGAGTATTGTTTATTGTTTATTGATTAATTGTTAAGTGATACACACATGTTTTATTTATTTAATAATTATTGAATTGGGGAAGACCTCAATTATAACTAATAAAATTCGTTATGTGCTAATTGGTATACTATTAACTTCGGCTTACGCAATCAACTTGTCGATGTATGTGGCTCATCTTCTTGCGAGATGAAAGTCCTAGTTAATGTATGCATTTATTTACGCCTAGAATTGTTATTAGAGTTTATTGAAATAATTATGCATGTGGCTAATTGTTTTTACATATGTTAAAATTGTTTAGTTATATGTTTATATTATTTGAGTATATTTAATTTTTATTAAAATGCTTTTTTGTTTATATATTGTTTGACATGTTAGTAAGCAAAAAGGGTTTTTTTATGAATAGAAAATTAAATGGACTAAATAATGGCAAAATTGATTTGTTATCTAAGAATTATTCTTGAACTTTTAATCGATTGATGCGACTGTACTAAATGGTTAGAACGGCTCACCCACTAGAACTAACTATAAAGGGGTTTGTAGAAAACTAGAAGGGAGGTTGAATAGTTTACCAATTAAAAACTTTTTTTTGAAACTTATTGAAAGATCAATTGATATTGATCTTGAGTATGTTAATGAAATATGCAAGCAATGTGTAATAAGTAAATAGGGAAAGAAATGATCAAACCACAACAAGTTGTTTATAGTGGTTCGGCCTACAAGGACTCTTTTTCCTTGCCCTACTCCACTCCCCGAGTCTCACACTCGAGAGTTTAACTTCACTAGTCAACAAGCTCCTTTCACCGGCGGAGAAAACCTTTACACTTCGCTTACACTATTTCCGACACTAAGCTAGATGTCGAGTTCTTTCCAAGGGTACAACTACTCCCACACACAATGTATTTTGAGGACTAAAATACTAACCACTCACACTCACAAGATTATGATGGTTTGATACAACAATGAAGTATGGATCAACACTAGATCATACAACACTAAACAAACAAGACTTCCAACTTCTCGTTGAAGCTTGAATATGACTTGATCTTCTTTGCTACAAAAGAGATCACTAATATGATATGAAACTGAGTTAGAAAGGTTAGAGAGAAGATATGTATGAGAGTATGTTAGAAAGGGATGAGAAAACTACTTGGCTTGGCATTGCTATTTATAGCCAAAATGGACAGGAGCGTCCACGGACCGTCGAACCCTTAAAAGGGTTCCGTCCGTGTACCAAATTGGTACCGTGGGGTTCTGACAGCCAAGATATCAAATCATGCTAAAGTCAACTATATCTAAGTTAGATTGTGGAAGATATGAAGAGTACAAATCCACACAAAATATCTAATAAAATCTTCCAATGATTTCCATGATGTATAAAATGATGTCATATGTTGTATTTCTATTTTTAGAAATATGCAAATGCTTAAGTAGTGTTTGGTTTTAAGAACCTAACACATTCTAAAAACTACTATCATACATAATGATTAGAGTCATATCAAGATGTCACTAATCACAAATGTAGATGCTTGAATGATGAATATATTGTTTGAGAAAACTTGTTTTAATATCTATTAAACTTGACAAGCTTTAAGCTTTTATAAATTAAATTTACTTTTGTCATTAACAAAACTTAGGCAAAGATAAAAAATATAAATAACGTTTAATGATGATATTTGTATTAACAATCTCCCCCTTTTTGTTGAGGACAAAATATAAATTTTTTTGTATAAAAGATACAAGGTTTGTGCAAGAGTTATAAAAATATTAGTTTTAGAACTTGAAAAGAGAATGATAATGCAAGTGTATGATGTTTGACTTTTTATGAAAGTCAAAGAATTCACTAGTTGATGCATGATGTTGACTTTTTCAGAAAGTCAAAGTATGCAGTTGACTTTTTAAGAAAAGTCAAGTATTACCAATGAAGTATCCTGTTTGACTTTTTCAGAAAGTCAAAGTATGCAGTTGACTTCTTCAGAAAAGTCAAAATATAAATATAATCAAGTTCTATATTTTCTCCCCCTTTTTGTCTCAACAAAAAGAAGAGGTGATGCGAAATGTAATGAGCCCGTGCCATTATCTCCCCCTTGATCAAAGCTCCCCCTAAATTGGGTGCTTAAATGGGAAGATTCATGGATTGTGAAAATAAAGCTACAAGAAAAATTGTTAGTAATAATGATCATTCACAAGCATTTCCAACACTATGTAATGACACCAATATAATAAACAACATTCATTATTTAAAAATTTTCATGAGTAAAGATCATGAAAAGAAAACACAATGATGTGTTTTTACTACAAGAAAAAAAAATAAAAAAAATCCTAAGAAAACAAGAAAGACTAGTCTAAAACCATCCTAAAGTGATGGTGGATGGGAAAGAGCATTGAGACGCTCAAGGATGTGGTTGAGGATGAACCTCATTTCTTCATGGAAGTCATGGACCATAACCCGGGTCCGTTCTACGGTTTGGCCTGTTTGCTCACAAGTTGAGCAACCATGCCTTGGAGGGTAGAATGTTTGGGGAGGTTGTGGTGATGGAATGGTGGATGTGTTGGTGGTGTTGGGGATGTTTGGAGTAGTCATGATGGATGCAAGCAAAGCATTTTGCATTTGCATTGTCTCACTTAAGTGAGAATCCACCATGCCTTTGAATTGGTGGAGGTTGTGGAGTTCCGCTTGAATCTCCTCTCTAGTGGGATTGGCATCCCACATACACTCCTCAATGTCCTCAAGATGAGAGGACATTGACGGGGGAAGTGGATGGTCCCCATACAAAGGACCATGAATGTCTTTGTGAATGGGGTGGAAGAGAAGAGGTTTAGGCCCTAATGGGGCGTTTGGGTCAAGGGATGACCGAGGTGACTCATGAGCGATCTGCTCAATTGTGCCAAATGATGGCAATGGTGGTGGATGATTTGGCCTAGGAGGCAAGTCATCCAAGTCCTCTAGGAAAGGATTTGGTGAAGTTGGTGGAGCTGAAAATAACTCCATAGGAACGAGAGTTGGAGACCTTGGTGGTGAAGGTGGTGAGGGTGTTTTGGATGTTTGGATGGGTGCCGGAGGAGGTGAAGTTGGTGTTTTTGTAGGTGGTGGAGTGGTGATCACAATGTGTGATTGATTTGGTGTAGCCAAGGTAAGGCTTGTATCATCTCGGATGGGAGATGAGATTGTGAGTGGAGAAGACTCGGATGAGGAGCTCATGTTCACGAAGCAACAAGGCCTAACGCTAATTCTAGCGGTCTTCTTGCAAGGTTTTGGAGAGGATTTTGTCATTTTTGACTTGGGTTTTACTTTGCTAGATAATAGTAAGAATGAAGAAGGTGTGAGAATGATCATGGTAAAACCTCTCAATTTAAAGAAGTGAAAATTTGTGGAGAAATGTGTTTGATTAGATGTTAAACCATTGAAGAGAGGAGGTTCCTAATGATTTGGAAGTGGGTTGAATGCTAGTCATATCACCCAAGTCAATCCATACAAGAAAGATGGAGTGAAGAAGAAAAGATTTGCAATAAATGTGTTCTAGTGAGTGGAATTTTCTAACATTCAGATTACCCACGGATTTGAAGGTACCAAAAATTTGGTTCCTTCTTTTATGCCAAAGGGCTCCTTGGGTGGATTTTTCAAATTTTTGAATTTTGGTGGGAAATGGATTTCTTATATACCTAAGTGAATTATACTAGTTCTAATAAGAGTATACACTAGTTAAGATTGATTTATAAGTGATAGATGGTAATTTGGAATCACGAAAGAGTCAAAATTCTGAAAATTACCTGGAGGATCCACGGCACCAAAACTATACACGGACGGTACCCTAAAAAGGGTGCCGTCTGGTCCGCCTGTACAGGTACGGCGGTACCAAAATACATAAAGGACGGTACCAAAATTATGGTGCCGTCTGATCCGTGGAGTGCAGAAATATGGACAGAGTATGTTTTTAGGTGCCGGGGACATTTCCGAAACCTGAAATTTTTCTCAAAAGCTGTTATACTAAACATTTCTAGTTAGGAAAAGTAAATAATACATGTATAAACATAGTGGAGCATAGATTTTGAGCAAGGCTTATTGATTTTCACAATATAGTGAAAATGGGTAAAATTTGATAGCATACTTGCGCTATCCCCCTGCATGAGATTGTTAGCATACACCATTGTTTTAAGTTATATTATCATCCTACATAATAAAAACAACTAAATAGTATCAAACATTAACGATAATGCATTGTTCCAAACACTCCTTAAAGTACCCTTATTTGTCCAACTTCTTGTAAATCTTGTTCATCATCCTACCAAGGCACTTGAACATTCCCTTAGTTTGCTTGAATTCTGCTGATTCATTCTCAATCTCGGGAAGAGATGCGTAATACTCATGAGGTGGAAGATGAGAGCTTGGAAGGCCATCCTCGGAGCTATTTGATGATGATGATGAAGGAGTTGGAGGTTTAGCTCTCTTGCCTTTAGTCTTAGCAACTCGAGCATCACTCAAAGGTTGATAACGCTACACGCGTCGTTCGGGGTCAAGGAAACTTCCTTTTCTTCGAGCAAGTTTTATAACACCCTAGGCAGTGAACCTAATCGTTGTAGTGTAGTAATTAGGGTAAGCCACGGGTATTGATATCGTTCTCTAGGGGAATAGGAATGCTAGTAAGAAGTTACTACGCTAAGGTTAAGGTTGAGCAAGATTATTTTTGTATTTTTATATTTTATGAAATGGAAAGGTACGAATCTCAGGTATTGGATTTGGGGGGTTTTGGTATTTCTACCGATTACTCTACTATTATCTAATTATCTAAACTAAGGTTGTGGGAGTCTATGTCTAATTAATGTGTGCTCGTATGATAGTTTAAAGATGTGTTTACTTAGGTTGTACTACTCCTTAATTATCTCCTATTGATGGTTGAGTTGTCACGTGCTTATTCTTAGTTGCTTTGTGTGTCTAAAGTTGTAGGGTATGCGTTTCTCCCTAACTCTTTGAACTTACCAAAGGGTCTCGTCTACAAAACCCACTAGGGATGATAAACTCTTACTCTAAGGCACTCTTTGGATAATTTAGCCTACAACTACTCAGGTAATCATATTCTAAGTTTCACAAAGATGAATCAAGCATTAAGTACACAACGAATGACCTATCGCATTACTAGATCATTGATCAACTAAGATAAGAAACAACCAATCAATATTCAATAATTAAGTTTCATACTTCCTAAGCAAACACACAAATAAATTAGCCGGACATGGAGAACATGCAAGCATACACACAAATAATCAAAGACATAATTGAATTAATGAAGTAAATACTTATCTTGATGTAAGATAGGGTTTAAAACCCTAAAATACTGTACAAGACACCTTAGGTTCGGTTTTAGGATTTCACTCCAAAAAACTCTCTCTAAAACTGAAAAATTCGGATTCTATATATAAGATTTCATATGCGACGGCGTCACCTTATGTTTCGTGACGCCGTCGTGTCGCCGTCATTAGGGTTTCGTCTTGGCCACGTTAACCTTGCGACGGCGTCACCTTATGTCCGTGACGCCGTCCTCTTCAGCTTCTGACGTCGTCTGGATTGCATCTAGGCCGTCTGAGTAGCGACGGCCTACTCTTTTACAACTGGACGTCGTCACTTGAAAATAAGAGTTTTGGGTTCTGTCCCGTCACAAAAATCCTCGGACGGCGTCGCAATTAACACCTGACGCCGTCGCCTTCTATTTTCAGCAGCTTTGAGTGTCTCGATTTTGACTTTGGCCATTTTCTTCATATATTCGCGCCTTTTCGTCCAAATAAGTGCCATTCCAGCATTTTGCCTTCAAGAGACCTAAAAAGTGAAAAGGAACGATATTAAGCAATAACGGATACAAAAGTGATCAAATAAGGACTTAAACGACCCCTCAAAATGGTACCTTTTAAAACCTTATCAAAGGTACAAATATGTGAGGGATGAGTTCATAGTGAAGGTGCATCCCTTTTGGGGTTGGTGGAATTGGTGCGAAGTTTCTGTAGAGACGGGTGAGAAGCATCCCGTATGGAAGAGCAACCGATCCTTGAGTTGGAATATCAATCATTCTCCTAGCTATGTAGTAGGCCAAGTTGAATGGTTGTCGAGTGGACAAGTTATAGAGCATGTGGCAAAGACAAGCGTTTATGTGATCCCTATTTCCTATGGTGCTAATGATGTTGGCTCTAAGTAACTCCTCCCATTTCTTAAATTCGGGCTTAAGTTCATTTAGCTCCATTCCATATGGATCTCAGTCTACCTCTTTTCCCTTTCGGGTTACTCGGGTTGTATCAGCTTTTGGGTTAAAAAGGTGTTCACGGATGACATCCTTATCGGCCAAACGGGTTAGATAGGGAGAAGTACGGTCGTTGATTGCATCAAGAGCGGTGAGTGACCACTTATCCGTGTAGACACAAGTTCCTCGGTTGGGAATTCCTAGTACTTTAGCAAATTCGCTTAAGGTGATGGTGTAGTCATTTTGGTTGATTCTAAAGCTAAGACAAAATTCATCATCCTCTTCATCACTAAAGCCGGTCACACTAGCATAGAATTCTAACACAAACCTAGGACAAATTGTTTCATCAATGTCAAGAAGACAATCGAATTGAATGGCGGCTAGTTCTTCATGAAGATTGGTATGTTCAAGGAAGGATGGGTGAATGGTTCTACCCTCATGGAAATACCTTGATTCTAGACCCCTAAATATTTCTACTTGTTCCTTGGTAAGTCCTTTGGTTTTGTGGTGTTTGGGAATGTAGTTAAGGGTGTCTTTGTGATCATAGAATCTTGCGGCTACCATGGTTATTCCTAAGGACAATAATTAAAAAATATTAGAATAAATTTTGATGTTTTTGGTTCTAGTGTGTGCCTACATGAAAACAATTTGGAGTTGCGGTTATCTCGACTCATTTTATGCACAAAAATGGTTTTAGTGGGGTGTTTGGTAAATACCATGAGATAACCCAAATGCTCCTAATTCAATGTGGCTTCATTTGAATATACCCGGGAATGCATATTAGTTATGCAATACCTTTAGTATTCAAGAGCATGCAAGTGATGAAATTTTAACCTTTCTATTTGTATTAGCAATGAGAAAAAAAATTGTTTTCCTACAAGTGAGAAGCTTTTCAAAAACTTTTGACATGGGGTGTTTGGTTGTTTGAATAAGGTCTTATATTCATTATCTATCAATTAGTGGGAAACATGATTTGTTTATGCAATATGATAATGTAGTACCTAATTTCAATGACTAGTTATGCAATTTGCCAATTAAATTCATATTTGGTATAAAAGCATACATAAAACCCCATGTAATGATTTGGGATAGTTTTGTGCATAAATAAGAATCCTAGACTCAGAGTTAAGAGATGAAATGTAGTTAGGATACTTACAATGATGTTATCTTCAGTGATTAGTGAGTGGGAAGATGACAATAATGAGCTTGGTTTAAGTTTTACACGTTTTGGTAAAGTAGGTTTTGAGGAAGAGGATGATTTGTATATAGCATTTTTGCTTCTGTAGACACCACGGACCAGACGGTACCAAAAATTTGGTTCCGTCTTTGTTGTCGTTTGGTGCCGTGGCTACAGTAGCAGGTACAAGACAAAATTGTTTTGTTTTGATTATTCTAATGTTTTGGGCTATGTTTATCCTACATGTTTGGTTCCATTAATCCTAAACCAAGTCTAAGAAGATTAAAATGTTCTCGTTTAAGAGGTTTAGTTAAGATGTCGGCAATGTTGTCTTCGGAGGATACTTTCTCGATTGAAGTGTTTCCTTTTTGAACATTGTCGCGAAGAAAGTGATGACGGATTTCAATGTGCTTTGTACGAGCATGTTGAACGGGATTCTTGCTGAGATCGATGGCTCCTTTGTTGTCGCAAAGTATCACAATGTCGTTGAGATGAATTCCGTAGTCTACGAGAGCTTGCTTCATCCAAAGAGCTTGTTGACATGCTTTTCCGGCTGAGACGTATTCGGCTTCAGTAGTTGAGATGGCTAAAGCCGTTTGCTTCTTTGCAAACCATGAGGTGAGACAATGTCCAACAAAAGTGAAAATACCACTTGTACTTTTTCTATCGACATAATCACTGGCATGATCCGAGTCGGCATACACTATGGTTTCTATACCCATTCCTTTGGGATACCATAATCCTAAACACGTTGTTCCCTTAATATATCTAAAAATCCTTTTTAAGGCTTCTAAGTGTGATGCCTTTGGGTTTTCTTGAAAGCGAGCACATAGACAAACACTAAACATAATGTCGGGTCTACTAGCCGTAAGATAGAGTAGGCTACCAATCATTCCTCTATATTTAGTGTTATCTACGGATTCACCTTCTTCGTCCTTGGTGAGTTTAGTGTCCGAGGACATGGGTGTTTTAGTTGGTTTGGAATCTTCAAGACCAAATTTCTTAAGCATGTCTTTTATATATTTAGATTGGTTAAAGAAAATGCCATCTTCTAGTTGTTTAATTTGAAGTCCTAGAAAGAAGTTTAACTCACCCATCATACTCATTTCAAACTCGTCATGCATGATTTTAGAGAAATCATCACATAGTTCTTGACAAGTTGATCCGAATATAATGTCATCAACGTATATTTGAACAATAATAATTTGTGATTCCTTTTTCTTGGTAAAAAGAGTATTATCTACTAATCCCATAGTATATTTGTTATCAATAAGAAAAGTCTTAAGACGTTCATACCAAGCTTTAGGTGCTTGTTTAAGGCCGTATAATGCTTTCTTGAGTTTGAATACATGATGTGGTTTCTCAAAGTCGGTAAAACCGGGAGGTTGAGCAACAAACACTTCTTCGTTAATAAACCCATTAAGGAAAGCACTTTTAACATCCATTTGAAATAATTTAAAGTCATAAGGACATGCATAAGCAAGTAATATTCTAATAGATTCAAGTCTAGCTACCGGTGCATAAGTTTCATCATAGTCAATTCCTTCTAGTTGATTATAACCTTGTGCAACAAGCCTAGCTTTGTTTCTAGATACTACACCATTTTCGTCCATTTTGTTTTGAAAGACCCATTTTGTTCCAATTAGAGTTTGATCTTTGGGTTTTGGAACTAGTTTCCAAACATCATTTCTAACGAATTGGTTTAATTCTTCTTGCATGGCAATTACCTATGATTCATCTTTAATCGCTTCATTTATGGTTTTTGGTTCAATGGTGGATACAAAACAAAAATGATTACTTTGATTTTGGGCTTGTGACCTTAAGGTTCTTTGATTAAGTTGTCCTATGACCTTTTCTAATGGATGACTTTTAGATTCTTTGATGTTGACAATTTCCTTATTTGATGGTTCATCTTCCTTGTTATTATTAATTTGACTTTCTATTATTTGACTTTCAACTAAGTCATCATCTACCAAAGGTGATGTCTTAGAGGGAGGTGGACTTTCGTCAAATGTTATGTTCACCGATTCCTCGACTATCATTGTTTCTTTATTTAGAACAATGTAAGCTTTACTAGTTTGAGAGTAACCAAGAAATACACCTTCATAAGACTTTGGGTCAAACTTGGTGAGATAATCCTTAGTATTAAGAATAAAACATTTACAACCAAAGACTCTAAAATATCCTAATGTTGGCTTTTTACCTTTATAAAGTTCATATGGTGTTTTGTTTAGGAAATGACGTATTAAGACTCTATTTAAAATATATGTAGAAGTGTCAACGGCGTTACACCAAAACTTTTGAGGAATGTTTTGTTCATTAAGCATTGTTCTACTCATTTCTTGAATTGTTCTATTTTTACGTTCTACTACTCCATTTGATTGAGGTGTTCGTGGAGCGGAAAAGTTATGTGTTATACCATTTGTATCACAAAAGTTTCCAAATTGAGTTTCGTTGTCAAATTCACGACCATGATCCATTCGGATCGACACAATTTTGACACCTAGAAGATTTTGAATTTTCTTGCTAAGTATTTCAAATTTATCAAAAGCTTCATTTTTGGTTTTCAAAAATAACGTCCAAGTAAACCTAGAGGACTTGGATGACTTGCCTCCTAGGCCAAATCATCCACCACCATTGCCATCATTTTGTACAATTGAGCGGATCGCTCATGAGTCACCTCGGTCATCCCTTGACCCAAACGCCCCATTAGGGCCTAAACCTCTTTTCTTCCACCCCATTCACAAAGACATTCATGGTCCTTTGTATGGGGACCATCCACTTCCCCCGTCAATGTACCCTCATCTTGAGGACATTGAGGAGTGTATGTGGGATGCCAATCCCACTAGAGAGGAGATTCAAGCGAAACTCCACAACCTCCACCAATTCAAAGGCATTGTGGATTCTCACTTAAGTGAGACAATGCAAATGCAAAATGCTTTGCTTGCATCCATCATGACCACTCCAAACATCCCCAACACCACCAACACATCCACCATTCCATCACCACAACCTCCCCAAACATTCTACCCTCCAAGGCATGGTTGCTCAACTTGTGAGCAAACGGGCCAAACCATAGAATGGACCCGGGTTATGGTCCATAACTTCCATGAAGAAATGAGGTTCATCCTCAACCACATCCTTGAGCGTCTCAATGCTCTTTCCCATCCACCATCACTTTAGGATGGTTTTAGACTAGTCTTTCTTGTTTTTTACTTTCTTAGGATCTTTTTTATTTCTTGTACTAAAAACACATCATTGTGTTCTCTTTTCATGATCTTTACTCATGAAAATTTTTAACTAATGAATGTTGTTTATTATATTGGTGTCATTACATAGTGTTTGGAAATACTTGTGAATGATCATTATTACTAACAATTTTTCTTGTAGCTTTTCACAATCCATGAATCTTCCCATTAAAGCACCCAATTTAGGGGGAGCTTTGATCAAGGGGGTGATAATGGCACGGGCTCATTACATTCCGCATCACCTCTTCTTTTTGTTGAGACAAAAAGGGGGAGAAAATATAGAACTTGATTATATTTATATTTTGACTTTTCTGAAGAATTCAACTGCATACTTTGACTTTCTGAAAAAGTCAACATCATGCATCAACTAGTGAATTCTTTGACTTTCATAAAAAGTCAAACATCATACACTTGCATTATCATTCTCTTTTCAAGTTCTAAAACTAATATTTTTATAACTCTTGCACAAACCTTGTATCTTTTATAAAAATAAAATTTATATTTTGTCCTCAACAAAAAGGGGGAGATTGTTAATACAAATATCGTCATTAAACGTTATTTATATTTTTGATCTTTGCCTAAGTTTTGTTAATGACAAAAGTAAATTTAATTTATAAAAGCTTAAAGCTTGTCAAGTTTAATATATATTAAAACAAGCTTTCTCAAACAATATATTCATCATTCAAGCATTTACATTTGTGATTAGTGACATCTTGATATGACTCTAATCATTATGTATGATAGTAGTTTTTAGAATGTGTTAGGTTCTTAAAACCAAACACTACTTAAGCATTTGCATATTTCTAAAAATAGAAATACAACATATGACATCATGTATTACATCATGGAAATCATTGGAAGATTCCATTAGATATTTTGTGAAGATTTGTACTCTTCATATCTTGCACAATCTCACTTAGATAGAGTTGACTTTGGCAAGATTTGATATCTTGGCTGTCAGACCCGGCGGTACCAAAATGGTACACGGGCGGAACCCTTTAAAGGGGTCCGCCGTCCGTGGACGCTCCTGTCCATTTTGGCTATAAATAGCAATGCCAAGCCAAGTAGTTTATCATCCCTTTCTAACATACTCTCATACATATCTTCTCTCTAACCTTTCTAACTCAGTTTCATATCATATTAGTGATCTCTTTTGTAGCAAAGAAGATCAAGTCATATTCAAGCTTCAACGAGAAGTTGGAAGTCTTGTTTGTTTAGTGTTGTATGATCTAGTGTTGATCCATACTTCATTGTTGTATCAAACCATCATAATCTTGTGAGTGTGAGTGGTTAGTATTTTAGTCCTCAAAATACATTGTGTGTGGGAGTAGTTGTACCCTTGGAAAGAACTCGACATCTAGCTTAGTGTCGGAAATAGTGTAAGCGAAGTGTAAAGGTTTTCTCCGCCGGTGAAAGGAGCTTGTTGACTAGTGAAGTTAAACTCTCGAGTGTGAGACTCGGGGAGTGGAGTAGGGCAAGGAAAAAGAGTCCTTGTAGGCCGAACCACTATAAACAACTTGTTGTGGTTTGATCATTTATTTCCCTATTTACTTATTATACATTGCTTGCATATTTCATTAACATACTCAAGATCAATATCAATTGATCTTTCAATAAGTTTCAAAACAAAGTTTTCAATTGGTAAACTATTCAACCCCCCTTCTAGTTTTTTACAGAGCACATGCAGTCGTTGAAGCTATAGGCACGTTTGATTTAGTTTTACCTTCGGGTTTAGTACTGTCATTAAACGATTGTCATTACGCACCTTCCATTGTTAGGGGTGTCGTTTCTGTTTCCTTGTTAAAAGATATTGGTTTCGTTCATACATTTACTGATTATGGAATTTCAGTTTCTTTAAATGATGTTTTTTACTTTAATGTTATTCCAGCAAATGGTGTGTTTGAAATTGATTTGCATGATAATGTAATTGATAAAAATAATTCTGTCTTTAGCATCAATAATAAAAGAATCAAAGGTGATTTGGATTCTTCATTTCTTTGGCATTGTAGACTTGCTCATATAGGCAAGAAACGCATGCAACAACTGCAACACAATAGGCTTTTGCAAGACATCAATGATGAATCATTTGATAAATGCGAATCTTGCATATCTGGGAAGATAACCAAGAAACCTTTTACAAATAGTTTAGAAAGGGCTTCTGATCTTCTTGGTGTGATACATACTGACGTATGTAGTCCACTAAGACATGTGTCAAGAAAGGGTGCTAGCTACTTCTTAACCTTTACAGATGATTTCAGTCGTTATGGTTATGTTTATTTACTTAAACATAAACATGAAGTCTTTGAAACATTTAAGGTTTTTAAGAGTGAAGTAGAACTGCAACTAGGAAAGAAGATTAAAGCTCTTCGATCTGATAGAGGTGGTGAATATTTAAGCCAAGAGTTTAAAGATTATCTAGCTGAGTGTGGTATTGTCCAGCAACTCACATCTCCATATACTCCACAACAAAATGGTGTATCTGAGAGAAGGAATCGTACATTGCTAGACATGGTTCGATCAATGTTTAATCTTACAACTCTTCCCTTATCCTTTTGGGATTATGCTTTGGAAACTGCTGTTCGCGTATTGAATATGGTTCCAACTAAGAAGGTTGATAAGACTCCTTATGAAGTGTGGTATGGGAAACCTCCCAACTTGTCTTACTTAAAGGTCTGGGGTTGTGAGGCGTTTGTTAAACGTGACTCTGCTGATAAGCTGCAACAAAGATATGTTAAGTGTGTCTTCGTAGGATACCCAAAGGAAACTATGGGTTACTACTTCTACTTTCCACCTGAAAACAAAGTAATTGTTGCTAGGTATGGAGACTTTCTTGAAAAGGATCTCATATCTCATGAATTCAGTGGGAGAGTATATGATCTGGAAGATGATCAAGAAGATACAACACCTTCTGAAAACACTAGCCAACCTCAAGTAGAACCTGAAAGTCTGGGCGTTCCACCGGAGATTGAAGTGGTTCCCATTCGTAGATCCGCAAGGGCTACGCGTGCACCTGAGCGTCTATGTCTCAACGTAGAAGCTGAGGAAAATTTGTTAGGGGATCTTGGTGAACCTGCTAACTATAAAGCTGCCATGATGAGTCCTGAAAAGGAAAAATGGCGAGTTGCAATGAATGGGGAAATGCAATCCATGAAAGATAACGAAGTCTGGATAAAGGTTGATTTACCTCCAAATGCTAAGGTAGTTGGAAGTAAGTGACTCTTTAAGATAAAGACTGACATGGATGGCAATGCACACACCTATAAAGCTCGTCTTGTAGCTCAAGGTTATACTCAAACCTATGGGGTAGACTACGAGGAGATATTTTCTCCTGTAGCAGACATTAGAGCTATTAGGATTCTTATAGCCATAGCTGCGTACTATGACTATGAGATATGACAAATGGATGTCAAAACTGCCTTCTTAAACGGTCGCCTAGATGAGGACATCTATATGGCGCAGCCTGAAGGGTTTGTGAATCCAAAGTTTCTGAAGCGTGTATGCAAACTTCAAAGATCCATTTATGGGTTGAAGCAAGCATCAAGGCAATGGAACAAGAAGTTTGATGAAGAAATCAAGAAATTTGGTTTCACTCAAAATCTTGATGAGCCATGTGTGTATCACAAAGCTAGTGGGAGTAATGTTATTTTCCTTGTCTTATATGTCGATGACATATTGATCATGGGAAAAGACATTCCAAGGATGCAAGATGTAAAGTCTTATATCGGAGAGTGCTTTTCTATGAAGGACTTAGGGGAAGCAGCATTTATTCTGGGAATCAAGATCTACCGAGATAGATCAAGGCGGTTAATTGGACTAAGCCAAAGTGCTTACATTGATAAAATATTGAAGAGATTCAGTATGCAAAATTCCAAGAAGGGATATTTGCCGATGCAAGTTGAACATGGCTTAAGTAATAAACTATGCACGTCAACACCTTCTGAGGTGGATTACATGAAGAAAGTTCCTTATGCTTTGGCTGTAGGATCTATCATGTATGCTGTGAGATGTGCAAGGCCTGATGTGGCGTTTGCACAGAACATTACCAGTCGGTATCAACAGAACCCAGGTGTGAAACACTGGCAAGCTGTTAAGAACATTCTTAAGTATCTAAGGGCTACTAAAGATATGTTTCTAGTGTATGGAGGAAATCCAGATGCAGAACTTGATGTTACAGGTTTTTGCGATGCGTCATTCCAAACTGATAAAGATGATACGAAGTCTCAGACGGGTTATGTCTTTGTCATTAATGGAGGAGCAGTTGACTGGAAGAGCAAGAAGCAAACAACGGTTGCGATGTCTATTACAGAAGCTGAGTACATAGCTGCTTCAGAAGCTGCGATGGAAGCTGTTTGGATTAGGAAATTCATTTCGGGACTCGGAGTAATGCCCTCAATTGAATTACCTTTAAATGTGTATTGTGACAACTCTGCTGCAATAACATTTGCCAATGAACCTGGAGTCATGAAGGGCGCCAGACATTTTCCTCGTCGATATCACTATGTTCGAGAACAAGTCGACATAGGTGAAATCAATCTACTCAAAGTTCATACAGATGATAATCTAGCTGATCCCTTTACGAAGCCTTTGCCAAAAGAAAAACTTACTGACCATGCTAATGGGATAGGACTTCGTTTAGCTAGTAATTTCATGCAGATCTGTGATTAGTATTTGGATAAAGGATGTTATGAACAAATATTACTTTAATGAAATAAAATAGTTGTTTATGTTTATTTTTCATTTTCTTAATATTATATCCTATATTTGCATGTTTAATCCGTGAGTAACTTATGTTATTCTAAATAGTCCGTTGTCGATTAATGATGTGGGAATGTCATTGAATTAAGACAAATCTGAGTTTTGGTAGAATATACTTTTGAAGTATATTGATGCGTGGGACATACCAGATTCACATGATATTTAATGAATTGAATATAGAACTCATCCCAACTTTACATGATGATACTTTTGGATTTTTGTCATTAAGTATATCATGAAGTGTTTATCCTCAGACTTGAGATACCAGATAACTGATATGAATGTAGTGCATTTGTGTAAGATAGTCTAACGCTATCCGTAACTGGTAGTTATAAGGGCTATTTTCGGAAGTGTTGCAAAATTCATGAGTTATGTTTGTAGTCAAGAGAATTTGTTCCTTTGAATTTGTTTCAAAGCATAATACTATATTTGGGCCCCTCGTAGGGTTGACAAGATGTTTGTATGGCCATACCCAAGATCTATCTGGAATACGTTCAGATGATTTGGTAATCTTGTTCAATCATATACAACGAGAAACAGAATATTAACTTATGAAATGACTTGATCCATATTCATAGTTAATGTAGTATTAGTAACAAAAGGATAAGTAAAAATGATGAATCATTAAATGGTTTTTTCCAGGAGACCATGCTCGATTCGATCTGGGGGCGTTGGCGTGTGAAAGCTAGACTAACCAATGTCATTACTATATTTAGTAATATCCAAGTGGGAGCTGAAAGGTTTTATGGATATTTAAATAATAGTATGTCCGGATTCGAACTCGAGACTTCGGGATTGCACACATTACGTATGAGAATTGATGTACATGATTAATATAAATAAAACGTTATTATTATTAATTATTAGTCACTAAATAAAACATAAACGAGGTTTGGTTAACGGTCGTTAAATATTAACTAGAAGGACTAAGAAGGAAATTAGAAGTCGGGAAGGTTCTAGAATCCCTTTTGGGAGCCTAGGCCGATCGGTTGGGGTTTACAAACCCAATCCCACACAAACTTGGTCACCAAGTTAAGTTAACTATAAATACAATCCCATGTATTCATTCACAACTTAATCTTGGATCACCAATAACCTAATTTCTCCTCTCCTCTCTCCCTTTTTGTGTGGCCGGTCGAAACTCCCTAACCTCAAGGGTTTTCGATTTTGCTTAACTCAAAGACACAAGTGTTTGGTTTATTTGTGATTCAAGGAACTAGCTTTTCCACATCAAATCGCTATTAGTACGTGTGTACAAGAACGAAGGACTAGCACGCTTGAGCTTGTAATCTTGGTGGTCGATTCTTGTGTTTGGGTCGAATTGATAAACCCTAATTATTAGGGTTTTGGGTTTTGTTCTTGTTCAATCATCGTTTGATTCTTGAATTGCTAAAAGGTACGCACTTTCTTGTTTGGTTAATTATTTACATATATTATTCATATTGTCTTCCGCTGCATGCTTTGATGATGTTATTTGATTTATATATAATTGTTATGAGTATTAAATTCCGACAATGCATACATACCAAAACACGTTCAGGTGATTATTATTAATTTTTCTGATTTTAAAGCTATCTTAGAACTCTTTATTTTTTCACTTGAAAATCATAGTCTCCCCATAAGAAACCAGTAAAAACCAATATTTCAGCATTTTTTATCATGATGTTAATAGCTACGTTGGTGATGTCGCGTCTTCATGGATATTTAAATCACTTGTTTTTTTGTCCAAATCCCAACTAGTGGTAAATGTTACGTATGCAAGTGACTTGTTGAGAAGCACAGTTTTTGTGTGTGCAACGTGTGATTCTATACCAATGTTAATTAGGTCGACAAGCATAATATATCTTTTTGTTCATTTTTTTATTTCTAGGTAAGCTTTTATTTATTAGTGAATTAGTTTTTTGCATGATATTCTCTTCAATATGTTTCACATGTCTAAAGGTAGGGGTGGCAATTCGGGTCGGGTTCGGGTTGGCGGGTTCGGGTTGTCAGGTTGGCGGGTCAGAAAATCCCAACCCAAACCTGACCCATTTAAATTATCGGGTCAGCTATGTCAACCCTAACCTGTTTAGACATAACCCGAACCTAACCCATTTAACCCGTATATATACTTGGGTTGACGGGTTAAATAGGTTACACGAGTTGAATATGTTAAACGGGTTGAATCGGTTCAATGGGTTTCAGGTTGACCCATTTAACCCTTTTTTAATACACAAAAGTTGGCACATTACACTAGTTAAACATGTTAAACAGGTTGTTGGGTTGACTGTTTAACACATTTAACCCGCATAATAAAATATAAATAATTTTGAGTTTATGAAAAAAATCTTAAACGGGTTGGCAGGTCGACCCGCTTATTTTATTCTCAACCCAAACCTGACCTGTTTAATAAACGGGTTAGATAGGTCAACCCAAACCTGACCCAAAATCTATTTAGCATAACCCGAACCTGTTAATTTTCGTGTCGGTTTCAGGTCGGGTTTCGTGTCGTGTCAGAAATTGCCACCCCTATCTAAAGGGACCGTTTAAATAATTTTTTGTTAAATAAAAACTGTTCTTGCAACTAGAATAAGCGAGGTGAGTAAAATTATCACCAAAATTCAGTGAAGACTGTCACTAACTAATCGCTATTCTAAACTGACTGAGCTAAGTATGATTGATTAATCATGTATTGAATGTGAAAGTTTACTACAGATACTCTGAAAATATAAAGAAACACACACACATATCAGGAAAGATCTAGATTGTGCAGGATTGCTCAAATATATTTGCTTACTAATTGAGTTTCAAAATCCGGATCGTTCCTGGCCTTTGGACCCTTATCACGCAGACACAGTTGGCCTTACTTATGCCATAGGTTCCTGATAAGGCAGAGAAGGAAAAACCACTTTTTTGGTGAGATTGATACGTGGATTTAGGTCTAATGCAGAATAACACACAGATGAAGTATGTGTAGGTAAATGTCGTCCGTGCAATCTTTTATTATAATTGATTATAGGAACTTATTCAATCATTAGCGACAGCAACAAAACCCGTTGAATAATATGTTTAAGTCGTTATAAGCTTAGATCTAGAAGTATTAGGTTTTTTAGTGTAAGTGATCATGAATAGCATTTGCTTCACGTAGCTATATTTTTACTTCAACAATAAACAAGTTCTTGCTGCGTTGAAACCAGTCACGTTGTAACATAACTACAGTCTATTGGAGGAAGAGATCTTTAAGACTTCCCTAGGACATTTTTTGTTTTATTTACGTAGTGTCCACTCTGCTACTTATTTTTCCTAGTATATGTAATCAAATTACATAGCCACTAGCTACATCTCAGGATTTCGTTTATCACTTGACTTTCAGATTCGTTATTACAATAAAATGTTGTATTAAGGTGAGATCAGAAACGTTTACAAACTAAGATAAACTTAATAATGCACAACATCTCTTGTTGCTTCTCAAAAGTAGGAAATTACATGTGGAAGCTGGCACATACATACATTTTCATGGAGTTATATAAAAAACAACACCAGCATAAAAGAAGCCCAAAAAATAACAGTTGTCTTCTCTGCTTTAACAACTGGAGAAGCATCAAACTGCTCCTTCAGTTGTACTAAGGTAACTCTAACTCAAAATTGTCAATCTTGATATTATTGAACACACTTCACTAAACCCATATAGCGTTAGCCCTAAGGAGCAATGGCACCAGCTGACCCTTCAGATAAAGGCTCATTATCTCGTTGGCACCGCCAATCAGCTCCTGTCCTATGAACACGGCTGGTACATACTACACCATTTTTTACTTATAGCGACGAAATATTTTCGCGACAACACATAGAGGCATTCCGGTTTCTAAATTTTGACTAGATTTTTTTGCGACAACAATGTTGTCAGTAAAAACTTTGCTTGCTTTGACTTTTGACTTTTATCTATAGCGACAAATTTGTTTTCACGATAAGTTTTGTGACGAAAAAAATATTTTGGGGTAAAATTGCCGCCAAAACTTGTAGCGACAAAATTTTTTATCGTGATAAGTACTTGAGTCAAAGTCAAAAGAATTTGTTGTTGTGGGGAACTTTACCGCCTAAAACCTATAGTGAAAACATGTTGTCGCGAAAAATCTCTTAAATTAAGCTAACTATAATTTTTTTACAAAATGTTATAAATTAATTAAATATTATTTTAGTTATTTATAAATCATTTAAAAATGAATTAAATTAATTATAAATAACTTTAAAATGTTATAAATGAATTAAAACTAATTATAAATAATTTAAAATGATTTAAATTAAATATAAATAATTTAAAATTATTTAAGTTAATTACAATATAAATAGTTTTATTTAATATATAAAAAAAATTAAATAATTTCATTTAATATATAATACTATAATGGGTGGGACCCAAGTTACAAAAAATGTCGCCATTACGGTTGGACGAGGAGGAGGTTATAGTTTACGACTTGATCATTATGTTTATTTCCCGACGACAAGTCATCGGGGTGTATTTTGGTCAAATTTGATCTTCCTCCTATAAGGGGTGTTTGGAAAGCGGGACCCCTCGTTCTCAATCTGGTTGGAAAGTTGATACAAATGAATTGGCGTGGTAGGTTTTGGTAGAAGGAGATGTTTAAATTGGATCATTAGTTATATGTGATCTGTATGTAGGCAGGTCTGTTCTATAAGTGAAAATTCTGTATAATATTAGCTTTATACTAATCGCAATTGTCAATGCTTATCTGATATAAATTATAACTGTTTTTCTAGGTTAACAAGCATACAAAGTTTCAAGAAAGTCTTTGTTTTTTTGTTGTATCAACCGATGCCGTGAAGAAGATTTCTCATACATCATTTGTATCAACTTTCCAAACAGATTGGTAACTAATTAATAATCCAATTTTAATATCTGATTCTACCGAAACCTACCACGCCAATTCATTCCAACTATTCGTGCAACCCAAGATTACAAAATGATCACCCTACTTTCAAAATAAATCTAAGATCCCCATCCAGATTTTGGCTTACCCCCATCGTACGTATTTTACATATCCAAACACCCCTTTAAACAGACTCAATCATCTAATTGTAAGGTAATTCAATTCGAAGGAACAATATCACAATTAATAAACACAAAAGACTGGAACTGAAGGAACAATATCACAATTAAAGGTGGAACTGAAGGAATAATATCACAATTAACAAACACGAAATCAAACCTTTTATTTAAAACACGCAAGAGTTCTCAAACACATTTCATACAGACTCGAACGAAATAACTTGACAAGCAAAAGAGAACATTGTTTTTAGCATGAGTTCTCAAACACGTTTCTTACAGACTCGAACGACACAACTTAACAAAAGAAAAAGACCATAACAAACATCTCTCATTCATTATTTTTTATTGGTACATCCCACTTTGCTAGAACCTGCACCATTATTCCTCCCCCCCCCCCCCAAGTTCATCAACTTTTGATAACTTTCTTCCACTATCACCTTTCAACAACATTCTATAGTATGGCCTTTTTCTCAGCCATTTCAGAATAATATCTCTCATCCATGGGCTAATGTTCTTATAAGAACCATACTTAGAAATAATTTCATCGCCATATTTATTAAGAACTTCATTAAAGAGTGGTAGGTTCGATAAAACTTTTGATCACTCCTCTTCCGGCGTGTAAAGAGCCATTGGTATATGTGTTTTCTCGGAATTGAGGATTGGGTTATGTGTGTTTTGGTGAATTGAGGATGATCGGTTATATATAAGTAAAAAATTGGGGGGAAATTTGCCGCCTAAACCTTTAGTGACCACATGTTGGGGGGGAATTTGCCACGAAAAAATTGGGGGGGAAATTTGCAGCCTAATACTTTTATTTAATACTAATACTATAATTGGTGGGACTCAAATGTTTGAACTTTTATCGACAACATTCAGTGTCGCTAAAAGTGATGAATGGTGTAATGCATTATGCTTAATTTTTTTCTGGTCTCGAGGGTATTTCCTAACTATTAGCGGTTCTGGATGTGCATGTTGCTGCCGAAAACAAAGTAAGCGGTGAATCGGATTATTAAGGGATACTTGGTGAATATGTTTAAAGGGGTCTTTATACTTATGTAATTTAGTGTTGGAAGTTGCATATTTGAAATACCCTACTGTTTAAAGGGGTGTTTGGATATTGATTTAACAAGAAGATGATTAATGTTAAATACCAAGTGTAAAATACATACGAATTACATTACAAAGCGGATTACATTACAAATCGAATTACATTAAAGCATTCAAATTACTCCAAACCAAGATTGTCCCTTTGATTATAAAGGTCGTGAAATAGGGCAGCCGAACTCACTGTGTGGTTGTTGGGATGCCTATACATTTCTAGCATTCTCTTTAGTACCATTACCTTGTGATTCAATTTGATGCATTTTGCGCACTCTTCATTTCGAGCACTTAATGTTGAATGTCCTGCAGAGTAATTTGATGTAGTTGGAGTTGGAGCCGTTGAAGCTCTAGGAGAATCAGTCATTTAACGGAGTCGTTCATTCTTCCATAAAAAAATCCCATCCATGATCCTCTGTCCCAGGCACTTAACAATTAAACAAATTATTTATATAATACATAAAAAAAATATATGTAATTGTTTACCTTTGATAAAGGACACGCATAGTAGTTAACCACAGGTGCGAGGTCGATATGATTTTTGCAGAACTAGATCTCATTGCTAATGGTAACTGAAGGGGTTTATGACTGTTTTGAACAGTCACGAGCGTGCTTATATATAGGCGAATCATTCTAGTGTTTTCATCATCTAAAATACTCAAAAATTACATACTAACACCTATCCTCCTTTTCCCGATTGCTGCAAATCATATTGCAATAGATATATAATTTGTAGTGCCTTCAAATCCTTGAAAACTCGGTAGTTCATCCGGATTATCACCACTTCTTGTAGTGTTGATAATTGCCACATACTTTGCTTCATTGTATCTTGGGAGGCAATTCGTTGGTAACCCAAAACACGTTTATTCTAAAAGAACTCTGTTTTACAAAACCATCTTTCTAAACCCCATAAATAATACCGGATAAGCGATAAACTAGTAACATACCATGGGGATTCCAACACATTTAATTATAATGCTAATAGGCATTTTGATGACGTTGTGTCTCTTAAGTTCTAATTAATCAAATAACATGACTTTTATTCCCATGTAGTGGTATATATTCCTTATGCAAGTGACTTGTTTAGATGCACAGTTGTCTTTGTGTACAAGGTGTGATTCTATAACAATGTTGCGGTCGACAAGCGCAAAATATCCTTCATGTTCATTTTCTTATTTTCTAGGTAGTTACAGTTAAATGATGTAATCGCTACATGAGTTAGTTTTTGCAATAATTTTTTTGAATATGTTTCACATGTCAATACGGACGTTCAAGTAAGCTTTTGTATTAATAAAATATTGTTTCAACTCGTCCAATAAAAGGCATTAGGGGACGTGGATGGTGAATCTGAGATGTTTTAATTAACAATAGCTAGGTGAGCCAAAATAACCACAAAATGTAATGAATACTCTCACTAACTAATAAGTTTTCTTGGCTAAGTATGAATGTATGATTACATATTGAATGGGAGAGTTTACTTCCGATACTCTGAAAATCTAAAGAAATAGCCTTATAAGGACAGATTTAGATCGAGCCAATTAGTTAGCAGGAGCAGAATGTGGATTTGAGGTAGAATGCTGGCAAAAACGCAAAAGAATATCCACATTGCTATTTTAGTTTATCCGATAATAAATGCCCTCATCAAAATAATATATCAAGTTTCTCATTATACCCGGCCTGAATTACAATCTCCTGAATATAGGAACTTATTCTAATGGAGACTCATTCCAGAACGGATGGAGTAACTTAACACAGGAACTTAACGAGCCTTTTATGACCCAACACAATCCATTGAATAATATGTCTTAGTCTTTATAATAAAGAAGAACTAAGTTTAAGTAATTGTGAATCCCAGTTGCCTCAGGTTGCAGCATTTATTTTTTGCCTCTCAATTATCTTGTAATTAAGTTAAAGCCAGTAAAACTCCTTAAAGGGGCACACGGATGTTGCGTATTTGACATATTATTACTGTATATAAGAAAGCCCTTTCTGCTTTGGAACCAAATACTTGTAGCATGATTGATAATCTATTGGAGTGAAAGATCTGTGAGACTTCCTACAGAAGATATTCCGTTTTATACTGGAAGTGTTCATTCTGCAATTTTTTTTTTTTTTTAATTAAGTATCTGCAATTATATTAGTAGCCATGGGGTATTAGGATTCTATTGTTTACTTGTAGATTGGGGATGCATAATTTTGTATTAAGACAAGATCAGAAAATTTGAGTAATTAGGATTATACTTCAAAACACAGTAACATTTTGTTTGGCGGAAATGGTATCTCTTATTGCTTCTAAAAGGTAGGAAATTACATTCGGAAGTTGAAACATGCTGACATTGTCATGGACTCAAAATAGAAAAGAATAAAGATCACCAGCAGAAAAGAAGGCAAAAAAATAAAACCCATCTTTCCTGCTATAACAACTGTGGAAGCATTAAACTGCTCATTTAGTTGTATAAACGTAACTCTCACTCAAAACTGTAAAGACTTGAAATTATTAAACAGGCTTCACTAAACCCATATAGCATTAGCCCTGAGGAGCAATGGCACCAGCTTACCCTTTAGATGAAGGGTCATTATCTCGTTGGCACCGCCAACCAGCTCATGCCCTATGAACACGGCAGGTACACTTGGTTTGCACCCTAATCCCTTGAGTTCCTTCTCTATTTGGTGTCCATTTGGATGCTCATCTAGCTCATATATACTAGGATTAGCTCCAAAACTAGTAATCAGTGTCTTGATGGTGTGGCTCATGCAGCAAGAGCTTTTGCTGAATATAACAACCGATCTTTCATTCACCAACGCTGTGACCATGGCCATTTCTGGAAGCTCTACAATTAGTGATCAGAAAAGAAACTAAATTTGTTGGATGAATCGTGAGAGCTTGAGGCTATATGTCGAAAACTATTTGTGCTGAAAAGGGTAGATCTTGTTGTGAGTAAACAGAGGTCTTGGTATTGCTATATATAGATAATTGGTCTGAAGTAGTGGGACTGATGTGTTCACTTGATGTGTTCACTTGACACTGAAAGGAGATTCCTTTTTTCCTGTATGGTATCATTTATCTGGCTTCACAAATTAATTGTTATTCAATAGTGTAGATAAGCAAGTTATTTCTCCATTTATTGATATGCATTGTAGCATCTTAGATGTGACAGGACAGTATAGGTGAAAGATGTTTCAAAATTGATATCCCTAAAGTATTTAATCTTTGATATCTCTCGTTCATTAGAGGCAAAATATGTATTATTTAAACTCGTTTTCTTGTATAAGAACCAGTAGATTAAAAAGTTTTGCATGCAAAGACATCCTTATAGATTTATGTTTCATTAAATGTTCCATCAAATATATTATGCTTATCGTTAATTACACATTGTGCTAGTTTAGCCACTATACAAGCTTCAATTGGGTAAGGCACTTACCATGCTCATCTGGCAAAACAAGTTTAGCTTTACGTGCCTAAGTGTCCTAGTGGCTACTTAGTGTTAATGATGGTCTCTTCAGGTGAAGGTGTTCTTGTATCAACATGAAACTGATAATCATAGCATGCAGTCCTAGTGGCTACTTAGTGTTAATGATGGTCTCTTCAGGTGAAAGTGTTCTTGTATCAACATGAAACTGATAATCATAGCATGCAGTCGACATTTCATTGAGCAGTCACAATTTAAATATAGTATCCAGTTTAAGTTTCTTTTTGTTTAATTAATGGTGAAGATCTGCTCTATTTCTTTTCAGCAGGCACTTTGATTGTTCTAGAGAATTTGAGGTCTATCTTGTTCCAGCCCGATGACATTCTAATATTCTCACTTTTGTCCTCTTTCCTATACTTTTCCTTCAAATCAGAATCATGGACACGTATACATATTTCCATCTTATGTTCTTAAGGATAATGTATAAAACCGTACGTACAACAGGGTACCTGCTTTTGCTATTTACTGGTATTAAACATCACCACATATACGCAGCCCAAAAAGTAAAAAGAAAAGAAGAAAGGGTAAGTTGAGTTCTGAACATGGAATAAACTTGTAAAAATGGCCATTGCCAAAACCAAGGGCCACTTGTTTAGGATCATCAACTTGCATACTATCTACCTAATTATCCTAGATACGACACCATCCATAGAACAAATATTCTTCGACTTCAATCTTTTGGCTTGCATTTTCTTTGCGCGCTATTTGTTCTTTTCTAAGTCAAACCATAGTTACTCACTTATGTATTTAAGGTTTTTTTTTAGGTAAAAGGTCAACAGACCCATTAAATATATTACTCCAAAAACCGTTTAAGTACAAAGGATATGAGTGAATCTCATATCTCAGCCCGTTACATAAACACAATAGCTTACATAACAAGATACTTCCTATTATCTAAACAAGAAAATAAACCTCTTTTTAAAAGATAACATTAGACATCTATGAAAACAAAATTACTTTCTATTAAAGCCTTGGAGCTCACTATCATACATGTCATAATAAGCATCCAAGTTCCCTGGAAGATCCTGTTATGAAGTTGATGAAGTAGGTATTATTTTAAGTGTACAAGTGAATATGTTTACATGATCGTTTGTTTTAGTTGTCACAGGCACTGCTTGGTGTCTCGGCTTAGAGTACAAGCTAGGTATCGTGGATACCAATAACACGTTATTAGTATGTCACCTCATCGCCACATCATACACCTCTCAATAACTCACCAATAACTAAAACACCTTCTCTCATAACACACTAATAACATGTTATTGGGTCCACAAAATACCCCACTAAAAATACCCCTCACTCACAATACACTAAAAAAAAAAAAAAAAAAAAAAAAAATAGTAAAACTTTGTCCTCTTTCTCCTTTGGCTTGAGCCACTCAACCAACTCAAACAATTTTTGGCTCACAAATGGCATGTTAGATGGTATGGTAATGACATGCTATTGGTATTTTTTTTTCCTTTGGCATGTTATCTTGCACCCATACCCTTTGCTCTTATGTTTTATGTTGTATCTTTCTACACCTTATCCTTCAGATTTTGACACATGACCACAAGATCTACGTTTCTACTTCTTCTTTGGTTCATATAAATAAAGAGAAGTTTCAATGTTCGAATATGACTATGAAAGCAAGTCGAGTCCTGGCATAACATGTCCTTTTGATTTTGTAGATTGGTGGGATTATATTGTCATTCCCTCACTTTTTCATCTTTCACAAAAGGACAAATTATATTTTCCTTTTGATGCTTATTTTCTAGACGTGGGTGAGATAATAAAAAATTCCTCAAGAAAAGTTGTTTAAATACAGCACGCATAACATACATACCAAAACAGACTCAAGAATAATTTTCACTAGAAAGTCATAGTTTTTCATTAAATCTCTGATCAAAATCAGAAATAAACCAGTAAAAACCAATATTTCAGCATTTGTTATCATGATGTAAATAGCCATTTTTGTGATATGGTGTCTTCTGGATATCTAAATCCGAACTAGTGCTATATGTTCCTTATCTAAGTGACTTGTTGAGATGTGGAGTCTTTTTGAGTGCAACGTCGTGTGATTCTAAAACTATGTTAAGGTCAACAAGTATAAGATATCTTTAAGTTCATTCAATTGTGTAAGTTAGTTACATCAAAAGATTTTAGCTATATTAGTGAATTAGTTCTTCCATGATATTCTCTTCAATATGTTTCACATGTCTAAAGGATGTTCAGATAAATTTTTGTTGAATAAAATTTGTGCTTGCAACTTGTCCAATATAAGGCATGGGGACTTGGTAGGCGTTGATAATAAATCTGAGATAATATAATTTGAATTAGTGAGGTCAGTAAAATTATCCCACAAACTCCGAAAGTTCAGTGAAGATCGTCACTAACTAATACTACATAGCTGTTCTAAACTGGCCGGGCTAAGTATGAATGTCTGATAATGTATTAAATGTGAGAGTTTACCTCCCAATGAAAAAATATAAATAAATATAAACACTCTGTGTCACACACATATATTAGGCCACTATGCTAGTAAAAATGGTATATATCAGGTCAAATTTAAACTAATACACTGAAGAAATATGTGTAGGTAGAGGTCATCCGTGTTATTTTATATCATAGATTACTGTAGGAACTTAATCAATCATTAGTTACCACAACAAAATCCATTGAATAATGTGTCTAACTCATTACAGATTAAAGAAGCTCTAGATTTTAGTTTAAGTAATCATGAATCGCATTTGCCTCAGGTTGCAGTATTTTTATGTCTTTCATGTCTTTGGCAAACTAAAAGACACTAAAAAACTTTATAGTTGCATGCTGATGCTGCATACTTGACATTTTATTTCTCCAACAATAAGAAAGTTGCTGCTTTAAAATCAGTCACGTTGTAACATAACAATAGGAATCAGATTATCTATTGGAGGAAAAGATCTTTGAGACTCCCCTAGGATATGTTATGTTTTATTTAATTAGGAATTGTCCATTATGCTACTTTTTTCCTCCTAATATATGTAATCAAATTACACTGCGAGTACGTATTAGGAATCAGATTATTTGCACTGCGAGTACGTATTAGGAATCAGATTATTTATTACACTGTGGGATGGCTATTGGGTTAATCCCAATCTGTTAGAAATAAGTTAGTTATATGACAGTTATTTGTGAAAGGATTTACCTGTTGGTTAAGAGGTTCGAATGAACCATTACAACCTTTCACAAAATGCCTTTTCATTATCTATAAATAGGAAGACTTGTAAACATTTAAAGTTGATGACAGATTAATCAAAACACTTGTATTTCATAGTTACAATTCATTTTTCTGTTTCTTGGTATATTGTGACTAAAGTTAGATCATAGATCCATCGTAAAGGCCAACAATTGGTATCAGAGCAGGTTTGGTTGTTAACCAAATCATCATATATCAGAAATACAAATCTTTCATTCCTGTTTTTTCAAAGAAAAAAAAACGTATCAATTTTCTTTCGGCCAATATTTGCAAAACTCATTGAACACACAATCAAAAATATCATATTTGTATGTTTCAAACAATTTAATCAAGAGAATCCATTTTTCTGTCACCAAGGGATCAATCACTTTGTGATTAGATCAACCGGCATAAAAAAAATGTTTCATCTTGTGTTTTGTAAATTCTGTTTCAAGAACATCAAACCGAAATTCAAAACAGAAATCCATATCGATCGGATAACATAAGTCATCATCAAGGGGCATTAATCAAATCTTTAAAAACAAGGGAACGAACACACCTATTTTTTCGAAGAATCAAGACTCGCACCCTTAATCAAATCATCAACTGATTCAAGTTATAGATAGAGGTCAAATCTTAAACGGTTTCAGAAGATCCCCAAATTGCGAAATCCTAATTTCACACAACAATCAAAGGGATTCCACTAGTTCAAGAAGAACGCACAACCACAGAGAAGAGATGGTTCAACCGGCCATACAATCGGTGGTTAACCACCACAGGAAGGGGAAAAAACGTATTAATCTCAAGAAGAAACACGCTTGTCTCTAAAGAAGGAGAGAGGCGCAGTAGTTATAGCATCACCAGGACCCAAACAAAATACATCGGGTTATATTAACCCAACAGGTTCCAGAAAAAAACATTCACCACCCTCCACTTTATTTTTTTGATATAATATATATTAGTATTGATATATATTGTATAGATTTTTAGAAAATTTACTTCCTTTAGATTTAAGTTAGTACTTTTCGAGGCTTTTAGAAAAATATAATAACCTATTGATTACACTTCTTATTATATTAAAGGGATAATTTAAGAAGTAATTAACCTTAGGTTATTTAACTTAAAATATAAAATCTCCAAGGATAGTTTTGAAAAAAAAACTAGTCTCCCCATAAGTTATAGATGGCCTGTAAGGCGCAAAACAAATGAGCTCGCTAGAAAAAGAAATTTCGAGACACTTAGTGTTAAATATTTCATTTGGAGATTTATACAATATCTAGAGATATGACAAAAGAAAGTGGAGATATATAATATAAAGAAAGAAGTAAGTACTACTAGTACACCTCAATTCCAATGTCTGATGCTAAAATCCTCGAATTATTCATTATGAGCAATTCAAATGCAAATCATTCTCGAAGCGAATGGTTTATGAGAAATGATAGAGCCACTAGAGACGACTCAAGCGGACAACAAGAAGGATAAGACTGATATCGCATTCCGTTACCAAGCTTTACCCGAAGAATAATTGCGTCAAATAACAAAGCACAAAACCGTGAACGCCATATGGGATGCTTTGAAGACTAGACGCATTGGCAAACAAAGAGTTCAACAAGCAAGATTACAAACACTAAAATTTGACTTTGAGATGTTACATATGGATAAAAGATCAAACAATAGTACGAAAGCTATTAAATGTTGTACCCGATAGGTATCTGCAAATAGTTGCTTCAATAGAGCAATATTCTGATTTAAGTAAAATGACAATGGAAGAATCAATTTGAAGACTCAAGACATATGAGGAAAGACTTAAGTACAAGAAAGGTAAACAAGTGGACCATCAAGAGAGACTGATGTTCACACGACATGAAAATAGAGGAAAGTATTTTAGAGGACGTGGACGTGGAAAACATAGATTTTCACAAGGAAAGAACCACGAGAAATTTAAGGAAGAGAGGAAAGATGGAGAAACCTCTCATAGAAACTTCAATGGAAGCAACTTCAAGAAATCAAGCTATGATACTAGCAAATTACAATGTTTCAAATGTAAGAAGATAGAACATATTGCACCTAACTGTCCTCAAAGGGCAAAGGCAAATGAGCAATCTAATCTTGTTGAAGAAGACTTAGAACCAACCCTATTAATGGCAATATTAGAATACTTAGATGAAGGGAAACAAGTAAAAGAAGTTGAAGAACAAAAGGTCTCACTACATGAAGAAGATGTAGGGTATAAAGAGACAAATATGGATAGTCTATGGTACTTAGAAAATGGAGCTAGCAACCATATGACTGGAGTGAGAGAACACTACAAGGAGTTAGATAAAAAGGTTAGTGGAAAAGTAAGATTTGGAGATAGTTCACACATAGAGATCAAAGGAAAAGGTTCAATTTTAATAGAATGTGATGACAAGAAGCAAAGAATTATATCATAGGTATATTACATTCTTAGCTTGAAAAGCAACTTATTAAGCCTTGGACAATTTACTGAAATTGGTTGTAAGGCAGTAATAGAAGACGACGAATTAAGAAATTATGACATGGATAACAAAATCTTCATGAAAGTTACGCGACAAAGAAACCGACTATATAAAGCAAGTCTGAGGATAGGCACACATGTCTGCCTAGGAGCAATTTTAAAGGATAATATATGGTTATGGCACGCGAGACTAGGACATCTCAACTTCGAGTCACTAAGATCAATGGCTCAAAGGGATTTAGTTCATGGAATACCTGCCATTAAACATACAACACAAATTTGTGATGTTTGTTTAATTGGAAAACATAGTAGAGCGCCATTTCCTAAAAGAGCAAGAGCTAGATCAACTTCACCTTTAGATTTAGTATATGGAGATTTATGTGGACCAATCTCACTACCGACACCTTCTGGAAAGAAATACATATTCTTGTTAGTAGATGATTACTCAAGATATATGTGGGTTTATTTCTTAAGTACGAAAGATAAGGTAATGGATACTTTCAAAGAATACAAGAAGACGATAGAAAATGAGTTAAGGACAACATTGAAGATGTTAAGAACTGACAGTGGAGGAGAATTCACATTGAATGAATTTATACAATATTGTAAAGAAAATTGTATAGCACGATAAGTTACCGCACCTTACTCACCACAACAAAATGGAGTAGTTGAAAGAAAAAATAGGACAATTATGTCTACAACAAGACGTATGATGAAAGCAACGAACATGCCACAAAACTTTTAGGCTGAAGCTGTTAGACACGCCATATACATCTTAAATAGCGTTCCTACAAAAACATTAGAAGACATTACTCCATATGAAGAAATTAAACGATGAAAGCCAAACTTAGAGAAGCTAAGAGTTTTTGGCTGCATAGCATATGCAAAGGTACCATCACAACATTTGACGAAGCTAGATGATAGAAGAAGTAGAATGGTATACTTAGGAAATTGACCAGAATCAAAAGTTTATAGATTATTTGATCCAATAACACAAAAGATATGTGTTATTAGAGATGTGAAGTTTAAGAAGAATGAAACATGGGATTGGAAAGAATACATGAGTGAGCACATTAACGACGAACCCCGAATGGACTGAATTCAAAATAGAAAATCTTGAAGCCACGAATGAACATCATGATCAAGGAACTCAACCAAGTGAAGAAGACAATGAATTCCCTAACAATGATGATGACGGATAGGCATCACTGACAACAAGCTCTCCTTCACATTTTCAAAACACCTCACACACCATTAACAAGTTCATAACAAATAAATTCTCAAGTTACACCCAATACCTCATCACAATCGATCTATCAAAGTGATAGTGGTTCCATCTCAACCACAAATTCACATTCACACTTTGATCATACGCCGTTGAGAGGTTATAGAACATTAAATGACTTATACGAGAACACCGAGGAATTATTATTGGCTGAAGATGAACCCAAGAACTACAAGGAAGCATCAAGCGATCAAAAATGAGTTGAAGCAATGAAGGTCAAATTAGATTTCATCAATAGGAACAACACATGGGAATTAACCACTCTACCCAAAGGACATAAAGCAATTGGTTTAAAATGGGTATTCAAGACCAAGAAAGATGCTAATGAAGATATAATCAAGCATAAAGCAAGATTAGTAGCAAAAGGCTACATACGAGAGCTTGGCATAGACTTTGAAGAAGTATTTGCACCTATAGCAAGGATGGAAACTATTCGATTACTACGCACCATAGCCGCTAACAATAAATGAGAAGTACATCACCTCGACGTAAAATCTGCATTTCTACATGGAGAATTAAAAGAAGAAGTGTACGTTAGAAAACCCAAAGGATTTATGAAGAGAGAAGATAATAGGAAAGTCTATAGACTTATAAAAGCTCTATACGGACTAAGATAAGCACCACGTTCATGGAACATAAAGTTAGACAACACCTTGAAGTCATTAGATTTCAAGAAATGCGCACTAAAACAAGCTATCTACACGAAGACATCAAAAGACTCAATACTACTAATAGAAGTTTATGTAGACGATCTAATCATCACTGGTACACTAAAGAAGGAGATAGTTTAAATCTCAAATGGAAGAAAAATTCGAAATGAGTGACCTAGGATTATTAGCTTGTCGATCTAGGAGTAGAAGTCACACAAAATGGGGGTGACATATCAATAAAGCAATCTGCCTACGCAAGCAAGATCCTAAAGGAATCTGGAATGATAGACTACAAAGATACGCTAATACCTATGGATCTGGGAAAAAGACTAAAAAAACTCGCTGAAGGAACAATGGTCAAATCAACTGAATATCGAAGTTTAATTGAATGTTTAAGATATCTGCTTCACACAAGACCCGACTTAAGTTACTATGTTGGATTACTTAGTCGTTTCATGCAAGAACCAAAAGAGCAACATATGGAAGCTATAAAGCAAGTACTACGCTATGTAAAAGGAACAAAGGATTATGGAATCACCTACAAGCATAATGGAGGAAACAAGATACAAGGATTTAGCGACAAAAGTTATGGAGTCAACACTCAAGAAGGAAAAGGAACTACTGGAATAATATGTTACTATGGTGAATCACCAATTAGCTGAAGCACACAAAAACAAGCCACTATAGCACTATCATCACTACTACACAAAAGGCCATAGACCCCCCTTAATGAAGACCGATTTTAAAAAAACTAGTTTCTATAGTTAAAAGTAGGGAGCATGGGAAGCATACAAACCAATTTCTACAAAAAAACCAGTTTCTTTAATCAAAATCTCACTAAAACTGGTCCTGTTATAAAAAACCAGTCTATGCACAAAGTCAAGTTGTGTTGAAGAGACCAGTCTTTAAGTTTTTCTTTGATAAACGCCGGTTGTTTAGATAAACACCGGTGTTATTTTTAAATTCATAATGGCTCTTTTTCCTTAAAAATCTATAACCACTGAGAGAATGCTATCAGTTTATGCAAATGAAAAAGAAAAGAAAAAGAAGAAGCTAAAATCCATCATGAATACTAAAAAAATAGAGATCAAATATTATGTTGTTCAAATACTAAAAAAAATAAAGATAAAAAAACTCATAAAACGGACAAAAATGTAAAACAACGAATGAAAACTTATAAAAATGGGCGAAAACGTATCAAGACGGATAAAAACGGATGCAAATGTAAGAAAAACAGAAGAAAGCGTATAAAAAAGGGTTGAAAACGTATAAAAACCGAAGAAAACGTACTAAAAGGGGAAAACACGGATAAAAACATAAGAAAAATGGACGAAAGCATAAAAAACGGATGAAAACGAATAAAAACGGACGAATACGTATAAAAACGAACGAAAACGTATCAAAACAGACGAAAACGTGTAGAAACGAACCCCTTATGACGTACTAATAGTTAAATAAATGATAAAAAAAATTAGGTACTAAATTCGTAAAACCCAACAAACCATATAGACATTTTTTTAAAACTAAGGTATTTTTGTAATTTGACTTCTTTTGTAAAAAGACAAAAAACAAGTCGCCTCGGCCACAGTCGCCCAAGAAATTAGATAGAATAGTACCTTACACACATGTATTTGTATCTTACACAAATAGAGACACATGTCACTATTTTAAAAGAGTCAAGCTAACTCACCCAAGGCGAAAGTCGTCGTAAGGCATTTTGAGAAATCAAAAAAATAGGCACATCAGGTAAAACATCACTTGTACCATTCGAGGTATTTGTGGAATTTGCTCTAACTTTTATATATCAAGAAAGGGGCAGTTTATGTGGACGCCCCCTCCCTTAGGGTAAAATAAGGTACTGTGTGCATCGCGGTGTTATAATATATGCTTCGTGAGTTGTACGGTTGACCCACATGTGAAGTTTGTATAACATGACCAAGAAAGAAAATTTTTACAACAGCCTAATCTCAACTAAAAAAGAAGTTACCATCTTTTCTCTCTTTCACACATCTTTTGCAACCCTAATCTCAACTACAACAGCCGTCAACATCATTCTAGCCATCGGCTTTGACCGGTGCTTCGAATGGCATCCCTCCCGTCTCTTCTATTTGTAAATAATTCCTCACATTCTTTTCGTAGTTACTAAATACTTAGCTACTTGTATTAGATAAATACTTAAATACTCAACATGATTTCTTTGTTTATTCATAAATTCTTCGTTGTTGCTGTTATAGTCAATACGTCAACCTTATTTGCTCTTGTTCTTGCTCTTCCTTTATATCTCAAGTTTCCCTTTTTTCTTTTGTTACAGTAATAATAAAGATTTGATCTTTTGCAAAAGTCACCTAATTAAAGGTAACTACTTTTGGTTAGTTATTAATCTTTATACTTAAAGGTTTATTATTTTGCTAATGATTGATTAAACCCAGTTTTTAGCATATGTAAATTATTTATATATCTACCATACTGCTATTTATTTGTATAAAATTTAAAAAGTTAAGAAATTAATTATTGTGGTTAGAATTTATAAAACTTAAAACACCTTTCATGCTTTGACCCTTGTTTAGAAATTTGATTATTAGATGAATATAATAGAGTGTTGGTTTGGATCATTATGCAAGTGAGCACAGGTTTGATTTCATTACTCACCACATGTTTGATTTACACTTAAAACCCCTTTAATGCTATTTTTTTTGGGGGGGCAGTTTAGATTTTAATGAATTCTTGATTCTTTTACATGAGAACAGGTAAGATTTCATTACTCACCACATTTTTGATTTAAGAACTGGTTGTGATTGTTATATAATATAGCTTACCGAGTACTAAATATATACGAAGTTTGTGGCAAGTAATTTTTTTTTTGTTTTTAATTACTTGTTTGACATGTGAAATAGAATTCCAGCCGTATCATGTTCAAAGAGGTGATATGAAACCATTTTTGTGTATATATTTAAGATAAACTAACAGTGTCATTTATAGTACAACTTATTTTGTTCACTTTGTATGTAGATGCATTGATATTGCATCAGTTCGTTTAGATTGTTCATATGTGGGAGATAGAAAATGATGCAAAAGGTATCAAACAACTAATTGAGATGCCATTGGTTAGGCTTTTTTTTAACTTACAAAAAAAATAGTATCACTTTCTTTACGTAACACTTAAGTCGTTACTTATTGTTCCTAATATTTTTATTCAATTTGGATACTGTTTTGATACATTAATTCTGTAACACCCCAACCCGACAAGGGTAGAAGTATTACATTCTGGTGTCATATCAGAACATACAAATAAATTTTTTTACAAGCGGAAGCCTTATAAACTAAAATACCAAGTCATAAAAATGAATGACTTACAAGAAAATACAAAATCCAATATGTCCAAAACGAAATGAAATCTAAAAACAATAGCTATCAAATCATTCCAAATAATAAGGGAAAACTAGGGTTGGTCCACTCAGATAATCCAACTCTCAACCCATCAAAGTCCATCTTCAACCTAAAAACCTGCCGCAGGAAAAGAAATGCGGCTGAGCTTAAAAAGCCCAGTGAACAGATATAACAAAATGAAAGCTAAACAAAATCAGAAATACGAGACGAAACAAAGGAACAATAACAAGGTCGCAACGGAAAGGAATCAATTAGTCAGTGAGGATCCTGCAGAAACACAAATACACAGATATCCAAAAAGAACAGATAACAGAGGAGGACAAAGCACATAACACATTGATGACATATACTCAAGCACATCAAAACCACCAGGCATATAATGAATCAGTAAATCAGAGTACAAACAAGCCATCCAGAAGTCCAAAGCTAGCTGAAGCAACTAACTAGAAAGTGAGCATGGCATTCACACAAGTCAAATAATTTACAATTAATAACTTAACCAGTATCGTAGCAGCGGAAGTAATAGCAGTAGTCGAAATACAGTAGCCACATGTACTAAGTATGAATTACAGAACCAACATTATAAACGAATGAATTATCTAAACAAGGTCCTAATACAGCAACTAAACAAGTTAACAAGCCAGACCACATACGATGAACCATTTACCAATTCAAACAGAACTATAAGCAGTAATGTAGCATAGCAGGTCAATAATAAGCAGACAAGAATACTAAAGGATAATCATAGCCCATGAACATAACTGAACGAAGTACACATGATAAACAGACAAATCAGAGGGTCACATAACAGTAAGATCACATATCATCAGATGACCACATGTAAATCAGATAACCGTTTATTAATCATATCATAGCAGGGTAATCAGTAGTCGCATAAAACATGAATAGCATAATCAAATCCAATAAACATATAATAACTCGGTACGTGAATAGAATGGTAGAAGAATAAGTCACATAAGGGTACAGGGTAACGGGCAGTCAATGCAGAATATGGCGCGTTGGGGTAAACAGATTATACAATATAAGTATATCAACAGTGTAAGGGTTGTCAGAAATCCATCCCGAGCCAACAGTACAGTACAGTAATATCAGTAGTGGCAATAGCAGCCCAGTAATCAATAGTAACCATCGTATTCGGAGGGGTGACCTCGGAATACCAGATAATAGGAGGGGAGACCTCAGTAATCAATATGGAGTAGCTAGCTCCCAGACTGTGAGGGGGTGTATTGCACACACGCACCACATCACCAGAACAATATATATATCAGTAACAGAACAGTACAGTACAGATCTAGGATGCATCCATACGCCCCTGCAGAAATATTAGTGGCCATAACAATAATAGTGAAGCGCGCATAATCAATACAGTATAGGGACGGTGTGGAACATCACTCAACCACACTAAAGTCATGCCATTGGTGCATCAATGACACGGACATGGAACCCCCATGACTAGTTACAGTATTTGGCTCGGGTATAAATCTGAAGGGTCAAACAAAGGTCCACAGTGTAGCAATATATATCAGTCATCATAATCAGAGGTTCAATATCAGTAGGTCACAATTCAGAGGTTCATAACAATAGTCCAATATCAAAGGTTCAGTAACAGAGGTTCAATATCAGAGGTTCAGTAACAGTAGTTCAATAACAGAGGTTCAGTAACAGAGGGGTCAATAGCAATGGTTCAATATCAGAGGGTCAATAGCAAGGAATCATAGCAACGAAATATCATAAGCGAATAAAGTCAAAGGACCAGAAAGTCATGAGAAATCCCTACTGAAAAGGGATAGAATATCTGTACCTTAATGCCAATGAAATGAAAGCAAACGAATGAATGAACACGAAGACACAACGTCACGTCTCCTCCAACAAATCTACACGGATTACGATTCGTATAATACTTATTAGCTCAATTAAATCATAACGCTTAATCGTATTAATATTTTTAGAGTTATTAAGTGTATTTTCATTTTTAGGAATGGACCGAATTAAAATACTTTAGGCAATAATTATTAATTAGCCAAACTTAGGGGTTACAAATGATAAATAGTAAACTTAGAAGTTTAACATGATAATTAATCTATTTGAAGGCTTTATATAACCATAATTCAAAGTATAGGGTTTACATGGAAATTATCTCAAAGTGTGAGGTTTACATGGTCATTACTTCAAAGTACAAGGTCATTAGTGACAACTTATCATAGTTTAGGGTTTATTGCGACAAGTTTTAAATATTAAAGACTATAATATTACTATTATATTCTAAGGTGTAAGGTGTCAATTCATAATAGATCAAGGTTTGCATGTGACAAAGTCTTAAAGATGAGGGTTTAAAAAGAAAACTATCAAAATATTAAAACATGCATTATATTTCATACGTACAACCTTTCTTTCAATTTCCATTTGACATGGTAACTTTACCCTCGCTCGCGGTTCAAACGGCTAACCAACGCGACTCGGAAAACACACCTAGTGATTACCCCCCGACTCACCTTCCCCGAGACACTTTCAAAACTCCAAAAGACCCAACCATTTTTCCCGCGGTCACCCTCAAAGTTACCCCCACAAGACTCCATATGCATGTTCGATCAATATTCAAGCTCGTTCGCGGTTCAAACAATTAACATTCACGACCTAGTAAAAGTATATTATGATTAACCCCCGGCTTGACTATCCCGACACGCTTTCAAAACACAAAACGACTCAGCCATTTATTCCGCGATTAGCTTCGATTTACATTACAAGACCCTGCATACTCTACTCTTTTCTGTTTGAAATCTCAGTATGTGTATAATTAATGTAGACCATTTGTTAGAATAACAATACAAGAATTCATTACGAGACCACAATACCCAAGCTACCATGCGCATAACTTAACCATTTCCAACCCGATTAATACTCATACTTTTTGTAGATTTAATCCATCTAAAACTCATGCATGCATTAACAGATCATAATGTTACTCGCATACATAATACACATGTTTTTCTTTTGTGTTGGTATTACCCATAAATCAAAACATTTCCTTTTGATCATACATAAATTATTACGAGGGTACATTTTATGCCATATAGTTATAGGATTATATAAAGGTCAAATTCCATGATCATGCATGTGAGCATGCGTACAGTTACCCATATTCATATATTTCTTATATTAGCTTAGTTATCGATTAGCGTTGAGAGATATACCTTTAGGATGAGCGAGGACAGATCGAGAGAAACAGATACCGAGTTCGAAATCAACCCGAACACAACACAAGATTCAACAAGATACAACCGAACCCAATCGGCTAACCGAATTTACGTCGCGAGTCACTCCCTTTGCCTAGTTAAACTCACGACAGCAGCAACAATCAACCCGACAACACAAACCAAGCAACCTCGAACCAATTGACTATGATATCAGCAGCTAAAGGACCACGTACCACCTCTTCTTGAACCTCCTTGTGTGTCAACAGAAAATGGGAGAGGGAGGAAGTTTTGCCGTCACTTCCATGGTAAAGGATTAGGGTTTGTTAGGATGAATAAAAGGGTAATTAAATTGGCGTGATTAGGGGAATGGAGGGGGAGGAAAACTCGGCTAGTATAAATGAGAAATCAAAGCCATAACTAACTTTCCAAAACAGAAAAATATGGGCTTAAGGGCGTGAATATTAGCCGAGTTTAGAGTAGTTTTAGGAGACCAAATCTTCTTTTTACTTACATGCCAATATAATTTGTCACATTTATTTTAGATGTCTAATAGTACATTAAACCTTTAGATGTGCTATATACATTTGTGGTATAATGAAACTTTTATTTTCAATGACTTGCGTAAACATCGTAAACTGAACGTCTAACAAAATTAACAAGCTCGCTTTATTTTACAGATTTTTGATTGAGGGCATTATGGTCATTTAACGTGTTTACGAATTTTAGGGTTTTACAAATTCATTGGCATTTGACAAGTTAGAGATAAATGTGGAACAAGCACATATAAAGTTGTTTTGGTGTTTAAGTATCTAAAGAGTGATGAAATGTGGTGACACAATGTATATTGATAGTTTGTTATATTGTAGATGCTATATGGACGTAGATGCTTATTGAATGATCGATATGAGAAAGAAGCGCTCAAGCATCGGAAGAAATCCGAAATTTCAACCTTGATTGTGTATTTATATATGATTTATGTAATATTTGACAAGATGTTATTGTATTGAATTATATCATTTGAATGAATGTTATTTATTGAATTTTATGTTTCATGGTACTGAATTAGATCCCCATCAAAATTACATATTAATAAAAGAAAAAATGTAAAATTAGAAATCTATTGCAACTGATTCGACTATATAATAGAAACCGGTTCTTATCGATGGGAATTCTCATTTGTGATACTTGTTCAACTCTATAATCGAAACCGGTTCATACAATAAAACTGCACTACAATAATCGCCGCTTTCGCAGACAAAATTTCAGGGCTTTCGCCGGGGACATCTCCCCTGTAAAAGGTTTTCCCGGGGACATGTCCCCGGTAAAAGGACCCCGGCAATACCTGCTCGAGAATACTTTTCCAGGGGACTGTTTACCACTTTTACCGGGGACACGTGGGTCCCGCAACCGATTGTCTCCGGTCAAACATGTCCGACGTGGCACGTGTTTTTGCCGGGGACTCGTCCCCGGAGAAACTATTTTGGGACTTCACTTTAAGTACCCTAATTACGTTATTAGTCCGACGTGGCACGTGTTTTGCCGGGGACATGTCCCCGGGGAAGCGTGTAACCACTGTTGAGGTAAACTATTTCGCCGGGGACATGTCACCGGGTAAAGTCGTAAATTAAAATATGCTTTTGAACTTTCCCCGGGGACATGTCCCCGGCAAAACTAGCTGACCCACTATGCAGAATATTTCTGCAAAATGGGTAATTTCCAGAATTTTTCTGGAAATTTTCCGGAAAAAATCTACAACCTGTTATCATAATATGCCAATCCACAACCTGTTTTACCAATGTCAGAACCTGTTTTAATATGCCAATCATAACACAAATTCGCTAAACATAATATCATATATACAACATAGTTATCTGATAACGCTAAACGCGTCGTTCGGGGTCAAAGGAACTTCCTTTTCTTCGAGCAAGTTTTATAACACCCTAGGCAGTGAACCTAATCGTTGTAGTGTAGTATTAGGGTAAGCCACGGGTATTGATATCGTTCTCTAGGGGAATAAGAATGCTAGTGAGAAGTTACTACGCTAAGGTTGGGGTTGAGGAAGATTATTTTTTATCTTTTTTATGTTTTTTAGGAAATGGAAAGGTACGAATCTCTCGGGGTTTGGATTTGGGGGTTGGTATTGCTACCGATTACTCTACTTGTCTAATTATCTAATCTAAAGTGTATGTAGTCTATGTCTAATTATATTGTGCTCGTATGATAGTTTAAAGATGTGTTCACTTAGGTTTTACTACTCCTTAATTATCTCCTATAGATGGTTGAATTGTCACGTCCTTATTCTTAATTGCGTATTGTGTCTAAAGTTATAGGGTATGCGTTTATCCCTAACTCTTTGAAGTTACCAAAGGATCTCGTCTACAAGACCCACTAGGGTTTATAAACTCTAACTCTAAGGCCTCTTTGGATGGTTTAGCTTACAACCACTCTAAGTGCTATAACCTAAGGTTCACAAAGATTAATCAAGCATTAAGTACACAACGAATGACCTATCGCATTACTAGATCATTAACAATTAAGATAAGAGACAACCAATCAATATTTAATAATTAAGTTTCATATTCCCTAAGCAAACACACAAGTAAATTAGCCGGACATGGAGAACATGCAAGCATACACACAAATAATCAAAGACATAATTGAATTAATGAAGTAAAACACTTATCTTGATGTAAGATAGGGTTTGGAACCCTAAAATACTGTACAAGACAGCCTTGGTTCGGTTTAGGTTTTTACTCCAAAAGACTACACACTAATACTGAAAAATTCGGATTCTATATATAAGATTACATATGCGACGGCGTCACCTTATGTTTTGTGACGCCGTCGGGTCGCCGTCATTAGGGTTTCGTCTTGGCCACGTTAGTCTTGTGACGGCGTCACCTTGTGCTTGTGACGCCGTCCTCTTCAACTTCTGACGCCGTCTGGATCGAATATAGGCTGTCTGAGTTGCAACGGCCTACTCTTTTAAAGCCTGACACCGTCACTTGAAAATAAGAGATTTGGCTTCTGTCCCGTCACAAAATCCTCCGACGGCGTCGCAGTTAAGCAGTGACGCCGTCACCTTGTCTTTTCAGCAGCTGGAGTGTCTCGATTCTTGACTTTGGCCATTTTCTTCGTATATTCGCGCCTTTTCGTCCAAATAAGTGCCATTACAGCAATTTGCCTTCAAGAGACCTAAAAAGTGAAAAGGAACGATATTAAGTAATAACGGATACAAAAGTGATCAAATAAGGGCTTAAACGACCTCTCAAAAAGGTACATTTTAAAACCTTATCATTATCCTTTTCCAAAATCGCCAAAACGGTTCCTAAACCGTTAACGCATGATCATCTACAAAACTATCCAAAACTACCTATCCGCAAGTGGTCCAAAAGTATAACAGTATATATCAACAAGATAATTATAATAAATAAATAAATAAATCAATAAATAAATAAACAAACAAATAAACACATTTAACCACTCGATAACAATTTCATTCAAATAATTAAGTGTTGTTCTACAAATTACAATTCGAGATTAATCTTCCACATCATAAACATAAAATTCAACATTATTAGTACTGTCATCTTCATCATCTTCATTCTCGTGGCCATCATCATCATCAGATGCTAAATCATGAGGAACGTGATCATCAAAATCAATATCATCTTCGTCTTCCACAATAGTGATAATTGGTGGTGGTGCCTCAACTTCCGCTGGTTGAACATCTATATTTATAATATTATAATCCAACTGATCCAACTAAGCAGAGAGTGTGATATGTGATGAGTTGTTGTGACATACAACATCCTGGTTGTCTTCTACCACAATGATATCCGGGTTCCAAATCTTTCGATGATAAGAATCTTGGATGGCCTTCCAATTACCACGTTTACTCGAGAAATCAAGGTAAAAGACTTGTGTTGCTTGCGTTGCAAGAATGAATGGTTCGTTTTGAAACGATACACGATCGGTCATAATTTGCGTAATGTTGTTTCTATAGGTACAACGTTTTAGGCGATTAGTGTTATTAGTGTCGAACCATTTGACCTTGAACAACACAACATTGAATGAAATATATGAAAACTCGAGAATCATTTCAAGCTGGCCATAATGCATTCCTCCATCAGGGTTAGGAGTTGAAATTCCGCTGTTTTGAGTTGAACGATGTAAATCATGGTCGTGTACAGTAAACTTCACACCGTTGACTACGCAAGAGTTGACTGAGACTGCAGTACATGATGGTCCACAAGCCAAAGCGAATAACTCGGCGTAGGTCTTCTGTACTTTTAATTCACGAATCTATGAAAAAGTTAAGAATAGATAGATATGAGTAATAGTCGTTATTTATACATGGTAATACATACAATAAGTCTACCTTCATCTCAATCCAGCGAGGAAACCCTTCTTCCAAGTATCTGCCAGGAAATGCCCTGTAAATGTTCATGATATTAGAATAAGTCGTCAAATAACAACTTACGTGAAACAAATTTTGAAATAAAACGCGTACCTCTTATACACGTTCATGTACGGGTCGATTTCATGACTGTTGTGTAGTACGTACCATACTACTTGCTTCATTGTGTCTGCTTTAAACCGAACTAATGATTGTTTACCATTCTTTTTGCAGACTGATCGAAACACCTCAAATCGACTTGTTGGCCTTGGACCGTCCTCATTCCGGTCAGGACGATTAAATCTCGTCTCAACACCCCGAAAATAATGCGAACAGAAAGTTAATGCTTCATCAGCAATATAACCCTCCGCTATTGAACCTTCAGGTTTGGCTTTATTTCTGACATAATTTTTGAGCTTTTTCATTTATCTTTCAAATGGATATATCCACCTCATCTAAACAGGACCGCCTTCAATAGCCTCTTCCGGTAGATGAATAACCAAGTGAATCATAATGTCAAAAAAAGCTGGAGGATATATTTGCTCGAAACTGCACAAAATATTGATCAGTTGATCTCTAGTTTTCAACATGTCATCCACCATCAAAGTTCGAGCGCATATTTGTTTGAAGAAAGAACAAAGCTCGATTATTGGTGTTGCGGTGGTTTGGTCCTTCAAGTAATTTTGAAGTCCAGCAGGAAGCAACCGTTGCATCATTATGTGACAGTCATGAGCCTTCAAGCCTGTTATGTTGCTATCGTTGTCGGTCACTTTATGCTTGAAGTTAGATCCAAACCCATGAGGTAGTTTAACACCTTTGATGAATTAAGGAAAAAAATCAGGATATTAGAATAAGTTGTCGAAATGAATAGGCGAATTAATTCGAACAAAGAAATTTTCAAATAAAACTCGTACCTTTAATGAATTGACAAAAAAGTTTTCTTTCTTCGGTTGTAAAAGAGTACTTAGGATGAGGCTTAGAGCACTTCCCGTTTCCTTTGTTAACGAGCCACAAGTCAGTACGAATATTCAAATTTTGTAAGTCTTGTCTTGCCTTGTTGGTGTCATTTGATTTGTCATTCATTAACAAAGTACCCAACACACTCTCACACACATTTTTTTCGATATGCATGACATCTAAATTGTGTTTTAGTGTAAGAAAAGACCAATACTCTAGCTCGTAGAAAACAGATTTTTTTGTCCAATTCAATTCGCGATCTTGATCACGTTTTTTTTCGCACCCCCATATATTGGATGTTCCCCGGGACACGTTTAGGCAATCTTCTTAGTTGATCCAAGATGTCATCACTGGTAAATTTTCTAGGAGGGTCTGTATTATCTACCTCTGTATAGAATGCCCTTCTGTTCTTCCGCCATTTATTGGTCATGCTTAAGAATCTTCTGTGACCAACAAAAGCGGTTTTGTTTAACACGCGCATAGCTGGAGTATCTACATTACATGTCGGACATGCCATGTAACCTTGCCCACTCCACCCAGGCAAACTACTTCGAGCGGGAAAGTCATTGATAGTCCATAAAAGCGCTGCTTTCATACAGAATTCGGTGCCTGTAACAGCGTCCTTAGTCCTGACTCCATCTTTCCATAAAGTCTTTAGGTCATCAATCAAAGGCCTCAGGTAAATATCAATATCCTACCCTGGTGATTTGGGGCCCGGAATCAACAATGTCATCATAAGAGAAGTCTCTCTCATACATATCCAGGGAGGCGTATTGTATGTGGTTAATATGACCGGCTACATGCTGTATGACTGACTAAGGTTGCCGTACGGATTGAAACCATCAGCAGCCAACCCTAACCGGACGTTTTTTTTTCTTTAGCAAATTCCTTCGAATACTTGATGTCAAATTTCTTCCATGCTTGACCATCAACCGGGTGTTGCATCTTACCGTTCTCCATAGACTGCCCAGACGCATGCCAAGTCATATGTTTTGCAATGTGTTTAGACTTGTACAAATGTTGTAGTCTAGGAATGATAGTAAAGTAACGCAACACCTTGCTAGGAACTTTCTTCCCCAGTGTGTTCTTTTCTTTCCATCTACTAGCGCCGCAGATCGGACAAGTCTGCAAATCTTCGTTACCCGCCCTCGATATAAAAAGCAATCATTTACACAAGCATGTATCGATTCATATCCTAACCCGATAGTTTTAAATGTCTTCTTTATTTCATAGTATGACGATGGCATCTTGTATCCTAGAACGGGCGGGAAAACTTCCTTGAATAAAGTTAGGAACTCATTAAATGTGGTGTCACTCACTTTACCTTTGACCTTGATGTACGTAATCTTTGCCATAAAGTCTAATGAAGACATCTACTCACAGGCTGGGTATAGTTTTTCGTTGGCAGTGGCAAGTAACTCCTCATACTCATTACGTTGAGGAATTGCGTCGTTACTTGTCTCGCCAATATTTCCTTGAGTTGGATCATCTGGTTCGTTATTCGGACCAATATCATGAAGGAACTCAGCCATGTCACTCATCCCAGGGTGTCTTGTGTTGTGTACGGTTGTTCGGCCATCTGGCTTACCATGATTATACCATTTCGTATAACTATGGTCCCAGCCATTGTGTTTATGTGGTCAAACAAAAATTCGTGCTTTATCCAGTTTACGTTTAAACAAAGAGCACAGGGACATTTTATATTCCCATCAATATTCACCAAGGACTTGCAATGCTTGCAGAAAGCTCTAAGACCAACTAAGAATTCTCTACTGGTACGTGCTAGTGAGACCTAACTTTTATCAATTGGCATAACTGCGTTTTAATGAAGCAACAAATAATTATATAGACTTAAAATGTTCACCTAATCCAACTATGGAAGGCAATCCTAACCCACTCTTTGAATGTTTCGTCTCATATATGAATGCGTATAATTGAATTTACTATTTTAGAAAATTTCGGCAGCATTTCCCCTCAACTCCCCAAATATGTGCATTAAAGACATATTCGTAGGAGTATAGGGGAAACAATGTCGAAATTTTCACAAATAGTAAATCAATTATACGCATTCATATCCTAAATGAGACAAAAAATTCAAAAAGCAGCCCCAAACATGGGACTTTCCGAAATTAATTTCTAATAAATCAATTTCGGACGGGTTTTCTATAGGATGATTAACTTCGGACGGGGACTTTCCGAAATTAATCACTAAAGTCCTAAAATCATTTACAATAGTTCACGAGTATTAACAACAAAAATTAACAAAGTTAGACAAAAAACATACCGATTGTGGTCTTGGCTCTCGTGTTCGCCAGGTGGTTTTGTCAGTTGACTTCCGATATCTTCTGCTTTTTCGGGTTTGTCCAAAGCTTAACCTGCGTATTTTAAACAGTTTAGGGTTTTAGGTAATGAGAACTATCCAAGCATCGGGTATCAAAAATACCCTTTAAACCATTAGGGTTGAATTGGTCATTTTAACAATTAGGGTAGGAGGGTAGGATGGTGGATTTTGGGACCTAAACCAAGATCTTGGCAGGGTGTTGGGGGTCCACCCCCTTTCATGTGTAATAGCACTTTAACTAGGTTAATGAGATCATGTTGTGTTGATCTGCTTGTGATACAAAAGATTTGATCGTGTTTGCGTACGACTATTTGAACAGTGTGTATATGGTTGAGGGTTGCTGAAAACAAAGGAATGATGTTAGTGTGTCTAGTTAAAGTGCTATTACACCATTTCCCGACAACATTTCATTCTGTTTCTTACAATGATCTTCACAAAAACTCACCAAATTCTCTCTTATATTATCAAACAACAAAAATGAACTTAGCGGCGGTGACACGTGGCTTCTCTGATGGTTTACGGCGAGGAGGTACACGGTTTCTTGGTCCAGTAGATACAGGAAAGTGTACAGCCTATTTCTTGTTACGGTTTGTAATGGTTACCTGATTGTGAGAGTTGAATCTTGAAGGGTATAAAGGTGGTGCAAAATGGTTTAGCCCTGCTTTGAGAGTTCATAACTGTGTGCGTGTTTTTAGTGTGTGTTTTTTGGTGAGAAACACCATGTGTGTGTGTGTGAGAGAGGGGTCGGAGATTATAAGAAGATAGATGAAAGGGTTTGTAATGATAGTGATGGCGAGTGAAGTGGAGTTAATGAGGTACCCTCACAAACCCTTTCATATCTCTCGCCACCATTATATCTCTATCATTACACACCATTTTATACCTCTTCTTATCATCTCTGACCCCTCTCTCTCTCACACAAACTCATGGAGTTTCTCACCAAAAAACACACACTAAAAACACACAATAAAAACACTTTCAAACCAAGCTAAACCCTTTTGCACCACCTTTCTACCCTTCAAGATTCAACCCTCATCATCAGGTAACCATAACAAACCGTAACAAGAAATGGGTTGTACACTTTCCTGTATCTTGTGGACCAAGAAACCGTGCACCTCCTCGCCATAAACCATCAGTGAAGCCACGTGTCACCGCCGCTAAGTTCATTTTTGTTGTTTGATAATATAAGAGAGAATTTGGTGAGTTTTTTGGAAGAACATTGTAAGAAACAGAATGAAATGTTGTCGGGAAATCTTTTGTAATAGCACTTTAACTAGACACACTAACATCATTCATTTTTTTTCAGCAACCCTCAACCCTAGACACATTGTTCAAAATGTCTTAAGCAAACATGATCAAATATTTTGTATCACAAGCAGATGAAACAACATGATCTCATTAACATAGTTAAAGTGCTATTGCACATGAAAGGGGTTGGACCCCAACACCTTGCCAAGATCTTGGTTTAGGTCCCAAAATCCACCATCCTACTCTCCTACCCTAATTGTTAAAATGACCAATTCAACCCTAATGGTTTAAAGGGTCTTTTTGATACCTGATGCTTGCATAGTTCTCATTACCTAAAACCCTAAACTATTTAAAATACGCAGGTTAAGTATCTTACCTTTTGTTCTCGGCTGTGGTCGCGGATTGGCCTCGGCCATGGTCGCGGCTTGCACTCCAGACTGACAGTAGACACTATATTCCTACAAAAACTTGGTCCTAACAAAATATTACCAACTGAAAATATTAATCATTTGCGCAACCAAATATTACCAAGAAAATTGGTCCTAACAAAAACTCTTCATTCGCACTTTTTTATGTATGTCAAATTTATATTAAAAGAAACCCATAAGAAAAAAAAAATACATATATGGAGTAAGATGGAGCAGCTGCTGAGTTTGGTGGGTTTTTTTTTATCTCATTTGTGAAAGCAGAAACCCATGAAGCATAAACAAAAACCCACTTAAGATTACAACTATATAAGAGATACCCACTTAAGATTACAACTATATAAGAGATACCCACTTAAGATTACCAACTGAAATATTAATCATTTGTCAAATCGGTATAACATAAACAAAAACCCATGAAGCATTACAACTATATAGTGGTGGTGGAGGTGGTGAGTTGATGGAGGCGGCTCGGTATAACATAAACAAAAACCCATGAAGCATTAAATTAGTAAAAACTAATAGATACCCACTTAAGATGAAGGAGGCGGCTCGGTGATGTAGTGGTGGTGGAGGTGGTGCATTGATGGAGGTGCTGCTATGAAGATGGAGGAGGTGGAGCAGCTGCAGCTGCTAGCGTGAGTTTTTTTTTTTATCTCATTTGTGAAAGCAGATCTTGGTTAATAATTGAGGTGATTTTTACGATTAGTTTTCGCCGGGGACATGTCCTCGGAGAAACATTGGTTTGTCTTCTAGCAAGACTTTTGCCGGAGACATGTCCCCGGGGAAGGTTATGGCGGGATAAAGTAAAAAGGTGTGTGGGAAAATAAAAAATCGCGAAAAGTTTTACCTGGGACATGTCCCCGGTAAAATGTGTTTTCACTAAAACTTTTGAAAAAAATCTTTATTATCATTATCAATAACTAAAATTAATAACACATCAATTGTGAACTACCATTGTTCATTCTTTTTAGCTTCTTGGTGAACTACCATTGTTGTTACCTTGGACGCCATGAATGCCCTCTGTATAGGTGCTATGGTATACGTATCATGTTTAACGACCGACTATAGGTGCTATGGTATATGTATCATGTTTAACGACCGACTATAGGTGCTATGGTATACGTATCATGTTTAACGACCGACTATAGGTGCTATGGTATACGTATCATGTTTAACGATCGAGTATAGGTGCCATGGTATACGTATCATGTTAAACGACCGAGTATAGGTGCTATGGTATACGTATCATGTTTAACGACCGAGTATAGGTGCTATGGTATACGTATCATGTTTAACGACCGAGTATAGGTGCTATGGTATACGTATCATGTTTAACGACCGAGTATAGGTGCTATGGTATACGTATCATGTTTAACGATCGACTATAGGTGCTATGGTATACGTATCATGTTTAACGACCGAGTATAGGTGCTATGGTATACGTATCATGTTTAACGACCGACTATAGGTGCTATGGTATACGTATCATGTTTAACGACCGACTATAGGTGCTATGGTATACGTACCATGTTAAACGACCGAGTATAGGTGCTATGGTATACGTATCATGTTTAACGACCGAGTATAGGTGCTATGGTATACGTATCATGTTAAACGACCGACTATAGGTGCTATGGTATACGTACCATGTTTAACAACCGAGTATAGGTGCTATGGTATACGTACCATGTTTAACGACCGAGTATAGGTGCTATGGTATACGTATCATGTTTAACGACCGAGTATAGGTGCTATGGTATATGTATCGACGATAAAACCAGTGACCACTCTTTTTCCGGCGTATAATCAGCCATTGTATTATATCGACAATAAAGTGTATTTTTTTAAAATATAATTTTTGCCAGGAACATGTCCCAGGCAAAAGGTTTGGCGGGAATTTTCCCGCGAACAATTAACATGCTTTTAACTTTGGTCAAATTTTGATAAAAGTTGAAAATACTTTTGGCGGGGACACGTCCCCGGAGAAACTTTGCGCTGAATTTTGACTATCCGGTCAAAGTTTAATAAAAATCAAACTTACTTTCGTCTGGGACATGTCCCCGCGGAAAGTGTGCGTTGAAATTTTCACAACAAGTCAACGAATTCATGTGCCACGTCAGATTCAATTTTGTCGTTTAGTGACTTTCGCCGGGTACTTTGTGTCCCCGGCGAAAGTCTCCTCGCCCGTCCATCCAATTGTTGTAGTGCTGGTCTTAATTCTGTAAAAAATTGACCGGTTACATAACTAGTTTTTATGTGTTTCAGTCAAAGAGATACCCCTCACAGAGAGTGGTTCCAAAACCAGTTTCTTTAAGCTATTCTAACCGGTCTTTATGGACTTTTTTGTAGTAGTGCATCATGCGAATCTGAATTCATCACAGCAGCAGCACCAACACAAGCATTGTGGTTAAAAAGACTGCTAAGCAAGCTTACACACTCAAAGGAAGAAAAAGTTACAATAATGGTTGATAACAGATCTGCTATAGCACTGATGAAGAACCCCGTATTTCATGGAAGAAGTAAACATATTGATACAAAATACCACTTCATAAGAGAGTGCGTTGAAAGCGAAGACATATAAGTTGAATTCGTAAGTGGAGAATATCAAAAATGATGATATACTCATAAAAGCACTATCGAAGATCAAGTTCCTAACAATGAGAAACCTTATTGGACTTAAAGATCTACGACAAGGCGATTGTGATTAAGCGGGTGGATATTAGGTTAATCCCAATCTAATAGAAATAAGTTAGTTAAGTTAGTTTTTTTTTTGGGTAAAGGGGAGTAATCCTGCACCCTGGTAAATATATTAACCAAAAACGTTTAAGTACAATAGATATGAGTGAAATCCCATATCTCAGCCCGTTACATAGGCATAAAGCTTATATAACAAGATACTACCTATTTTCTAAACAAGAAAACAAACCACTACTCAAATGACAACAAAGGACATAACGAAGAAAAATTACTTCCTATGTCCTTGAAGCTTGGTGCCATACATGGCATTAAAGGCATCCAAATTCCCCGGAAGATCAGAAACCTGCTTCGCATAGTCATCGTAGTCATAGTCATCATACTCATCTTCAAACTCTTGGCCACCACCGAAAAGATTAGCAGACTCATCAAATGGGTTAGCAACCACCTCATCTTCAGAATCAGACACCACAATATCTCCCAATTTAGAAAAAGGGTTAACTCTCTTAGTTGAAGAGGCGGGCGGAATACAAGAATCACTAGTTGTAGGAGCCATACCCGACTCCATCTCTTTCAAATCACTCACAAGGGGATCTTGTGATGCAGTACCTGTCTTAGCAGACTTATCTTCATTAACTTCCATTGTACGACCAGAATCCACATCCTTGTTGGTGTCATTAGAAGGAGTACCAAAAGCATCCGTATATTCCATATTAAGAGCATCAAACTGATTAGATGTAGAGATCTTAGTTCCACTCGAACTAGCCACATCAGAAGCATTCTTCTTAGTGACTTCCACTTTCTTAGGTTCAGGAGGAGTCTTTTTGGGTTGATATTGAAACTGCTTACCCACAACAGGTTTAGTAAACCCTCCTTGACCCGGGATAGTAGAACCACCTTGCTTTCCCTTCTTCTTATTAATGACCGCCTTGAAACCATCATTAGCACGTTTAGTAGGCTGAGCAGGAGGTTCAACAACTTTAGAACATTCAATAAGAGTATGACCAAAAATCTTACATTTATCACAATGAGGTGGTTTCCACTCGTATTCAACCCGTATCTTCTCAATAGTCAAACCCGACCCATCAAGTAACGGTATCTCAACAGTAAGGCTGTCCCTAAGTACCTCATCCGACTTCACTTCAATCATGCATCTAGCAAAACTACTACGGCTCCACGAGTCCTTGCACATTTGGCTAGTAAAAGCATCTAACCAGTTAGTTAAGTTAGTTATATGACAATTATTTGTAAAAGGATATACCTGTTGGTTAACAGGTTCGAATGAACCATCACAACCTTTCACAAAATGCCTTTTCATTATCTATAAATAGGAAGACTTGTAAACATTTAAAGTTGATGACAGATTAATCAAAACACTTGTATTTCATAGTTACAATTCATTTTTCTGTTTCTTGGTATATTGTGACTAAAGTTAGATCATAGATCCATCATAAAGGGCCAACAATGGCGAGATGTAGGGGTGAGCTTTTGAACCGAGGACCCGACCCGGCCCGACCAACCGACCGATTCGACCCGATTTCAACCAGACTGAGCCAAACCACCAAAACCGACCAAAAACCTACAAACCCGACCGACCCGAACCGACAAAAACCGACCCGAGTGATTTTCGGTTCGGTCTCGGTTTATGTTTTGGGGGAATTTCGGTTTCGGGTTTCATCGGGTCGTGTCGGGTCGGTTCGGGTTTGACCCGATGCTCACCCCTAGCGAGATGCATGATGATGTATTAAGGTGAGATTAGAAATTGTTTACAGATTAAGATATACTTCAAAGCACACTAATAAACTTTGTAGAATTGGTATTTCTTGTTGCATCTCGAACGTAGAAAATTACATGTGGAAGTTTGCACATGCATACATTTTCATTGAGTTGCATAAAAAAAAAGTAAAAAGAGCACCAGCAAGGAATAAGGCCAAAAAATAACTCTCGTCTTCTCTGCTTTAACAACTGCTGAAGCATCAAACTGCTCCTTCAGTTATATTAAGGTAGCTATAAGTCAAAACTGTCAATCTTGATATTATTGAGCACACTTCACTAAACCCATATAGCGTTAGCCCTGAGGAGCAAGGCACCAGCTGTCGACAGCAGTCGACATTTAATTGAGCAGTCGCAATTTAAAAGTGATATCCAGTTTAAATTTTCGTTTATTTGACTTAATGGTAAAGTTCTACTGTATTTCTCTAAAGCAGGCACTCTGATTCTTTTTTTGTTCTAGCTAGAGAATTTGAGGTCTATCTTGATCAATCCTGATGGCATTTTAATATTCTCACTTTTTATCCTCTTTCCTATTCTTTAATTTTACATCCAATCATATCAGAATCATGGGCATTTACATTATCCATCTTATGTTCCAAAGGATCATGTATAAAGCCGTACAACAAGGTATTTACATGAGTTATTTCCTGGTATTAGACATCGCCACTTATATGCTTTCCAAAAAGTCAAAAGAAAAGAAGAAAGGGTGAGTTGAGTTCTTAACTTGGTATCACCTTGTAGAAATGGCCATAGACAAAACAAAGGGCCGATTGTTTAGGGTCACCAACTTGCATGACATCTACCAAACTAACCTAGGCGCCACACCATCTATAGAACAAATATTCTTCAATTTCCATAGGTTTCGTAGCATGTCAAACTTTTGTTACTCAAAGATGCACTCAAGGTTATGCTTAGCCTGTTATGAATTTGGTGATGTAACTTCAGTTTTTAGACTAGGCCTATGATTAATATATATGTATGTTCAATTTCTATGTTTTGGCTTGCATTTCTTTTTTTGATATATGTTCCTTAGCATGTCAAACTATAGTTACTCAAAGATGGCTCCAAGGTTATGCTTAGCCTGTTATGAAGTTAGTGATGTAGCTTCTGCTTTAAGACTATAGGCCTACGATTAATATATGTATGCACTCATTTTATAAATTGTCATATGCACTGCTTGGTGGCTCGGATTATGTTATGGTATATCTACACGACATCTTTCAGATTTACGCATGACCACATGCAAGATCTATGTTTCTACTACTTCGTTTCTTTATTTTAATAAAGTGAAGTTTCTATGATCGAATATAATTAGGAATGCATAGGTGAGTCCACTCATCATGGCCAGGGTTGCGCTAACATAAATCTTTGTATTTTCCTTTTGATACTTTTTTTCTATATGGGGGTGAGATAAAAAAAAACATATTCCTCAAGAAAAGTGGTTTAAAGACAGAAAACATAATATACATACCAAAACACCTTCACGAGATAATTATTATATATTATTTTTTCTGCCTCAAAGGTTATGCAAAAATTTAATTAAAACACTAGAGAATCAGTCATTCATAACATCTCGGATGATATGAACCAATGGAGATTCCAGCATTTGTTATCATGATATTAATAGCCATTTTGGGGATTCTGTGTCTTCTGGTTAATCAAATCACTTGTATTTTATTCCCAGGTAGTGGTATATTTTCCTAATGCAAGTGACTTGTTGGGAAGCATAGTTCTTTTCGGTGCAACGTGTGATACTGTTATTCTATTAATAATCTTAAGTTCAACAAATGGGATGTGTTTTTGTTCATTCTTTTATTTCTAGGGTAGTTACAGCAGAAGATTTTATTTATTATTGAATTAGTTTCTGCTTGATATTCTCTTCAATATGTTTCACATGTCTAAAGGGACGTTTAAATAAATTTTGTCGAATAAAAAAGATCTTTCAACTCGTCCAATGAAAGGCTTGGGGACCGGACACGTGGATAATGAATCTAAGATGATGTAATTAGAATTGGTTGGGTCAGTAAAATTATCCCTCAAAATTGAATGAAGACTGTCACTAACTAATAGCTATTCAAAACTGACCGGACTAAGTATGAATAATTGATCATGTGTTGAATGAGAGATTTTACTACGGATACTCTGAAAATACAAAGGAATAAATACACACACATACGCACCCACACATCAGGAAAGATCAATATTGTGCACGAACACTCACATTTATTGACTTACTCTTGCACTTTAATTTCAAAATCCAACTCGCTCCTGGTTTCTCGACCCTGGGACCGCAGAGTCAGTTGGCCTTACTTAGGCCTTAGGTAAAATCCTGGTAAGGTAGAGTGAAATAACCCACTTTGTTAGTGAGATTGGTAAGTGGATGCAGGCCACGCAGAAGAAATATGTGTAAGTAAAGGTCATCTCGTGTAATCTTATATCATAAGAAGTTATAGGAGCTTATTCTATCAATCCATTTGAAGCGCAATACAATCCATTAAGTAATCATGAATTACATTTGCTTCTGGTTGCTGTACTTAGATGCCTCTTAAGTCATAGGTCATCTAAAAGGCAGTTATAACTCTATAGTGGGACGCCCATATTGCCTGTTTAACTTTTTATTACTGCAACAAAAACCATGTTCTTGCTGTTTTGAAACAATTCAAGTTGTAACATGAATAATAATCTTCTAGTGGAAAAGATCACTGAGACTCCCCCAGGATATGTTCTTTTTTATTAGGGAAGTGTTCATCATGCTATCTTTTTTTCTACTATATGTGATTAAACTACATAGTCCCCATGTATTAAAATACCACTTTTTACTTCTGTACACGCAGGGTTCATCCCTGACTTTTAGATCCTTTAGTACAATGTGTGGATGCGTAATCTTGTACTAATACGAAATCACAAACTTTTAGCAACTAACTTGATACTTCAAAACACAGTAACAATATTTTTTATAACATCATGCTATTTCTTGTTGCTTCTCAAAAGTAAGAAAATACATGTGAAAGTTGGCACATGCACATCGTCATGCGCTCATAAAAAATAAAAGATCAAAAACCACTAGCAGAAAAGAAGGCCAAAAAATAACTCTTTTATTCCCTGCTCTAACAACCGCAGAAGTATCAAACTACTCCTTTAGTCGTATTGACGTAACTAGATCTAACTTAAAACTGTCACATCTTGACATTATTGAACACACTTCTCTAAACCCATATGGCATTAGCCCTGAGGAGTAATGGCACCAGCTGACCCTTCAGATGAAGGGTCATTATCTCGTGAGCACCGCCAATCAGCTCCTGTCCTATGAACACGGCTGGTACACTTGGTTTGCATCCTAATCCCTTTAGTTCATTCTCTATTCGTTGTCCCTTTGGATGCTCATCTAGCTCATAAACAGTAGGATTGGCTCCAAAACTGCTAATCAGTGTCTTAATGGTGTGGCACATGCAGCAAGAGCTTTTACTAAATATGACTACTGATCTATCATTCACCAATGCTGTAACCATGGCCATATCTGGAAGTTATAGATTAAAAATGAACAAGCTAAAGGTTAATTTGGCAGAATAAATAGTGAGTGATAGCTAGATGCTATGTGTATATACTAGATGTTTTGGGATGTTTAAATTTTGTTGTGAGTAACCGGAGCTCTTGCTAATGTTATATATAGATAGTAGGTTGTGAGATGATGGGTTGATGTGCTTAGTTGACACTAAAAAGTATTCTTTTTTCCATGTGCGGTATCATTTATCAAGCTTCACATGTTAACTGATATTTCCATGGTATAGCATAACAAGTTGCTTCTCCGTATATTGATATGCACGGTAGCATCTTATATGTTGAATGACATCTTTAACCTTGATATGATGCAGTTTTATGAAAATCCTTCTAAGAAATTACGTGTGAAAGGACAGTTTAGTAATTATGTATATGAACATGAATATATGTCTGTTTATATCTTTATCCTAGGGCATCTGCTGAGGTGGAAGATGTTTTCCTAAATTGGGTAGACACCCTACTTTTCTCAATGCAAGATTCTAAGTAACAGGAAGAAAGATCAGAATGACAAGAAAAGTAAGCATATAAAAATAAAGTTTTATGATTAAGTAGTTATGGATGGAAAATATCATCAACAATGAAAACCACACAATAAAACAAGTAGGGTTGGATCAGTTGGAAAACCCATTGCCTCTCAACCGAGAGGTCAGGGGTTCGATCCTCACTCCCTACAAAAGGCCGGAGGTCCTTTCTACCTTTGGTAGAACTAGAAGCAGCCTCTCTACCTTAGGTAGGGGTAAGGTTGTCTACATCTTAACCTCCCCAAACACCGAAAACGGTATTGGGTACCCATAACCCCTGGAAGACGGCATTGGGAGTTAATTTACTTTTTCTCTAATGAAAACCACACAATAATCAAACAAATACCTAACAATATCTACTTTATTCATTTGGCTCATAGGAAAGGATTGCCACCACATTCCTTCATGAAGCTACACAAGATGTACACAAATATTATTTCACATCAAGTAATTCGTGGTGAGTTATGCATGTTTAGGCATCGAATGTTTGGTTATAACTTTAAAAATAACAACCAATTGTGATGTCATAATTAGTTTATCGAATCATGTCAATTATGTTGGGTCTGAAATCCATCCAAATTATCTCTGACAAATATTTAAACATAAAATAGTCTAATACACCCTTTGAAGGTTAGTGAGCATAAGTATCTCATAAACATGAGAGAGTGTGTCACTTCATAATTATCAAAGTGAACCTCATAGTTATCAGAAGTGAGATACTCCTTGATAGCTATCAGAAAACATGTCTCCCTGATTATTATTATTCAGAATGATAATAGAAATCAGTGAGTGTTGTATAAAGTTCAACCAACTGTCTAGCTTTAGGGACTTCAAAGAACAGCTGAATAAAATACTTTACAAAGTGATGCGGTGTCAGGGAGTGATTTAAAAGGAGCTACAAACAACCCAGGGTCATTGAGATCTCACAAATGTTTCTTTGACTCTGAAAATTTAATTTGGTATTTACGACCTCATCCTCTGAATGCATGGGCAGGAACTTCTTAAAAAAGATAAGTTCAAGTGCTTATCGATATATGAGAAACAAGCATTGGGACTATAAGCTGTCAAATTGGGCAAGCCGAAAGTACGCTCAAGATTAGCCTACTAGGCACGTGCCGGCCTATTGCAAGTTGGCAAGTTACTATTAACCCATGTGCATCCACTATTCCCCTCCTATATAAACCGAAGGTTGTAACCAAGTTAAGTAGAGATTCAAACATAGAAAATAATAAAAAGTAATAGAGTTAGGATCCTCCTCTCCTAGGAACAACAAAGCAAAGCTAGCTACCTCTTATTGTTTGATTTTGGAGAGTTAATCTATCATCAACCGGGATAGTTTTCTGCAGGCTATACCTTGTAAATATTAGATTCATTTTTAATAAGATTTATAAAGTTAAAAAGTACAAATAGTGTTATTAGTGTATAAGAGTCGTTCTCATGCAAACCCGACCTCAATGTTTAATGTTCATCAATTTTCGTCACTTGCTTAAACTCTTGTTCAATTTCATGGATTGTGTGAACGTGCAGGACCCAACAGATTCCCACGTCCCGTTAACTTTGTTGCATGGCATGAACATATGATTAGAGCAGGAACCTCACGCTTTATTAGGCAATCAATATCTTGCATCATCTACGTGTAACCAATTGGCAACTAGTGATGAGCTTTAGGACTTCTTAAGTTCAACAAACCACTTAAGAGGACGTATTGGTTTTTGAGGATTTCATGAATGATTTTGATGAAGAGGAGGTATTGGATTTGATGAGGAGGAACCTATCACTCTTGGGGATGATTCTAAGGGAACTGTAACTAAACAACATGAAACTCCTAGAGAAACTCACACTGATATCCTGAAGGCAGACAACCCTAGATCTCCTAAGGAAACAGTAACTCAACCACATCCTTCTTCCATTCACACTGAAGAACGACATCACCAACGTGACTCACCACACCCTAAGCACTCACTCATTAGCACTGATGAATAAATCCTTGATGATACCAAGCCAGTCATTGAGAAAGTGCTCAATGATAATCTCTCATGGTTTGCTGATTTTACAAGTGCAGTGGTTTATGATGATGCCCGGATCATGCATGAGGAGATGGTTGCTTCTTATACTGACTTAAGGAAACATGTTAAAAAGGGTCATGTACAAGCCAAGGCAAGCATTTGTACCATTGAGCGTGAATTGAAGAAACTTAGTGTTTTAGTTTGAGAAATTTGAATCACTTACCAAAGACTTTACCTATACCCGAAAAAATCTTCAGAACTACCAAAGGTATAGATAGACTTACAAATCCTAACAACCACAACATTCAAAACGTGTTCAAGCATATGGCCAACTTTCACCAGGTCTTTCCAACTTTAATATGCCTGAATTCAAGACATCATTAGAAGGAATCAAGAAGGATGTCAAGGCTCTGATAGGTGTCTATGAGCTCAAAACAGATCTTATAAATCATTGACTTGGCCTGGTGGTCAAAGGCTTTCAGTCGTTAAAACCCCTCAAGCAAACATGGCAGTTGATATCTCCACATTAAAGATTAAAATGTCTGAAATTTAGTCTACACTTTAGGCTATGTTTACTTTTATGAAATCCTCAGTCCCTTATACAACAGCAACAACTCCTCCATCAGCAGATGCATCAACTGTTGAGGGGGACAAGGCTTGAGAAACTGAGGAACAACATCTAAAAGCATCAGGGTTAAGATCTTCTTAACCAAACAATGTCTCATCATTCCTATACGGTATTGACTACCTTTTCAACACAAACACAACCTTAGTTGTGTATGAAGCTTTATCATCTGAGTTTGAATGGGATTACTCATCTTATTATTTTTATCCTTCCGTCCTAATGCAGTCCGTTCAAATCAAAGAACAATCAGCTAAGCTTGATAGTGAAATGACTGAAGTGTTGGACTTTAATGTTATAGAAGAAAATATTAGTGTAATTTTATGTTATGTATTTTGTATAAACCGACCCATTGTATTGAGTTGGGTTTATTAGAAACGGTATAAACCGTTAGAAGATAGGTATAACGTTTAGAAATAGATATGTCGATTACTTTAATTGAACCGGTAAGCCTCTTGTTCTTGGCACCGATTCATGTAGCATAAATATGTTAGATTTCTGTAAACAATTTATTCCATATCAATACAACATCAACGATCAATAATAACAATACTCAGTTCTTTATATTCTTCTTTATACCTTTCTGATGCAAACACAGTTTCTGTCCTAAACTTCTGTAAAAACTCCGGTCTTAATCCAGACCGATTCAGCAATTGGAAAAGCAAGACAATCGAAGGTAAGAAAGCAACAATTGGTATCAGAGCTAAAGGTTAATCGACCCAGGGAAGAAAACAACGACTCCTGTTACCGAACTTGTAACCGTTGATTTCAGAAGCAAGAAAGAAGAAAAACGATTTCTGTTGGAAATCTATTTACCGAACAAAAAAAGAACAACACAGAAATTGTTCAGAGGGAAGGATATTGGCATCACGAATCAGAGAAAGGAACGCACATTTGGTGTTTGCTCTAATCACCCAGTTTTAATTCTTTCAACCTTTTTACTTTTTACTACTCCATATAAATTAGGAAAAGTTTTTATTGATTGTTAGTAAGATAGAAATTCCCCATTAGCAATAAAAAAAACCCCGATTGATTAAAGTAGCAAACACCGAATTCTTTTTAGATTCATAGTAAGACAAACGAATTCTTCAAAAAAATTCGTTTCAGCAAGTAGCAAGTTATTCTGAACCCTTGTGGTTCATAGCAAGTTAATCCGAACCCTTGTGGTTCATAGCAAGTTAATCCGAATCCTTGTGATTCTTAGCAAGACAAAACTGAATCCTTAGGTTCATAGCAAGTTTCGAGCCTTAAGATTCAAATAGCAAGTTTTGAGCCTTTTTTCTTAGGCTCAAATAGCAAGTAGAATCCTTGATTCAAACCAGCAAGAAAGTAGAATCATTGGTTTTTAAATATCAGCAAGAAAGGATCAATTATTTTGATCAAATCAAGCAAGCATGGTAGAAGGTAACAAGCTTGATAATGCATCAAGCAGTGCATCAATTCGAGAAGGAAATGTTCCACTTCAATGTCCAAAACTGACAGATACAAATTATACAACTTGGGCACTGATGATGGAAACAATATTAAAGGTGTAAGGACTTTGGAAAGTGATTGATGGCATGAAAGAAACTAGTGGCAAGCAAGATACAGCAATAGATGAGAAAGCAGAAAATACAACGAAAGGAATGATATTCCAAACATTACCACAAGACATGTTAATGCAAGTTGCACAATACACCACTGCAAAGGAAGTATGGAACTCAATCAAGATTAAACATCTTGGAGCCGATTTAGTTCAGAAAGCACGTTTGCAGACTTTAAGAAGTGAGTTGGAAACATTAAAGATGAAACCAGATGAAAGTGCAAGTGAGTTTGCAGGGAAGTTAAGTAGCATACAAGCCAAGTTTAAAAGCCTTAGGGGTACTCTGAAAGATAAAGTACTCATGAGGAAACTACTTAATTCAGTCCCAAAGAAGTTTTTGTCAATTGTGGCGTCTATCGAACAATATCAAGAGATTGATACAATGCAATTTGAAGAAGTCGTAGGAAGAATAATAGCTTTTGAAGAACGACTTAAAAGCCACGATAAACCAGAAGACAATTATCAAAACAAACTTCTATTTGCAAGTTCAAATAATCAAGGAGGTACAGGACATGGAAGAAACTTTGCCAAAAACAAAGATAGCTATGGAGAAGGTACTAGTCGTGGAAGCATAGACAAAAGCAAGCTCAGGTCTTATGAATGTGGTGAGCATGGACATTTCGCAAAGGAATGCACGAAATGGAAAGACAAGAAGAAAGACAAGAAGGATCAAGCACGTCTCATTTCTGAAACTGTCAATGAACCAACATTGTTTTAAAAGCAAGTAAAGAAGACTCGATTTCCGTCTATAACATTAGGTGGGTGAATGTTGGACTTTAATGTTATAGAAGAAAAGATTAGGGTAGTTTGGTGTAATTTTATGTTATGTATTTTGTATAAACCGACCTATTGTATTGGGCTGGGTTTATTAGAAACGATATAAACCGTTAGAAGATAGGTATAACGTTTAGAAATAGATATGTCGATTACTTTAATTGAACCGGTATGCCTCTTGTTCTTGGCACCGATTCATGTAGTATAAATAGGTTACATTTCTGTAAACAATTTATTCCATATCAATACAACATCAATCGATCAATAATAACAATACTCAGTTCTTTATATTCTTCTTTATACCTTTCTGCTGCAAACATAGTTTCTGTCCCAAACTTATGTAAACACTCTGGTGTTAATCCAGACCAATTCAGCAATTGGAAAAGCAAGACAATCGAAGGTAAGAAAGCAACATGAAGTAGCAGTCCTTAAGTCCTCAACTATACAACCTAAATCATCATTGGGGACTACCATCTTTCAAGACAAAGGAAAGGGCACTGCAACAGAATCTGGCCAATCGCCAACTAAACTGATACAACAACCCACATCAACTCTCAACCTTATAACAAATAGTCCAGAAAAGAACACTCTTGAGCTAGAAGATGGTCAGAAGATTAATGGAACTCAAGAGGGCTAATCAAGCAGAACTAAAGAAGGTTATCATTGAAGAAGCTCAACAATCTAAGGTTGAAACCAAAACAAGCAAAGAATTTAAAGAGGTTTAGAGCCAGCAGATGATGGCCATCAAGAAGGCAAGAAGAGGCAAAAGACTTTGAACGAATATCAAAGGAAAACAACCTTCAGAACGTATCACTGATATTCTAATTCATCCCAAAACCAATAACCACCATCAGAGACCATAATCCAACAAATTTAGAAATTCTGAAATAATTTAAGTGGAATATGCTCGGGGGTGAAAGAATGGGATGATGTCCTTCCTCTTTTTCAGAAGAAAACTGGTCAGGTTGCCCTTGATTTACTAAAGACTCTTGAAAAAAGATATGAAGAGTTAAGGAATGTGGAGAAGTTACTGAAAATCAATCCAAGAGATTCACTGACTCTTCAAAATCCCTTTGAGAAGAAGAAAAGGAAGAGGCATATTGAGCACGAGCCTGAAAAATTCATTCTCGACCTTCACTGCAAAAGAGTTGTCGATGTGATGTTCAGAGATGGAATTATTGTTGAATAACCAGAGCATGGGATATTGTTCACGGATGTATTCGATTTACCTAACTTTTGAAGAGTCTCTCATACTGGAATTTGTGGCACTCGGAGTCTAGTCTTCTACAAAATCAAGGCATTGGAAAACAAATCTCCTGAGACAGAGAGATTTGTAAAACTCATTGACATGCATCTGGCTCAGAGAGATGGCATACACATGTTGACCACTAAGAAGGCCAAACTGGAGATGTTAGGACTGAAAGAAATTCAGAGATGTGATAGATATTGTAATTTATTTAGTATTTTGTAATCATAAATAATATCTATCAGTTTATGCTTTAATCCTTTCAGTACTTAAATTTATATTCAGTTGTAAGAAAATATTGTATTTTCTCACTTTCACTGAAAAACACTTAAGCTACTTTTATACAAATAGGGGGAGATTATTGGGCCAATTCAGAGCCCAAAGTCCTTTAGTATAGATTTGAATAAAAAATAACCTAAGTGAATACAATGCACTCAGGGAGTCATCCTAAGAAGTTTTTCAGAGTCTAAAGACAAAGACTCGTGACAACCTGAGGTGAAACTTAGAATGTGAAGGTAAGCGACATCTTGGGGCCCAGAATTTTTAGGGCCTCAAAATGTGTCCTGTTATGTAACACCCCCAATTTTGTGATACATAGCGGAATTCAAACTGGGTGTTACTTCATGGCACAACAGTCATAACAATAGAAAACGTACTCTAATGGAGTCGTTTTAAAAAGGATTTATCATTCGATTTATATAAATATCAGAGTTTACAAAAATGAGGTCCCAGATGGTTCCAAGTTTACAAAATACATTAAATTGGTTTTCGAATGATAATAAAATTTATAGCCTTCTTCAGTATCCTTGCTCTTCCGTGCCAGGTTCCGACATTATGGACCTGAAATACATGCTTAAAACTGTCAACACAAAGGTTGAGTGAAATTCATAGAGTTTTGGAAATCAGTTGAACACATAATGTTTGTAGTTTGAGTTATAAATTCACACCAATGGTTTGAAAACCAAAAGAGATATTATTGCAAGGTACGGCTGCCTTAAGTATGTGATACTTAAGCCCGCTTTTGTTTGATACGGCTGCCTCAATACGTTGTGATACTTGAGCCCGCTTTTATTTGATACGGCTGCCTCAATACGTTGTGATACTTGAGCCCGCTTTTGTTTGAAAGCAATGTGTTCGGTTTAAATTAAAGCATGTATCTCCCCCAAGGTTTTGTAAAACAATTAAGTAATAGAAAGTGGGGCTATGAACTCACCGTAGAGTAAATGATATCAAATGTAAAATGAGAATGATGGATATGCCGTGAGAACTTCTACGAGCAACCTAAAATAGAATGTTGCGACTTAGGTTTAGAATAATGTTTAGGAAAACATAAACCATCCTATATACGTCTCTATGTTGATCATGATGTAGTACATGGTATTTGTGTATGTCATTTATAGAAATGGTCTAGTTGTGAAAACATGTTTAGTTTATAGATATCGTACTACCGTTCAGGCCATCATAATTCAGAGGTCATGCAGTAAACATTAGAGGAGCTAGGACACTTTAAATCGTAAATCCAACAACTCGTCGATACGTTTTACTCAAATGAAACCCCTCACATGAAGCTCTCTACTTTTGTAGCACTTAGTAGATACAACATATGTTTTGAGTGAAGATTTATAACATAAAGTTTATCATTTTTTTAATAAGTATCTAGTTTTTACAAGTTCTCGTCGTTTTCATAAATATGATCACCTTAGTTAACGGTCTTAGGTAAACAAGCCTTAAGGCTTTAGCCATGGCCTTGCCGTGACTTTGGTCTTGACTACCATGGTCTTGAGACTTAGCTTTGACATTAGCCGTAGCCGTGGTCTTGGCTTATGGCCATTAGGCCTCTTGGTTTGTTTTTAGTTGTGACAAAAGTATAGTTATGAGACTAAATATAGGGCAGTTTCTGTTTATGAAAATTAATGGCCTGTTTATGCGTTTTCAAGGTCCGAGCTTCTTTTCAAGTGAAGGAAGACGGCGTTCCGGACAACTTTCGTGTTTTAACTTTTTGATGAATCGGACCAGAAGTACTACTTTTAAAATGGCAGAACCAAAACAGTTACAAAATGGCTGTTTTGGCGTTTATGTTTCGCTAACTCTTTTTGCCTATAACTTTTGACTCGTTTGTCCATTTCGGGTGATTCAAATTGCTATGTTTTTGTTTTAATATTATCTACAAGAATATGAAAAGTATCAGATCTATATGTGGTCGATTTTGTGGAAACTGTGTACAAAAGTTTATTATTTATACACTTACTAACCCAAGTTTAACATATAGGTTCTTATAACTTGTTTTAAAGATTTTTGTACATCATGATCCAACATAGTAAATATATATATAGCATGAAGTAGTTAAGATTATGAATAATAAAGATGAGATGATGGTGGTGATAAGTTGCTTACAACTTTTGGCTTTCAATAAGAAAGGAGTAACTAGTAAGGATCGGACTTTGATTGATCGCTTAAGACTTTGGATTGAGCTAGCTTTCCACACCTTGGCACCCTTGCAAACTTGAAGAGTTGGTGATGAAGTACTAAGTGACTTGAGTGGATTTAAACTCAAGAAGATCACTTAAACTTGCTAGAGATTTGATGAAGTAGCTTGATCTTTGGAACTTCCTTGCATAAACTTGGAGTTTATAGATCAAATGATGGAAGATGTGAAGGATTTATGATATAAACGACCAAGAACAGATTGTGGAGGTCTTTAGGATGTATTTTACTTCCTATTTATAGGAGGGCAAGTTTGGTTAACCATATATTGGGTTAAATATTAACCATGGTTAAGTTAGGACACTTGTAAAGATCTAAATGTACCACGGTTAGGATGATGCCACCAAAATGATGACTCCCCCCCCCTAGGTCTGCCTAAACAAGATAAGATGACTTAGGTGGTTAGTTTTGGTATTATCTTGGTTACGGAGTGAGTTTTGGTTCCGTTAATCGCTAATCGTAAGCCGTTAAGCCATAAAACGTAAAACCGGGTATCGTAAAAATTCGAAACTTGTAGGAATGATGAAACTCATCATTTACTCCATCTAAAAATATAAAATGGGTGATAAGTCTCATTGGGTGCAAAAAACTTGTTAAAGCTGGAAATATGGGTCAAAATACGCGTAATTCGCAGTTTATCAGAAAAGAACGAAATTTCAGGGAAACGACCGTGAATTTATTTAGAGTAAACTAAAATTAGTCTAAAAGTGATATGAGATGTTAAAATGTGGTTTTCGTCATACGCGGGATAACTTTACAGTTATTCGTAAAATTTAAAAGTTACGCGATTTAAGCAAAAATGTAGAACGTACAAGGTTAATTCCTTTATGGTCAAAGGAGGAGGGAAATATGTTTGACTTTTCCAAAAAATGTAAAAGTTTCAAAAACATATTAGAAACACAGTGCAGGAATCGTTAAGTCTGGATGTAAGTAGAATTGTTTAAAACGTAAGTTTAGTTTTGTTCTGCGCTGGGCTTATTTGGTAATATTAAAAATAATAAATCTTAAAAATTCTCAAATTAATCATGAGTGATCTAAAAATTTATCTGATGCGAGGAAAATTGTCAGAGTTGATTTTCGTTATACGTGTGATGTTTAAACGGTGGACCGTCTAAAACGAAACTTTAAAACGATGTTTACTTATTAAATTTTGCGAAAATGATCTAACGATGGTCGAACTCTCAGGTTATTACTAAAATAATTTATCTTACGAGAATGTGGATTAAAAATTTTACGAGATGAATAGTGAATGTGAATAGTAAAAGTGAATAGTAAATTCTCGAAAATGAAAAGTAACCTAAAAATGTGGGTGGTTACAGTCTCACCCCCTTAATGGGAATTCCGTCCCGGAATTCAATGTGTGTTACTCGGTGTTGAAGTGTCTAGGAACATGAGGGTGTATACGCCGAATCCTAGCCTTTGCGTTTTCAATTTTCTGGTCATAGGATATATTATGTACCATGTGGCTTAAGTTGATCACTTAAAGGGTTTTGTTAAAATCTTATAGAGTCCAATATACCTCAAGTTTGGCTTTTCCCGATTCTCAAAACGAATCATATCTTATTGTATTGAGGCTATCAATAAAACCTTAATTTCTAACATGGAGTTTTTGGTGATAGTGTGTGGCATGGAGCCTAATTTGTATTTGTATGGTTTTCTTAGTTGTTTCGTGGGTGATTTTCTAAACACCTTAGTCCAGCAAATGGTTAACTAACACTTTCGTCTATATAGTGCCTCAAAATGGAATTGTTTTGTTGTTGTTGGGGTATCTGTTGTTAATCAAAGGTGTAAGATATTGTTGGTGTGAAATGGTTTGTAATGATGTGAAAACTGTCGTTGTAGGGAAAGTCTTGCTAGTGGCAAGTGGTTATCCAAACCATTTCCAAAGTTGATCATGTCTTAGGTGGTTTCGGGATGAAGGTCATATCTTATAGTGTTTAGAAGAAACGTGGTACTGTGAAGTTTTACATACTGACTTATAATGGAGTTCAGATAATGATGTGATATGTTGACGATTAGAAGAGTGTAGTGTATGTTTACCATTATTCTTAGGTAGAGATGTCAAGTTTGTTTTAAAATCAAAAGTGAATTTTAAAGGAATATGGCGAAATGATAGCCTTGAAACCTAATTAGGCTAGTACCTCTAAGAAATGACGAGAAGATTTGATGACTATCCCAAGATAGTAGTTCGGATTATCTCATGTATGAAAATTTCAAGAATGAAATTAGGTAGTATAAATGAGATGTTAAGATTTTGCTGAGTGGTAAGATATTATCGCGTCTCTAGATCTTTTCTGGTGGTTTATCGAGTTTAAGTAGGAAATTAACCTGAATATAACCCTTGTATAACTATTCTCAGTGTTTGAAAAATTTAAGTTGAACATAGTTAATCAGACTATGATCCATTATCCCAGGGTTAAATATAGGTGATTAGGCTATATTTAGCCGAGGTTCGATAAATTTTTCAAATACCTAAATTAGTTATACTTGTGATATGTTCATAGCTTTTGAGAAATTGTCCACTAAGCAAAGGCGATATCAAACCATCCAGTTGCAAGTCCTGGCCATAAAATACTTGTAACCTATGTTTTCACATTCCATTGCATAGAAGATAACATGGGTAGATACGTGTGGAAAGGAAATCTTAAGTAATTCTAAAATAGTCTACACTTGGCTAGCATCATGGACCTTTAACAATGAAGGTTTCAGAAGAGAATTTTGATGAATGTAGGGAACGTTGCTGAACTTCAGCTTTTGTAGATGATGAGTCACTTTGTCCTTTAGAAATCCTATTTCTTGTATTTTCATTAGGGAAATTGATAGACTGTGACGGGTTTCGTGTAAAACAATATCATATATTGTTTATAAGATAATTTTTAGAGACTATTGTATAACTTATAATATCTGAGGAGTAGTTGAGACCATTGTGCAACTCACAATGTCAAAGAAATGATGGAGAGATCATTGTGTACTCACAATGTCTTGAGAAATGATGGAGTGATCATTGTGTACTCACAATGTCTTGAGAAATAAATGAGACCACTGTAGAATTTACAGTGTCTGAGAATGTAATAGAGACCACTGTAGGATTTACAGTGTCTGAGAATGTAATAGAGACCACTGTAGGATTTACAGTGTCTTGAAAAATGAATGAGACCATTGTATCTCACAATGTCTTGGAGGAAGTTTCGTAATCCTAAAATGCATGAGTAGATGCATGATTGGGAGATTGGGAAAATATGATTGTGCCGTAATGCCTTAGAATAGGCATACGCAAATATGTTGAGTACTTTGTTTATGATTGAAATTATGTCAAGTGTATATATCAATATACTAGTATGTTTGTATAGCTTAAAATGCCTAAAAGTCACATAATCATCTGGAGGATGGAAAGCACGGAGAACGGAAGGCTATAAAATGTTTTTGTTTGTAAAAGTAGTTATAGTTTAAGTCTTAATTAGACCCGTTTCTCTATAACTGTGGCTCTGATACCAATCTGTAACACCCCCAATTTTGTGATACATAGCGGAATTCAAACTGGGTGTTACTTCATGGCACAACAGTCATAACAATAGAAAACGTACTCTAATGGAGTCGTTTTAAAAAGGATTTATCATTCGATTTATATAAATATTAGAGTTTACAAAAATGAGGTCCCAGATGGTTCCAAGTTTACAAAATACATTAAATTGGTTTTCGAATGATAATAAAATTTATAGCCTTCTTCAGTATCCTTGCTCTTCCGTGCCAGATTCTGACATTATGGACCTGAATTACATGCTTAAAACTGTCAACACAAAGGTTGAGTGAAATTCATAGAGTTTTGGAAATCAGTTAAACACATAATGTTTGTAGTGTGAGTTATAAATTCACACCAATGGTTTGAAAACCAAAAGAGATATTATTGCAAGGTACGGCTGCCTTAAGTATGTGATACTTAAGCCCGCTTTTGTTTGATACGGCTGCCTCAATACGTTGTGATACTTGAGCCCGCTTTTGTTTGATACGGCTGCCTCAATACGTTGTGATACTTGAGCCCGCTTTTGTTTGAAAGCAATGTGTTCGGTTTAAATTAAAGCATGTATCTCCCCCAAGGGTTTGTAAAACAATTAAGTAATAGAAAGTGGGGCTATGAACTCACCGTAGAGTAAATGATATCAAATGTAAAATGAGAATGATGGATATGCCGTGAGAACTTCTACGAGCAACCTAAAATAGAATGTTGCGACTTAGGTTTGGAATAATGTTTAGGAAAACATAAACCATCCTATATACGTCTCTATGTTGATCATGATGTAGTACATGGTATTTGTGTATGTCATTTATAGAAATGGTCTAGTTGTGAAAACATGTTTAGTTTATAGATATCGTACTACCGTTCGGGCCATCATAATTCAGAGGTCATGCAGTAAACGTTAGAGGAGCTAGGACACTTTAAATCGTAAATCCAGCAACTCGTCGATACGTTTTACTCAAATGAAACCCCTCACATGAAGCTCCCTACTTTTGTAGCACTTAGTAGATACAACATATATTTTGAGTGAAGATTTATAACATAAAGTTTATCATGTTTTTAATAAGTATCTAGTTTTTACAAGTTCTCGTCGTTTTCATAAATATGATCACCTTAGTTAACGGTATTGGGTAAACAAGCCTTAAGGCTTTAGCCATGGCCTTGCCGTGACTTTGGTCTTGACTACCATGGTCTTGAGACTTAGCTTTGACATTAGCCGTAGCCGTGGTCTTGGCTTATGGCCATTAGGCCTCTTGGTTTGTTTTTAGTTGTGACAAAAGTATAGTTATAAGACTAAATATAGGGCAGTTTCTGTTTATGAAAATTAATGGCCTATTTATGCGTTTTCAAGGTCCGAGCTTCATTTGAATCGAAGGAAAACGGCGTTTCGGACAACTTTCGTGTTTTAACTTTTTGATGAATCGGTCCAGAAGTACTACTTTTAAAATGGCAGAACCAAAACAGTTACAAAATGGCTGTTTTGGCGTTTATTTTTCGCTAACTTCTTTTGCCTATAACTTTTGACTCGTTTGTCCATTTCAGGTGATTCAAATTGCTATGTTTTTGTTTTAATATTATCTACAAGAATATGAAAAGTATCAGATCTATATGTGGTCGATTTTGTGGAAACTTTGTACAAAAGTTTATCATTTATACACTTACTAACCCAAGTTTAACATATAGGTTCTTATAACTTGTTTTAAAGATTTTTGTACATCATGATCCAACATAGTAACTATATATATAGCATGAAGTAGTTAAGATTATGAATAATAAAGATGAGATGATGGTGGTGATAAGTTGCTTACAACTTTTGGCTTTCAATAAGAAAGGAGTAACTAGTAAGGATCGGACTTTGATTGATCGCTTAAGACTTTGGATTGAGCTAGCTTTCCACACCTTGGAACCCTTGCAAACTTGAAGAGTTGGTGATGAAGTACTAAGTGACTTGAGTGGATTTAAACTCCAGAAGATCACTTAAACTTGCTAGAGATTTGATGAAGTTGCTTGATCTTTGGAACTTCCTTGCATAAACTTGGAGTTTATAGATCAAATGATGGAAGATGTGAAGGATTTATGATATGAACGACCAAGAACAGATTGTGGAGTTCTTTAGGATGTATTTTACTTCCTATTTATAGGAGGGCAAGTTTGGTTAACCATATATTGGGTTAAATATTAACCATGGTTAAGTTAGGACACTTGTAAAGATCTAAATGTACCATGGTTAGGATGATGCCACCAAAATGATGACTCCCCCCCCCCCTTAGGTCGGCCTAAACAAGATAAGATGACTTAGGTGGTTAGTTTTGGTATTATCTTGGTTACGGAGTGAGTTTTGGTTCCGTTAATCGCTAATCGTAAGCCGTTAAGCCATAAAACGTAAAACCGGGAATCGTAAAAATACGACACTTGTAGGAATGATGAAACTCATCATTATACTCCATCTAAAAATATAAAATGGGTGATAAGTCTCATTGGGTGCAAAAACGCTGGTTAAAGCTGGAAATATGGGTCAAAAACGCGTAATTTGCAGTTTATCAGAAAAGAACGAAATTTCAGGGAAACGACCGTGAATTTATTTAGAGTAGACTAAAATTAGTCTTAAAGTGATATGAGATGTTAAAATGTGGTTTTCGTCATACGCGGATAACTTTATAGTTATTCGTGAAATTTAAAAGTTACGCGATTTAAGCAAAAATGTAGAACGTACAAGGTTAATTCCTTTATGGTCAAAGGAGGAGGGAAATATGTTTGACTTTTCCAAAAAATGTAAAAGTTTCAAAAACATATTAGAAACACAGTGCAGGAATCGTTAAGTCTGGATGTAAGTAGAATTGTTTAAAACGTAAGTTTAGTTTTGTTCTGCGCTGGGATTATTTGGTAATATTAAAAATAATAAATCTTAAAAATTCTCAAATTAATCATGAGTGATCTAAAAATTTATCTAATGCGAGGAAAATTGTCAGAGTTGATTTTCGTTATACGTGTGATGTTTAAACGGTGGACCGTCTAAAACGAAACTTTAAAACGATGTTTACTTAATAACTTTTGCGAAAATGATCTAACGATGGTCGAACTCTCAGGTTATTACTAAAATAATTTATCTTACGAGAATGTGGATTAAAAATTTTACGAGATGAATAGTTAATGTGAATAGTTAATGTGAATAGTAAAAGTGAATAGTAAATTCTCGAAAATGAAAAGTAACCTAAAAATGCGGGTGGTTACATGTTAATAATTATATACATGTGTAGACCACCACTATATATACTTAACCCTAATGAAAATATACGTTACTGCTTAAAATCGTTTGGAGGAACTTGTGGGTTGTTTAAAAATGGAATAATGAATGAGATAGAGAAGGAGGAGCTTACCAACAAAGCAACGTAAAGAGGAAGAGAGTCAAACTTGAACAACTTAGAATTTACCAAAAGTGCTTTCTGTGAGACAACCTGGTATGTTTTTCAAATTTTCTTTTCTTTTATTAGGATATTATTTATTCTGTTGAATCGATACGACGTATCCAACTTCTGGATACGGCGTATTCCACTCTCAGAATCCATACTTTTGTTTATTTATGTATTTTTTGGATTTTTATTTTATTTTATAAAACTTTATGTCAGCCCATTGATACGACATATTCCTGTTTTGGGATACGACGTATTCAAGCCCTGACCCGTACTTTGTTTTTCCATACAACATGTTCAATACGGTGTATCCAATCTTAGGGATACGGCGTATAAATAAAAGTCTGTTGTACATCACCAAGTTAGTTTTACCCCAGCCTAACCAATACATCATATTCAATTAATGAATTACGCCGTATCATTCTCCATATCTGGACACGACCTTCTTGAAATTTTTTCCTAACCCTCTAACACTACAAAAGTAGTTTTCTCCTTTTATTCATATATCTACAGGTTTGGTGAAGTATATATAGTGGTGGTTTACTGATAAGGATTTAAAACATACGTTTTTAGGGGGTTTACTAATAAGAAAAAAAGTTGGCCGATCAACTGACCAACACTTGGAGGAACATGGTAAGAATACCTTTGTTGATGGGTTGAATACAACATCTATGGTGATCAACCCTAATGAAAATATCACTACTAGTGATGCTATTGGTAATGCTAATATCACTAATAGTGATGCTATTGGTGGTGATGGTGGTGTTACCTTAGACCAATCTGATGGTGTGTCGCTTGATCATGTGCATGCTACTAAGAAAACGAGCTTTGATGTTTCCTTCCAGTCACAAGATTTTGGTACAGGCTATAATGAATACATGGAGAAACGTGGTGGTAAGGTTACTAATGCTACTTCTCAATCAGTTCCTTCTTATGAAAGTGATTAAAGAATGCTCGTTTTGATAATACTCTATATGGTTACTTTCTTGGTAAACGGATTGCTTTTTTGGTTGTTGATTACTATGTGCGTAATGTGTGGGCTAAATATGGTATTCAAAAGGTTATGATGAACTCTGAGGGCTTCTTTTTCTTCAAGTTTACCACTAAGAAAGGTATAGAAGATGTCCTTGAAAATGGGTCGTGGATGATTAGGATTGTGCCTATAGTTCTTAAACCGTGGACTATGAATACTAATCTTCTTAAAGAGGATTTGACTAATATTACAGTGTGGGTTAAGTTCCATGATATTCCACTTGCTATGTTTTTTAGTCTTCTTGCCACTTTGATTGGAACTCCTAAATTGCTTGATGCTTACACTAGTCAAATGTGCATGGAATCTTGGGGTTGTAGTAGTTTTTCTAGGTGTTTGATTGAAGTGAAGGCAGATGAGGTACTTATGGAAAGTCTCACTATTGAAATACCCCTACTTGATGGGTCGGGTTCTACTATTGAAAAGGTTCATGTTGAGTACGAGTGGAAACTGCCTCGATGTGACATTTGTAAGCTATTTGGTCATACTCTGGATAACTATCCTAAATTTGTTCCTCCTCCAGTTCAGCCTACAGATAGGGAATTTGGATGCTTTTACTAAGCTCCAAGGCCTTGGTAGGAATTAATTTTGTTTTCGTAGGAGTTTAATGTTATCTTTTGAGTATTTGTTTATTTTCTTATTTAGAGAATAGGAAGTATCTTGTTACGTAAGCTTTTTCGCCTATGTAAGGGGCTGAGATATGGGATTCACTCATATCCTTTGTACTTAAATGTTTTTTGGAGTAATATATTTACCGGGTCTTTTGACCTTTTACCCAAAAATAATATCTTAATTCAGTAATATGTTAGAACGTTTAGATAACTAATTGCATTATATCTTATAAACGGTGATACTTTATATATAATATTTCTTAACGAAATGCCTCATTATATAATTTCGTACAGGGCCCGCAAAAATTTCGCCGATTCATGGAACGGCCCTAGGAAAAAGATATTTCTTGTATTAAAATTTTTAGCACTTTCAAGAATTCATTTTCCTTCTCCAAAATAGGACTAAGTCCTAGATTTATAATCTATTGGTTTAGCATAGTTCTTACTTAAACGAATAACTTTGGTTTTGTGTTTAAGTTTAGTGAGGAGATCACACACGTACTTGTCATTCAATTCCCAAGTGTTATTCCGCAAACACTTGGGTAGAATTCTTTGATTTATACCAATAACGAGTTTAAACATTGAAAATTATATTTATGTGTTTTAAGTGCTCATTTATATTAACTGTCAACATGGTAAACTATATCTTAGACATGTTACTAAGTTGTTTAACTAACTAATAGTTAAATAACTTAGTAAGTGGGAACAACAAAAATCATTTGCAGCAACTAAATGTGAGAGGGTTGTATAGTAATGATGTATATGAACATGGATATATGTTTATATATATATTTCAATTCTAAATTGTTATCCCCACATATATATAATCCTTGATAACTATCATTTTATTAGATGCCGACTTATTCATTAGTTAAGCTTTGTTTCTTGTATAAGAACCTAAGAAGCATCTACTCTAAGTGGACCAAGTACTTTCAGCAATCAATTAGGCAACCCTCTGTTGGAATTTAGTTCAATTGAGGGATATGATCATACTTAGAAATGTGTTTGGAGGTACGAAGTGTACACCCATTAAGTCCCTGATTACCCTGACTCTTATAGTGGTTAAGTAGTTACTAATTCTAGTAATAATGTTAATACTGTTGGGCAGAGTTACTACTGCTAGTAGTAATGTTAATACTATTGGGCATAGTTACTACTACTAATGAGATTGTTAATACTGTTGGGCAGAGTTACTACTGCTAGTAGTAATGTTAATACTCCCAGTGCAGAGTTACTACTGTTGGCACAAGTTAGTACTGCTGGGCAGTTACAATCTCGTAATTAAGACCAGATTAACACGTCTTGTAACCACTATGGCTATAATGAAGGAACATTATGAGGAGGTTAATTGGCTGATTAATTCTCACAATTCCATAGACTAAAGAGTAAATATATCCTATAAATAGGATTCACATCTGCATGGAAAAACATACAAAATATAAACACTTGAAAGCAAACAGGTTCTTGATTTGTGCCTAAAACAACAACACCACTTGGTCTTATCCCACAGAGATATTTGAGTAACCCAGGCACAGGCTCAAATAGTTTCTATTGGTAAGTGATAACACAATTTCAAGTGATATTCGGTACTCATTGAGTATCTACACCCAAGTGGGAACACTCTTGTAAGAAACCAACAATCAATAGAAATTATATAGTGATAATCAATGGTTGTTGCTATGAGGCAAATGGCTGCTAATTTCTCCAAACTGGATAAGTTTGAAGGGGTGGATTTCAGAAGATTGGCAAAAGAAGATGCACTTCTTGTTGTCAAGCATGAGCGTGGTGTATGTCCTGAGCACTCCTATTCCTGATAATGGGGATGATGCAACTGTGGAGGTGATGCGCGTATAACGCGTTCGGGGTCAAAGGAACTTCCTTTTCGTCGAGCAAGTTTTTCAACACCCTAAGCAGTGAACCTAATCGTTGTTGTGTAGTATTGGGTAAGCCTCGGGTATTAATATCGTTCTCTAGGGGAATAGGAATGCTAGTGAGAGATGTACTACGCTAAGGTTGAGGTTGAAAAAGATTATTTTTTATCTTTTTATAATTTTTTTATAAAGCTAAGGGTAAAATCTCAGGGTTTGGATTTGGGGTTTTTGGTACTTCTACCGATTACTTCTACTATCTAATTATCTAACTAATGGGTAGTCTATGTCTATTGATGTGTGCTCGTATGATGATTAAAAATGTGTCTACCTAGATACTATTACTCCCTAGTTATCTTTTATTGGTGGTTGAATTGTCACGTCCTTATTCTTAACGCATTGTGTCTTCTAAGGTCGTAGGGTATGCTTTTATCCCTAACTCTATGAGACTACCTTAAGGTTATTGCCTACGAAATCTCTAGGATTCATAAACTAACTCTAAGGTTATCTTTGGATATTTAGTCTACAACTCCGCTAAGTGAATATAAACTAAGGTTCACAAAGATTATTCAAGCATTAAAAACACAACGATAGCCTAGTGCAATCCTAAGCCAATTACAATTAAGATAAGAGACAGCCAATCATGTTGGAATCACTCCTAAACCTTATTCAAGTGTTAGTGATTCATATGTAATAGTTAGCTTAATATGGCCTTTATGTTAGTAATTATGCTTAGGCTTATGTAGAAGGCCCATAAGCCTAGGCCCAAGTCCATAAGAGAAAGTAAGGGACTAGGAGTGTTGCCCTAGCTCCCTCTCCTATAAATACCTTGTAATAACCCTCACTTGAGGGTTGGTTGTTCACTTCACTCTTACATTTACGCATAACCTTTCATACATCCTTATACGTGTGTTTGTGAGTTGTTCATCCGATCACTTCTCTTCTCTATTTCTTCTATTGATGCTTGTGTTACTAATATGGTGACCTAACAGTGGTATCATTCGCCAAATAGTTGGGTGAACATATTTGTTTTTTAAGTTCTTTTTTGTTTTGGTCATACGCGTAAAACAGGTTCCATCTTTCTCACGTTTAAAAACGTATTTTTTACACTTTTTAATCCAAGATTCTTGTCCTTTCAACGTTCTAAGATGTTAAAATAACTGTTTTTTGGCAAAAAGTTTCAAACTTTATGTGTAGATATTTGTTTTTAAGCTTGGTTTTATACGTGGTACTAGTTCTACGCGTAACTGTTTTTTAAGCTTTAGATCATCAAGTTTCACACTTTTGTGTTATTTTGGTGATATTAAAGCTATTTCATCACAAAAATCTGGTTTGGAAACATCGGTTGGCAGAATTCATTTTTGGCGAATTCCTACGCGTACGAAAACCCTAATCTTACGCGTAACTTGTCCTTGGTTTGATCTTCAGTTTTCGTGGTTTACTCCGTGTTTTCTTGCTTGGATAAGCCTGAAAACACGTCGACTTTGGATATCTTTTGCACTGTGATAGTGTAAAAGATCACTTGGGAAAAACCCTAAAATTACGCACAAGCATAAGCTTACGCGTAGAATTTTTTACGCCAAAGATTTATCTTACGCCTAAGCTTTGTCTTACGCATAAGTTAATCCTACGCCTAACTTCTTGTTTACGCATAACTTTAGTGTTTTCTCCTTACTTACGCATAAGCTAATCCTACGTGTAACTATTGCTGTTACGCGTAACTTTAGTGTTTTTACGCATAAGTGGTACTTGGCTTTTCTGTGATTTCTACGCCTAAGGACTCTTCATCAACAACGGTTCATCCGACTACGAAGATCCATTTCACAACACAAGTTTTCATCATGTCACAACCACCATACTCTAACTATTTTCCCTACACTTATCATCAACAACAACAATAACAACTAAGTCCACAACATCAACAATTTAATCATCAACAACAAATTTATCAACAAAAATTTAATCAACAACATACCCTACAACTTGGAGAAATTCCACAACCTCAAATGGTTCAACCTCCACCTAGTCTTCAAGTACAACCTTACACAAACTTCTACAATCAACATCTATCCAGGAATACTATGAAGGAACCGACATGGTTTGGCAAGATGTGTGAAGCCTTAAGTAGCCAACAATCAATTCATGAAGCCGGCTCACTTGATAGACCTCCAATGCTTACTCCCGGTAATTATGATCAATGGGTTATAAGGTTCTTTAGGTTTTGTGATCTAAAGAAGCCACATGGAAAGTTCTTAAAGAAGGTCATTATGGAAGGTCCATTTCAGATGCCTATTGTTATTATAACCGCAGATCCAGATGCTAATCCACCAAGAGATGCTGTCACCAACATTGCAACTATCTCAGACCTCACTGGTGATGAACTTCTACACTTTGAAGCCGATGAACTAGCAATGCAATACATCCTTTTGGGACTACCCAATCCGATCCTTCAAAGTGTTGATGCTCAAAAGATAGCTAAAGCAATGTGGGAACACATTCATCTTCTAATGGAAGGCACAACACTCAATCAGGAATACATGGAATCCAAAATCTACTTGGCTTATGAACACTTCATGATTGAACCCGGAGAGACATTAGAGTCTTATCATCATCGCTTTTCAGACATCATTAATGATTTGGACAAACACAACATCATCATGCCTCGAATTGTTGTCAACACTAAGTTCCTAAGTAGTCTTGGTCCGGAATGGGAGAAGTATGTCATTTTTCTCCGTCAAGCTAAGAACCTTCATCATGCTACATACGGATTGTTCTGCGACTATTTGAAGCCTCACCAAAAAGAATTTGACAAAGAAAGGACTATCCGTGGACTCCCGACTTCACAGATAATTCCTGATAATCAACAACTTGCTTTGTGGGCTCAAACTAATCTTCCTCCTCAAACAGCTCAGCAACCAGCTCCTCAACCAACTGCAACCATCACACCATATGATCAGTCACAGCAACAACCTCAACAAATTCTATTGGTTCCATACAACAACAACAATGCTCAAGCACTTTATAGTGAAGCTGATGAGGACTCTGCTGCTTTCGATGAATTGCAACAAGGATTTGTTATGATTGCTAAAGCCTTCGGTCGGTATACAAACAAATCTAACAATCGCATTCGTTCCTCATCCAACACAAGGAATCAAGCTGTTGTGAACAATGGACGTGTTGAAGTTCAGAACCGTGGTTATGGTCGTCAGATGGGAGGTGGTCAAGGGTTTAATGCTATTGGAAGGAATAACCAGGGTGCTCCACAACAACAGAGAGATCAAGTGGTTGAACAGGGTAATGCTCAGAATGGGGTTAATGGTCTTCGTTGTTATAACTGCAATGAAAAGGGTCATCTGGCTAATGCATGTCCTAAGCCGAGGACAAGAGGCAGTGCTTATTTCAAAGAGGCTTTGCTCTTGGCTCTTAAGGATGAAGCTGTGGAACTCTTAACAACAAGGAACAGAGCTTTATGGCAGATGCAGACTCTGATGATGACATGGAAGACTTGCAGGCTAATGCAGCAGTGATGTTGATGGCACAAATGCAAGCTCTACACATGAGTGACACAGGCCCAGTGTATGACACGGATGGCTTGTCTCAGGTACCTGAACAAAATATACTCATCCCTGATCTGATATCTCCGCCAATTTCTCCATCCGACCAGGATCAGAGTGTTCAACATGAGCAATCCACATCTCATTCTGATGATTATCAAATAGATCCCGTCGTTATATTTGACGATCAAGATGACCTTATGGTTAATATTGATAATCAAGTTGACTCCGTGATTATATTTGATGATCTAAATAATGATCATGTTGAGGCTCACGTTGAACAAAATGAGCTTCGGTCTAATAGAGAAATTGAGCTCCTGACCTTAATTAAAGACCAACACTCTCGGTTGGAAATTTGCACGAAATTAAAAGAGAAAAATGCACTGTTAATTAGGGATAATGAATGCTTACTTCGACAAATCAATTTTTTTAAAACTCAAGAAAACCGTGAAAAAGGTTTTGAAGTCGCTTTTGCTAAATCTCATCAAAACGAAAAATCATTAGAATGACAGATACATGATCTAGTCGCTTCCAAGAATGCTTTGTAGTCTCAAGTAGAACAACTGAAACATGAACATAAAAAACAACTTAACGCTCTTACTTTGGAAACTCAAAAAGCCAAGGCTGAGTTGTTAACTTGTCAAAAACAGTTCTCTAAGTACAAACAACATTCCACGAAACGAATAGATAACTATCTTGAGGAAATTGTCGACTTGCAAACCAAAATCAAAGAGTTTCGAAATGTTGTTTACAAACATGGTGAGTCAATCACAACCATTCAAAAGTTTACTTTTAAACCTAATCCAAATAGATATGGACCAATTCTTGCTGATTACAAACCTAAGTTTTCAAATAGAGCATTTAAACCAAATCCTGAAGTTTATAGTGCAGAACATAGAATTGATGATTCAATTATGACTGTTGTTGAATATAATCGCATGGAGAAATTAGATGCAGATGACGAGATTCGGTCAAAAATGGAAAATGTCGTTTATAACAAACCATTTAAACTATTCAAAAGCCGTTACTTTTGTCAAACAACAAGATACTTCTAACGAACCTTTTGTTATCACACCAGTTTCTGAAGTTAGTCCCAAACAAAATGGTGCACAAATTAATGGTCCTTTACCTTCACTTAGTGAAGTTAAAACAAAAGCCAAAAGTTGTCGCGTCATAAAATACTTTGACACTTTCTTATCTGACCTCAAAATTTTGGAACGTGAGATTGAATTTCATTCTGAAATAAAAGTTAAACATTTTCAATCGCCAATGGCGCGAGAACATCGAGACATTCTTCAGAAAAGACTTTTACCCCATGTTAAAAATTTGAAAACTTGTGCACTATATTGGGAAAAGGATTTTCACAAGGAACTTGGTCTCATGAAAACCGTTTTCGAGAAAACATAAACATCGATTTCAAATACTAAACGTAAAAAGAAATTGTTGCGAAAAGATGTTGATCGACTCTTGGAAAATGTTATCTGTGCTGATATCAATAATCTGGTTTTATTACAATCTGTTGCATATGCATCTGATCATATCACTGCTGATTTTGTTGCAATTGTTGAGAATACTGATAATGTGCTTCAAATCGAGTCTTTAAAAGCTGAAAATGAACGACTGTTAAACGAACTTTCAAATTCAAAACGTCGTCTTCAATGGTGTCAAAAAGATTGTCAAAATCATGAACTTGCTTTGCAAAACAAAATCCACCAGTTGAAATCAAAACCCTTTAATCCAAAACTGATGCAACTGGATGATTAAAACGTGTCTTTTAAGTGTCAAATCTCAAAATATGAACATGAACTTTCAAAAGTTAAACATGAATATGGTGTCATATTTGATTTACTCAAACAGACTCGTGATAAAGCATCAAATGAACTTGATCATTATCTTGCACACACTAAAGAAGTCATGAATTTTGCTGGAAATCTTCGTTCTGAAAATCAAGATTTGGTGCACACTATCATTAAATTACGGGAAATGTTAGGAAAGTATGAACAAGTTCAGCCTAGCATCATTAAGAGAATTGCACCTGTAACACTTAGCAAACGTGAACCCAGAATGCCTACTGACCAAACACAAGTTACTAATGTGCTTCCCTCTACTAAAACAGGAATAGTTTCCTCTTTTCCAAATGTCCGCACTTCACAGCCTAGAAGCAATACAAGGAAGAATAGGAAGTTGTGACCTAAGAAAAGACAAATAAAGAATGCTGAAGTAGAAGAACACCGTAGGACTTTGAATAAGACTCCAGTTGCACCCACTTTAGATATTGCGTCTAGCAAATGTAATGGAAAAAGTGTTGTAACTAATGCTGAACCCTTAAGTACTTTTGATATTCAGTCTAATGCATCTTGTGTTATTTGTCGTAAAAGTATGCTTTCTGATTGTCATGACAAATGTGTTGCTAGAGCTATCTTATCTCGTTTACGGAATCCTAAGACCCTGACTACCTCTAGGCCCACTACTGCTTCTAAGTCTGCGCTTGGTAAACCGCCCTCTTTAGATTCTAAGAAACACATTGATGTCCCTGTAGCTCCAGTCTCACCTCCAAGGAATGTAGTACCACCTAGTGCATTCACTAAGACTAAAGCTAAGACTAGTTGGAGATGGCAGAAATGGATACATAATACACTAGGATTTAAATGGATTCCTAAAGTCATTGATGTGTGTATTTCTACTATAACTGCTTCGGAACCCTCTAACACTTCGGGTTCCACATCTACTTCTATTCCATCTGTGTCGTCTGTGTGTAATGCAGGTGATACAGATCATCCTTTGGATTGTTGATAACGGATGTTCCCGACACATGACAGGCAATCTTAAACTGTTATCAAACTTTATTACAAAGTTCATTGGCACTTTCAGATTCGGGAATGATCACTTCCCAGCTATCATGGGCTACGGAGATTATATCAATGGCAATATTGAAATTAGCAGGGTTTATTATATGGAAGGCCTCGGTCACAATCTCTTTTCAGTCGGTCAATTCTGTGACGGAGATTTGGAAGTTGCTTTTAGGGAGAAAACTTGTTTCATTCGTGATTTACAAGGAAACGATCTTATGTCTGGCTCTGGCAATTCTAGTCTATACACAATCTCAATGCAAGACATGATTGCTTCATCTCCCATATGTCTACTTTCAAAGGCAACATCAACAAAATCCTGGCTATGGCACCGTCGTCTCTCACATTTAAACTTTCAAACCATCACCAACCTTGCTCGACACAAACTTGTTGAAGGTCTCCCGAGATTCTGGTATTCCAAAGATTACCTATGCTCAGCCTGTGAACAAGGGAAAAGCACTCGTGCTCATTTTCCTTCAAACGTGGAACACAACTCTCAGCATGTGCTTCATCTTCTTCACATGGATTTGTGTGGCCCGATGCGCGTGCAAACGATTAATGGCAAACGCTACATCTTGGTAATTGTTGATGACTACTCACGATGGACTTGGGTCTACTTTCTTCGAAGTAAAGATCAAGCTCCACAGATGATCATCACCTTTCTCACGAAAATTCAAGTTCAGCTCCGGAATACCGTCTGACAAATCAGAACAGACAATGGAACTGAATTTGTAAACCAAACTCTTCGAGATTTTTATGAGAAAGTGGGAATTGAGCATCAGACATCTATTGCACGTACACCAGAATAAAACGGAGTTGTTGAAAGACGAAACCGTACGTTAGTGGAAGCTGCAAGAACAATGTTAATCAATGCTAAACTTCCAGATTACTTGTGGGCAGAAGCTGTATCAACTGCATGCTATACTCAAAATCGTTCAATGATTACAAAACGCCACAACAAAACACCTTTTGAGCTTATCCACAACCATAAACCGAATCTTAAACACTTTCATGTATTTGGATCCCTTTGCTACCCAAATAATGATCGTGATGACTTTGGAAAGCTCAAAGCCAAAGCTGACATTGGAGTCTTTATAGGATATTGTGAAAATTCTAAGGGTTTCCGGATCTGGAATCGTCGTACAAAGCATGTTATGGAAACGATTCACGCTAATTTTGATGAACTTACTGAGATGGCTTCCGAGTATAATAGCTTGGAACCCGGTCACAACCGCTTAAACTTCCCCCAAACCCCATCATCAGCTGAAACAAGCCCTCAGCTTACTCGTCAACAAATGGAAAGACTATTTTCTCCTCTGTTCAGTGACGACATTGATGAACGTGCTCCAGGTGTATCCGTTGTTTCCGCTGCTCAACCTGATAATACACTTATACCTGATACACCTGCTACAACAACTACTGTTGAAGAAGCACCACCAGTTGACTCTACTACAACAGTTGAACAAACTGCTTCCAATGACGTTGAACCAGCTGCTGATGTTCTTAATGAAGTACCCCCACCTGCAGATTTTGATCCAAATGCATTCTTTAACCCGTTTGCCAATGAAACTGCTGCACCTGATGTCGCGGAATCATCAACAAACCATTTGAATCCTCAAAATCTGCACAACGTATACCAATATCAACCCTCTACACATCGTTGGACAAAAGACCATCCTCTTGAAAATATTATTGGCAACCCTAATCAACCAGTGGTTACGAGACAACGTCTTCACACAGATGGTGAACATTGCATTTATGCACTCACTGTCTGCCAATCTGAACCTAAAAACATTAAGGACGTAATGACAAAAGACAACTGGATTGAATCCATGCAAGAAGAACTCAACCAATTCAAACGTCTTGAAGTATGGGAACTGGTTGAAAGACCAACAGGGGTCTACGTCATTGGTCTCAAATGGATATGGAAAAACAAATTGGATGCTGAAGGGAACATAATCAGAAATAAGTCATGTCTGGTGGTTAAGGGTTATAAACAGGAAGAGGGAATTGACTTTGAAGAATCATTCGCTCCGGTTGCTCGTGTTGAGGCTGTTCGGATTTTTCTCGCATTCGCGGCTCATATGAACATAACGGTCTTTCAAATGGACGTCAAAACTGCTTTTCTGAATGGGCAACTGAAAGAAACAGTTTATGTCAGCCAGTCAGAAGGATTCGTTGATCCCGAGTTCCCGAACCATGTCTACAAACTGAATAAAGCTCTGTATGGTCTCAAACAAGCTCCTCGGGCGTGGTACGATAAGTTATCATCATTCCTCATTGCCAATAAATTCACCAAAGGTTCGGTTGATCCCACACTTTTCATACAATATCACGGGACTCACATCTTAATCGTTCAAATCTATGTGGATGACATCATTTTTGGGTTAACACATTTAAAATACTCAAATGCTTTTGCAAAATTAATGACAAAACATTTTGAAATGTCAATGATGGGTAAACTCACATTCTTTCTAGGAATGCAAGTTCATCAATCACCCCATGGTATTTTTCTTGAGTCAGTCCAAATATGCCCTTGAACTGTTAAACAAATTTGGAATGCAAAACTGTGACACCTATGCCACACCAATGGCTCATACCAAGAAGCTAGACACTGATTTACATGGGAAATTGGTGGACCCTACCAAATACCGTAGTATTATTGGGTCTCTCATGTATCTAACAGCAAGCAGGCCTGATATTGTGCTTGCCGTATATCTTTGCTCCGGTTATCAGTCAAGACCAACTGAAACCCACCTCTCTGAGGCTAAAAGAATCCTCTGATACATCAAGGGAACCATTAACTTGGGAATCTAGTATCCGAAGGATTCTGGTTTTGAACTAATAGCTTTTTCAGACGCTGATCACGCAGGATGCTTAGATTCATGGAAAAGTACTTCAGGAGCACTACAATTTCTTGGTGATAAACTGGTGTCATGGCAATCGAAGAAGCAGGATTGTACATCGCTCTCCTCAACAGAAGCAGAATATGTAGCCATGTCGGCATGTTGTGCTCAAGTCATTTGGATGAGAACACAACTCAAAGACTATGGTTATGTGTTTGACAAAATTCTGATGTACTGCGACAATCGGAGTGCCATTGCGATCTCGTGCAACTCAGTTCAACATTCGAAATCAAAGCACATCGATCTTCGATATCATTTCATCAAGGACCACGTGGAACAGGGTACTGTTGAATTATACTTTGTGAGTACAGAATACCAATTGGTAGATCTTCTCACCAAAGCCTTAGCTCCTACTAGGTTTAATGAGTTGATCCACCGGATTGGTATGCGATGTTTGACTCAAGAGGAACTGGATGAACTCTTAAAACATTCTTAAAAACCAGTCAAACACCAAAACATCTTTTGTAAATATCTTTCAAAAACAAAATACAAAAATATAAAACCTGGTAAAACAACAAAAATATTCTTCTATCTATATTTCTTCAAACATGGCAAGTACAATTCTTCCGTCAACTCTCACATCTTTCAAAATTCAGTATTTTTTCGATCAAGTGTTGAGGGGGAGAAAACAAATATTTTTCAGTTTCATAAAACCCTTGTACTTGCATGTTATCTTATCCCGGTTGTTTCTTTAATAATGGTGGTCACTTTTCTGGTTTACTAACACTCCTCGGACTTATATTTATAAACTTTCATTATTTCTTAAGTCGAGGGGGAGTGTCGTCAAATTTATTTCCAAATATTCTTAGTTTGGTAACCAAAATGGAAGTTTAAGGCATTGGATTTAAATGATATAGGTGGAGGGACTGAAAGTGTCAAAAGTTTAAAGTATTTTCTAATAAAACTATCCACCTAACATTTACTCTTCACATTTATTATACTCACCAAACTCATCCTACGCATATAAATCATTCTTCAAATCCGGTTACTTGATCATCAACTTGTAAGTGATTATGTGTTTATAACAAGTTTTTAAACAATGGTTTTGAATCTTTCACAAATCCAACGGTTAAAACTTGAGATTTAGTGATTTTAGTGTTCTACGCATAAGTGTATGAACACATAATCGTGTTTGAGTGTTTTTGGTTAAAATAGTTATGTCAAAACGTTCATTTAATAACTATGAGTCCATTTTTATCATCAATACTCGCCCAGAAATACGAATTGCTTGATATTGTGAATTAGGGTTCATGCGTTAGTTTGGGGGTTTTCATATGTGAACGTTTTTGGTGATAAAGATTGTTGTATGAGGTTGCTTTCAAGTTGAATTGATCATATTTATGCCCAGAAATTACCCAGAAACACTAATGATTCATAAATTAGAAACTAGGGTTTATGTTCATACGGTTTGGGTATTTTTGATTCATGACCTATTTGATGTTAAAACTTGGATAAGACAACTTAATAGGCTTCTTAGACTTACCAAAATCATTTTGGTGCAATTCCTATGGCTAAATCTCTTACTCGTAGAAATTAAACCTTAGGGTTTAGGTTTACGCATAAGGGTTTTTACGCGTAACTGTTTGATGAGTTGTTCATGCTTGATCTGATGAATATTGAATGTATGTATTAATAATTGGTGCTATGATTAACTTATTTCAGGTTTATTACGTGTGAAATTCAGAATCAAGGTTATTAGCAATCTACGCATAAGGATCACCTTACGCGTAGAAGGTTATGCGTAAGAGTAATCTTACGCGTAACTGTTACGCGTAAGGTTCTACATATGGGACTACGCGTATCCTGTGAAGGATATGTGTAAACAGTGACCTCTACGCATAAGGTCTACTCTTATGAGTAAGCCTTACGCGTAAGGTTTTATACGCGCTTACGCGTAAGCTCTACGCATAAGGTCCCCTTTTCCTACGCGTAATATTTCTTACGTGTAAGTAAGGGTCCTACGCATAAGCTTGCGTTTTACGCGTACACCTATCCTGTTTACGCATAAGCTGCCATTTCTACGCCTAAGCCTTGTTTTAACCTTAATTATGAATTGTTACGCGTACAAACTTGTGAATAAATAAATCATAACGCCAAGAAACCAATAATGTCACTAATAAGCTTAAATGTTTAACAAGTTGTGAATAATAAGTGAAAACATGGACTTTAAAACTTAAAGTTAATCAACTCACGTAACTTATCACGACGTCATTGGACTATTAGACAAACAAGTGACATTGGACTCGTAACAATCATCGACATATCACATTCAATAATTAGACAATATAACCATATGTTGACTAACATAATGTCTTTCTATATGTTGGTTCTTTTGGCTAAATATCTTTCAAATCACGACATGGACGCTCAAATGCAGAATGTGGATGCACAAAATGTTCTCACCGTTGCTGATATCTTCCCTAATGGCTATCCAATGAAAATTGGAAAGAACAATCTTCGTGTTGACTTTGAAACTCTCACCTGCTTAGAATCTTCTTGCTTGATTGCTGTGGATATTCTGAAGAATCATTCTTATCAGAACATGCTCTCTAATTCTGCTACAGTGCCTGAGATCTACATTCATCAGTTCTGGAACACAATGCAAAAGATCAAAGGACAGAATGTTGTGACAGTGACGATCAACCACAAACAAGTCACCATCACACCTGCAGACTTAAGGACTGTTCTCCTTATTCCCGACATCGAGCCTACCGATTACGTTGCAACACCAACTGAAGAGACTGTTCTACAATTCATGATCGACATTGGTTATGACGAAGCTACATAAGTAATCACTAAGCATTCATACGTGGATCTTAAGAATATTCCTCAACCCTGGAGAGCTCTCTACATCATCATCACCAAATCTGTTTCCGGTCGTGACAGTGGCTATGAGCATCCCAAGCTCATGGAACTGCAGATCTTTTGGGCTTTGATCAACATGAAGCACATCGAAATTGAAGCTCTGATATGGGACGACATGATGTCATTCCTCAAAAAGCTTGGCTTAAAGATTCCTTATATCAAATATACAAAACTGTTGATCCAAAGAGTACTTGGACTTAATCCTGATATCCCCAAGAGACTCAGTGACCCCAACAATCACGACATGTTGTATGAACCTACTCTAACAGTCAGATTTAAGGAATCAACAACAAAGAAACAAGGTGTTGTGTTACCGAATCACCTTCTCTCTGATGAAATCAAACAGCTTTACTCATACAAAAGGTATCTGCTAGCAGTTGATGAAGGCAAAGTTGGTCTTCTCGATGACAAGTCTTCTGGTACACCTACTAGGAAAACCAGAAGAGGAAGTGCAGGAAGTGCTGCAACCACTGAGAGTCCAAGAAAGTTTCCTAAAAGGAATCCTGGACGTAAGAGTACAGTTCCTTCAAAGAAAGCTATCCCTATTCCCAAATCTGAACCGCAACGAAAGCTAAAGGATGAAAGCTCTGAGGAAACGGAATCAGAAGAAGAAGTAACTTACTCTGAAACAGTCAAAGATTACACTCAGACACCTACAAAAAGCCTTCAAGTCCCAAAGGTGATAAAGGAAAGACTCCAGTGATTGAGCACAAAGAAGAAAGCTCTGATGAAGAGCCTCTAGATACTGATACTGATTATAGGAGGAAGTTCAAATTCATTAGACTCCAACACGTTGCGAAAGAGTTTGAAAAGGATCAAATGGGTGGCCCCGGAGGGTCAAGTGGTGATGTTCAATCTACACCAATTCCTGATGCGGTTAATCAACCTGATAAGGGAACTGGTGCCACCACTCTTGAGCAACAACAAAAGCAACAGGAGGATTCTATTGAGTATGACATTGAAGAACCAGAAACTGAAAAGTCAGAGAAAGAAAAAGCTGATAAAGAAGCTGCAGCTGAAGCTAAAGTTGATGAAGAGGCCGCAGCTCAAGCTAAAGCAGATGAAGATGCTAGGATTCAGGCTGAAGAAAAAGCTAAAACTGGACAAGATGACGAAGTGAATTATGATGATTATCTTCTCAACAGTCCAACTCGTTCCAAGGAGAAAACTTCTGAACCTCCTAAGGACCCTGAACCTCCTCATGAGTCTTCATCATCAGCTTCATCCTCTCACTCTTCACCACCACCATCCAAAAGATCAACCAGATCCACATCCAAATCAGTAAAGAAGCCCAACGGCCTCTTGGATCTCTCATGCTAAGACTCGAATGGTTAAAGCTGTCAAGCAGGTCAGAAAGAAAGACGTGCTTTACAGAAAGCTGAATTTTCTCGCTGACCAGGTACAGTATCTTCATGACGAAAATGACAATATGAAAGAAGAAAGGGAATACATCCAGAAGTTCATGCAACGAGATCTTCAAGGGGAAATGAACGAGATGATCAAAGGTTACACTCATAAGTACCTTCTTGACATCGTTCCTGGAGTTACAAAGGAGATGTTTACCAAACAACTCTATCCGAATCTATTACATTTGGCCAAGCAAACTATGAGATCAACACCAATGCATGTCAACATCAACCCAGTTGATCCCATAATATTCTCAGATGTTGAATTGGTTAACAGGCTGGTAGCTCAAATGTCTAAACGCTCTGCAACATTTACTTTTTCTGAAGGTAAATTGTTTGAAGCACCGCTGGAATACCAACTCAAATCAGCTTACAGGGAAGAAGCTCAAAGGCCTAAAGTTCCAAGAGACGAAGAAGATAAGGATAAGGATAAGAATGACGAGCCTAAACGTCCAAAGAAGTCTGGTGAATCATCATCCATGCAACCTCCACCCCAAAGGACTCCAGTTCAACAAAGATCTCCTCCTCGCTCTTCTACTGACAAACCTCAGGATTCTGAGTTACCACCCCAGACTCAGAAAACCGGTGATCACTTTGAGTATACGGGTGGTGACGATGAGGAATTCCATGAGCCCCAACAACAACCCACCTCTCCCGACAAAGTTAAGAAACCAGAATCCTCATCTAGGCCTAAGAAAAAGAAGAAGAAGGCGCCCAAGGCTGACGTCGTATCATGGCTAGACGAGGATGACACTAATGAAAACGACTGGTTTTCTACACTTGTTAATTCTACTCCCTATCCATTTGAAGGTCAAGATCTGGTAGACGGTAGTACATTGGAGCATGCAAAGTTACTACAAGAAAAATTCTGAGTGAAGAAGATGACGAAATCAGAGTTGAAACGAATCAAGAATGAAGCCTTTCAACTGCTAAAAGACAGCTCAGAAAGTGCCATCGAGGTTGAATACCATCTTGAAAACATAGCACGAGCCATGTCCAACAACATTGATTGGCTCAACCCTGAAGCAAACATCGACTTCTCCAGGAAAGACAATGCTCCTTACTACACCGACTGGTCTAAACCTCTACCAACGATTGGCCAACCACATCAGCCTAAGATTCCATTTCGCTACTTCTTCAACAACGACTTGGAATTTCTTCTACACGGCAGTGATGGTTCAAGAAAATATGCTACATCACTGACACTTCCGTTCCCGGCAGCCATATACTTTAACTGCATAGCCATCGAGGAAAAGGCTACCCACATGTTTTCCAACAATGTGGAATTGTATGACCGTGATGCAATGTATGGGATTCACCATTGGCCGGAATGCCGAAGAATCTACTACAGAAGCTGCCATGTTCAGAAGTCTCAACATGAAGTGTTCAGTACTAAAGGAATCGTTGCTGTTATGCATGTAGCTCTTTCGTCTAAATGGGACTACACTTTCCTCAAGAAAATTGTGGTCAAAAGACAAGACGAAAAAGACTATGAATTCTGTGAAGCGGACTTTCAGAACTTGTCTCTCAACGACATTGAAGATCCGTATCTTGCCAAAGTACAAGGACGCATGAGATAATTCTCGACTGAAATTCAACGTGAATACATCAAGTCCTTGCTCATATTCATCAGAAGCATAGTGATACAGGAACGTGTAGAAGATCTACAACTTGCTGTTGAGTCGTATCAGACCCGTGTCAACTTCACCAAACCTCAGCTAGAACTTCCCGACATCAACCAGCTTCCACAATACACCCTAGTCAGCAAACCATTCGGAATAATTTACCGTAGTGAGCTACAACGAAACTGCTTGATGGCATGTAGAGCTCTTCACAAGTTTGGGGATCATACATTGAAGAAGGTTAGGGATGGCTTGGCTTATAGGTTGAAGGATATACATGAAGACATTGGGACACCAAAGCGATGGAACTCTCAGGACAGACGGGATGTGAAGAGGATCATCACCATGATTGATGAGAGGTTGTACAGAAGGGACCAGTTCATAACACTAGAGAGCTTTGTAGGTGGTCATCCCAGGATTACTCTCACCGGTTATCAACGCCCTGTTCGCATTCCTGGTGATATTACTGGACTACCTGGTACCCCTTAAACTGCTTCTATTTCATATTATTTTGGATGTGTGATTTTATATTGACTATGGCTTGTGCACACATAACAGTGTACAACCCGTTCTTGTAATGAAAGGACCCTGTGGTACGCTTCAGTGCCACAATCCTATAAAAGGAGCGAAAGCTTCTTACTTTTGAGTAAAACCTATCAAACCTTTCATTTTTCAAGGTTGTGCTCAAAAGAACAAGTACTTCCCCTTACGTTTTCAAAACCTCAAAAGTTAGTATTACCTGTTGAGGGGGAGTATTTGCTAAAAACTTTGTTCACAAAATTGTTCTTCGTGATAATCTTCCCACAAAACTCAAAATGGTCATATTTATTATCAAAACGTTATAAAAAATAACATTTATATGCCATTTTTAAGGGGGATAAAATTATTATGATAAGAAATATGTTGATTTGCTATTGTATCGTCGTGTGAAAAGACTTAACCCATGAACTGACAGGATCTGAACAGTCATACATTGAAAAGATTTGTCTTCCAAAGACTTATCCAAGTAAATTGTACATATTCGAGAAGCTCTTGATAGACATAAACTTTGACGGGTTTGACAACCTTTCGAGGTTTGTCCACACCTTCAAGGTAGTTATTAGAGCTAGTTGTCACCTAAAAGCTGACAATGTAACTCTTTAACTATGCAACGTAACTGTGTCCCTCGGGGAATTTTCTGTCTTGAGTCGATCAATTCAAAAAGTGCGCACTCTTTCCTCACTGTGCAGATTTCTATCAAAACTCTTAAGCACATGTTGAGGGGGAGTATTTCTGAAAATCTAAAACTCTTGAAGTGTTCAAACATGTTTTTCATTTACAAACACTTCGAGAGATTTTCATGAAAATGGTTTTATGGCAATGGAGTTATAAGGTGACTAAGGTTAGGAATAAATGTCCTATGATCCGCCAGAGCCGGAGGGATCTACCCAAGGACATCACAAATAGTTAGTACTTAGAAGTCCTTAGGTATGATTATAAAAATGAGAAAATGAGAATCGGAGAAAGAAGGAGTTAAAGAATTAAAAAGAAAAGCAAAGAAAAGGGTGAAAAGAAATAGCCCTCCAGATTATTCAACTTAGGGCAGACACCGGGTTCAATTCATATGCTACTGGTTGTCACTTGATGACGCCGGTATTAAAGATTAAAAGTCATCATGGACCCAGTGACGCATGCACTAAACCTTCTTAGCCACACAAGTTTCACCCAAAAGAAGCTTGTTTCATTATCACTGGGAACCCTACGTAAACTATCGGCTTTCTCTTAGAGATTGCTGGTATTGAAGAAGGAGACCCTCTCCCTAGTCTCCGCTCAGGAAAACCAAAACGCACTATTGAGTCTAGAGCCACAAGATTCATCAAAGGATCTCTTAGGTACACTTGACATTTCATCACTTGTTGCTCAACAATAAGAACAACAATGGTACATTATCGAGTCCTACACAGATCCTAGCAATCTGTCGAGAACATTTATGAGAAGTTCACATCTATGATCCTCAGTGATTGAATGGAAACTCCTGCCAAGGTCAACATTAAACAGCCCTGACAGCAGGTCGCTTCGGTAACTCCCCGTGGATTACGCTTAGTGGTCTCAAACGGTCTATAGTCGTGAGGTGATGCTTCGGTGTACCTCAGCGACTCATCTGAACCGTAGGTGTACTTCGGTACATCGCGTTATCTCACTTGTGGGACTCTGGTTCAGGAACGGCCTTTGTGAGAATTAGAGTTGTGTTTTCACACTATGCTATTAACACTCTTGAAGTTCAAACTTGTTAGTGCCGGAATCCGCTTATTACTAACCTTTCTTATGTTTACTTCTTACGGAAGCTCTGGAGCGGACTGATCGTGCAGATTCTCCACATGCTCATACCAACAACATCACTTATGGAAGTTCTCTCATAATCAAAACAAAGTCAGAATGATTCTTCCTCTACAAAGAATCTACAAAGTTTAAAGAATTAAAGAACTTCATCAACTGTAATCCAAAGTTAAAGAACGTGTGAGCATGTTGGAGAAAGACGTGGAGACACTGGAGCAGCGAAGCAGACCTGATGCAGATTACCACAACATACTATCACTTTCAAAGAACTAAAGAACATAGTAAATCAAGACGTCAAAGCAGATTACTTCAAAAGAAACAATTTCTCTACACTGGGGAGATTGTTCGAATCAAGACACCTCTTCTCACAAGAAAGAAGAATGTCAGAAGACGTCAAAGCTACTATTACATCAGCACCTACAACGTTTATCACTCATTCATTCATCACTAACACTTAGGGGGAGATTGTTGGAATCACTCCTAAACCTTATTCAAGTGTTAGTGATTCATATGTAATAGTTAGCTTAATATGGCCTTTATGTTAGTAATTATGCTTAGGCTTATATAGAAGGCCCATAATCCTAGGCCCAAGTCCATAAGAGAAAGGAAGGGACTAGGAGTGTTGCCCTAGCTCCCTCTCCTTTAAATACCTTGTAATAACCCTCACTTGAGGGTTGGTTGTTCAATTCACTCTTACATTTACGCATAACCTTTCACACATCCTTATACGTGTGTTTGTGAGTTGTTCATCCGATCACTTCTCTTCTCTATTTCTTCTATTGATGCTTGTGTTACTAATATGGTGACCTAACAAATCAATAACTAATAAGGTTTCATAGATCTAAGTAAACACACAAGAAATTTAGTCGGACATGTTAAACATGCAAGCATACATACATACAATCGAAGACATAATGAAATCAATGAAGTAAATAAATTATCTTGATGTAAAATAGGGTATGAGAACCCTAAGATACTGTCCAAACCGGACCAAAATCATTTTAGGTTTTTAATCCACAAGTCTACCTCCTATAGTTCTGAAAATTCGATTTCTATATATAATTTTACATTCGCGATGGCGTCACCTTATAGTTTGGACAACGTCAGATCGCCGTCATTAGGGTTTCGTCTTGGCCAAGTCATCATTGGGACGGAATCACGTTGTGGTTGTGACGCCGTCAGTCTTCAGCAGTGAGGTCGTCTGAATCTGGATCTAGGCCGTCTGAGAAGAAAAGTCTTCGTGACGCCTTTACTCTTCAAAGCCTGACGCCGCCAGGTGTAAAATCACAAAAAGGCTACTGAGTGTCTTAATCTTGACTTAGCCATTTTCTTCACATATTCACTCCTTTTCGTCCAAAAATGCATCATTCCAGCATTTTGCTTCCAAGAGACCTAAAAAGTGAAAAGGAACGAAATTAAGCTGTACGGATATAAAAGTGGGCTATTAAGGGCATAAATGACCCCTTTAAAACTGTACATTTTAAATCCTTATCAAATATCCCTACACTTGGTATTTGCTTGTCCTCAAGCAAATGTGCTTTTGGCCAATCAATTTATAAGTTAGGGGGCATAAAGCATTGGTTTAACATAATTCATAACAAGTAAAAGCACCGCAATAGTCATAACAAGAACGGAAATTATATACTAGCACCTCACAAGTGGTGTTTGGATTCTCTCATCTCTCGGGTGTATATGAAATATAGTAAATGGAAGTGGAAGATAAACACTCATTAACCGGTCATAATACATAGATTACCATAGGCTTGAGACCCCTCCACCGCTTTTGCGTAAGCATCTAGGAACAACTATCTAATAGGTGTTTTAAAGGGTTGTAACGTTAGGCTTACGGTTAGGGAAACAAAGGGTTTGTTTGGATAGGTGATTTAGTGGTGGCAAGTCAAGAATCTTATGTTACAAGCATGAAAAAATGGCGTTGCTAAGCCAAGACTCGACTCACTAAACTCTAGATAACTTTGAAATAAACAAACATAAATATAAAGATAGATGTAGGATGATAGCCCGTATATATATATATATATATATATATATATATATATATATTTTAACACCTTTTTTTTTGCATACACCATCCTATACGATAATATCAAAATATAAGGGATTTATAAGAGCATCCCTACACTTGAGTTTTTATTACTCTAACACTAAATTGACTCGAATTGAAAAGATCAAAACACTTGGAGTACATTATTACGTAAATAAAGGGAATTTAAATTTAACATTCTTTCCCGTCACCCCATAAAATTTAACTTTACCCATGAGTCCCAATCATCCCAAAACTGTGTACAAAAGATATGACTCGATTTAGCAACCATGCAAGTAACTAGATAATTGAACTAAGGGTTAAGTATGATAACAATAATGCACTAAAAGTGAGTGCATACAAGGTAGGCTAAGGAGATTTGGGTGTACATTTGGGGGTGGATTGTAAACAATGCTCTTCATTGATATTTCGGAAAACCGTAACATCACGAGAACCGCGAAAAGGATAGGCTCTGAGGGGTTAAATAGGGGTATCGTGTACTAAAGATGAGTACATCGCAAGGGTGTGGGGGAATTACTCGACCGATGTAGAAGAAGTAATTATAATACGGGTATCAAACATAGGTTATTCTAATGCCGCTTATCATTTAGTCATTCCTAACTAAACAAGTGTAGTCTCACTAGCGATCTCGGAATGCATCACAAAACAAGTTCTAGAATCTATTATACTACCAGTACACTCTCGAAGCATTAAAGGTGAATGCTTTAATTCCTATAGATTTAGGGGTGAACCTCACATTTTGTGGTAGAATTTGAGTGGTAAAAGGTTTTTGTGCTAGTCATATAATCCTATCCATGAGACGCTTTATTAAGACTAAAGTCCCACCCGTACATGTCATGAAAAATTTTAAATTTGGCGCTAAAATTGCCCTAACAAATATTTCTCATGGTTTATTACACAAATGAAATAGGACAAGACAAATGATCAAGGATAAGCATATTTTCAAAGTTCCTGTTTTATTCTCCCTCCCTACACTTAAACTGAACATTGTCCCCAATGTTCCCCGAAAGTATCAAAGTTATTATAACGGAAGGTAATTAAAAGAGAAAGAAACTAGTACTCCACTGATTAGCTCGGTAGGGTCCGTGTGAAGTAGTGGTTAAATTCTTTCCAAGAAGAATGTATGCGTGAAAAGCTTCATCCAATCTTATGTTTCTTCTTCTTGATAAATAAAACCTGCACACTTTAAGAAAACAAACGAAACCTTCACGTAAAATCGGTGGTAAAACTATATATGACTCTACTACACTAGGATATAATGCTTGTGGAATGGATGTTTGCAGATTTTCTGGAAAATTAAGACCTGAGAATTTCCAAAAATTTATAATTAGCACAGAAAATAAGAGAAAGTAATAAGCTGTTTCTGCTCCTCCTGACGTCGTCAGGTTATGATCCTGACGCCGTCAGGTTATCCTGACAGAAACTGGTTTGCTGCGTTTTTCTAGAAAAATTCAGGAAAAATTACACCTTTAAAATCTAGAAAAATTCCTGCAAAACATCCATTATGACTCGATACAAGCATTTGACTCTAACAAACACACATAAATATCATTTTCATTAATCGTAGTTCTCATGTTCATGTTCTTTTAAAAACGTGTGTAATCTTCCCTACACTTATCCTTTTTGTAAAATACCTTTATATGTAATTAAGAAAAGGTTAAAGACAAAATAAAGCATTTTCACAAATTCAACATGAGAACATACAATAATGAAAAGATATATGACACGCAAACAAGCAAACAATTAAGCATGGGTTACCTCCCACGAAGCGCTTTTCTTTATTTATGAGTCTTGTAGCTAGACTCGAAGTCGTGCTCCTACGTGACTTTATTGCCGTCACCTTCTTCCTCATGAAGGTCTCTATTGGGGTTTTCCATGTTATAATAATTCCCTATTATGCATCTTTATAATAAGTCATCTTCTAACCAGTCGGTTCTATATTCCGGTCCTAGTTTCAAACAATCCTTATAGAACCCAAAAATCTTATTCATCACATAATCAACTCCTTTCTCCTTATCCCTCTCATTCCTATAGTAGACCGATAGCTTAAGTTCCTTTTTATCATTGGACAATGATGAAAATTTCTAAATCTTAAATGACATTTGGTAAGCTACGTCATCGGTCTCATCTTTGAATCTAACTATCCCTAACGACGGATCATAACTCATCCCGGTGTTTTCTATGAAATGTTTTCGTAGAATTACGTGAGATAAGCTAGGATCTGTGGCCGTACTAATATACTCCACAATTATAAAATCCGTAGGGTACATGAAACTACCTACATAAATGGGCAATCCCTTAACTCTAACAAGAAAATTACAACTAACCCTAGGATCATCGGGATCTTGCCTATTTGGGATAGGTTTCTTCATTACCCAATTATAGTAGGTGCTAGTCATGATGTTTATTAGGGACTTGCGATCAATGTAGGCCTTGGCCACGAAAATATGTCCTATGCAACATGGTGTGTTGAGATTCTAAGGATTCCCAAATTTTATCCGAGGGCTTTTCCTAACATACATGTGATGAAGGTCGCGCATTAAGTGTGGGTGGCGAGAGAGTTCCTCTTCTGTAGGAAACTTATTGAAGTATTCATCACCTACCTGGTCTATGTCGTCGGTCGATTCTTCCTTAGGAGTTTCACTAACCTCAAGTGCCGTCTCATGGTTCACTTCGTCATTAGTCCTATTTGGTTGTACTAAGGTGATGGTATTGACGAATTGAACGTGCTTGGATAACTTACTTGGGTCCTTAATTTTCACACCAGAAGCTTTGGGAGAATAAGTCGAGATGGCATTAACCTTTTTGGTGGTCTTCCTATCACTATTGGTCATGGCTTTTAAAAGGTTATCTATCTTCCTATCCATCTCGGCTTGTTGTTGGTTAAAGCGGTCCGAAAGCTTGGCTATTTGAGCTTCTTGGGATGTAACTAGGTGTTGCAACATCCCTTCTATGTTTTGTTGGCTAGAGCCGTGGGAACATGAGGAATCATTAGAGGTGAATTATTTGGTTTGTCCCCAATTGTAGTCGGGTTTGCCCCTCCATGCTTCTCGAGCATCATTGAAAGTCTTAGGTCCTGGTGTTGTGGGGAATCTTCCTCCCATTCCATTGGTACGCTATGATGCATAGTCAATGGAAGCTTGTTCGGGGAGTCTTGTGGAAGTACAAGTGTCATGGGGAACACTACATAGCTCACACAAGGAAGAGACTTTGTTCACTTGGCGTGAAGACTTAGGATTTTTGTAGGAGCTCATTAGGAATTTGACTTGATCTTCAAGCTCGAGCATCCTACGATCGGAAGTTTGTGAGTCAATGGGAGGAAAGGAGATTGCCTTGACGGTTTTGGGCAACTCACGGGGGTCATTCCAACTTTCGTTGTCATAGAGGGCAAGGTCCTCTATTGTACTCCACGATTCTTCCACGGTGAGATCACTAAGTTTGCCACCGGCCGCTTGGTCGATGGATTGCTTAGTTGAGAAGTTGACATTATTGTAAAAGATTTGGACTTGAAGCCAAAGATCTATGCCGTGATGAGGGACTTTTTGTAGCAAGTCCTTGAATCGAGTCCATGCCTCGTAGAGAGATTTACCTTGACGTTGTTGGAACATCAAGATTTCATTCCTAAGTTTGGTATTTCTCCCCGGTGGGAAAGATAAGGCAAGGAACGAGTGGCGAGATCATCCCAACTTGAGATGGACCCGGCAGGAAGTCGCTCAAGCCAATTACTAGCTTGGTCCCGTAGAGAGAATTGGAAGAGACGCAAGCGCGTGGTCTCCCGTGTGGTAGCATCAAGGTCGATGGAATCAACGATTGTAAGGAAATCCTTGAGATGCTGATTATGATCTTCGGAAGGAAGTCCATGGAATGCACATCCATTTTGCACCAACCGGATGGTGTCGGATCGCAGGGCCATAGTTTGAGCTTGATCGGGGAGCTCGATAGTGTTCCTATGGCCTTGGTGGCTTAGTCTAGAGTATTTACCAAGAGTACGGCCTCTTGGCGGGTCAATGATTGGTGGATCGATGAGTGGTAGCGGGTTATCACCTTCCATGATGAAAAGTGATGGGATTACTAACAAAGTCACAAAGAAGGGGGATAGACTATGAGGAAGCTAAAAATGAAAAAAAAAAAAAAAAAAAAAAAAAAAAAAAAAAAAAAAAAAAAAACTTACTTGATAGGAATCAAGTAAGGGAACCCAAACGAGATAGAAATCAAACTAGCTATTCTATTCTCCGGCAGTGGCGCCAAAAAGTTGATGCGCGTATAACGCGTTCAGGGTCAAAGGAACTTCCTTTTCGTCGAGCAAGTTTTTCAAAACCCTAGGCAGTGAACCTAATCGTCGAGCAAGTGGGAGAATGACGACTACATTTGCAAAGGTTTAATCCTCAATGGTATGTCTGATCCTTTTTTTGACATTTATCAAAATGTGGAATCTTCTAAGGAACTATGGGATTCTTTGGAGGCCAAGTATATGGTTGAGGATGCCTCTAGCAAAAAGTTCCTTGTGAGTAATTTTACAAATTACAAAATGGTCGATTCTAGACCTGTCATGGAACAATACAATGAGCTTCTAAGTAAACTTTGTCGATTCACACAACACAAAATGCACATGGATGAGGCTATTTCAGTCTCTTGTGTCATTGATAAACTTCCTCCTTTTTGAAAAGATTTAAAGCATACCTTGAAACATAAGAAGGAAGAGTTAACTTTTGTTGAGTTGCGCAGTCATCTACGCATTGAAGATTCACTCAGGGCACAGGATAATGACAAGCCAAAAAGTAGCAATGTTACTGGTCCATCAGTTGTCAATATGGTGGAGCATAACAACTCCACCAGGTACAATGACAACAAAGGCAAACATAAGCATCAGGATAACACCAAATCTAATCTTAACAAGAAGCCAAAAGCAACTTGTTGGAAGTGTGGGAAATCTTGACACTTCCAGAAGGATTGTAAGGGTGTTAAAACTGGCAATAAAGCCAATGGATCAAGCACAAGTGGTTCAGGGACTGGTTCAACCAACCTTCTGAAAGGTCTGATGGTGTTTTATAAGTCTTTTCAAATTTATTATGTTACATATATATTTGAGGCATATTTTGTGCATGATGATGATGTTGCATAGTGTGTTGACTCTAGAGCAACAATCCATGTGTATAAATATAGAAGTTGGCTCAAGACCTATGAGTCACTGAATGATGGCTCTATTCTTCATATGGTAAATGAGTCAACAACCCTGGTACATGGAAAAGGATGTGTGGATTTAAGATTTAGTTTCGGAAAAGTTGTTTCTTTGCTTAATGTTTTACATGCTCCTAATATAGAAAGAATTTGGTTTCTAGTAGTATATTGAATAATTGTGGTTACAAGCAAGTTATTGAATCTGATAAGTTTGTTTTGTCTAAACATGGTATGTTTATTGGTTTTGGCTATTTGTGTAATCAAATTTTCAGGCTTAATATTGTTAATGATACTGTTAATTCAGCCTTTATGTTAACATCTAAACTTAATGATTCAACCTAATGGCATGTTAGACTTGGCCATGTACACTTTAAGAGAATGTGAGATATGTCTAAATATGGGTTAATCCCAGCCTTTGATATGTACACTGATAAGTGTAAAACTTGCATGATGGCCGAAATTACTAAGAAACCTTTTCAAAGTGTAAAACGTGAAACTAAAGTTTTGGAGCTGATACATAGTGACCTATGTGATTTACATGCTACTCCCTCTTTGGGGAATAAAAAATACTTTATGACATTTATTGATGATGCTTCTAGGTTTTGTTATGTTTATTTGTTACATACTAAGGATGAAGCATTTGATAAATTTAAAGTGTTTAAAACTGAAGTTGAATTGCATCAAGGTTCCCTAATCAAAAGGTTAAGGACCGATAGGGGAGGTGAATACATGGATACTCTGAATTTTCATTCTGTTGGTATAATCCATGAAACGATTGCTCCCTATACTCCTCAGCAAAATGGTATTTCTGAACGGAAAAATAGGGTACTAAACAAGATGGTTAATTCCATGTTGTCCTATTCAGGACTGAGTCAAGGGTTCTGGGGTGAAGATATGTTAACATCTTGCTATTTATTAAATAGGGTTCCCAACAAAAGGAACAAGATTACCCCTTATGAAATTTGGACTAAAAGGAAACCCAACATGAACTATCTCAGGGTTCGGGGTTATAGGGCTGTTGTAAGACTCCCTTATCCAAAGAAGAAAACTTTGGGTGAAGGAGGCATTGAATGCATCTTTGTTGGATATACTGAGCATTCCAAGGCATATAGGTTCTATGTTATTGAACCTAATGAATCTATTTCAATTAACTTCGTAATTGAATCAAGGGATGAAATCTTTGATGAGAATAGATTCTCATCACTCCCTAGACCAAGTCAGAGGATTCCAAATGAAATTGAATACATTGGTGTATCAGAGGTCCCTGGTGAAGAGCCATCAGTGGTCCCTGATGAGGTTGTGATTCAACAACCTGAACCTGAGCTTAGATAGAGCAAAAGGATCAGGAATCCAAAGTCATTTAGACCTAAGTTTCAATTATACTTAATTGAAGGAACAAAAGATGAGGTCTTTGACCAATACTCCTATTGCTTCATTGTTGAGGATGATCCCAAGATATTTGAAGAAGCAATGAAGTCACAGGATATTGCTTTCTGGAAAGAAGCAATCAATGATGAGATAGATTCCATCATGGGCAACAACACTTGGGTGTTGGTTGATCTGCCACCTGGTTCCAAACCTTTGGGTTGCAAATGGATTTTCAAAAGAAAAATGAAGGTAGATGGAACTATTGAAAAGTTCAAGGCTATAATAGTCATTCAAGGCTTTAAACAAAAGTCAGGAATAGACTATTTTGATACTTATGTACCTGTAGCTCGTATCAGTACCATAAGACTGTTGATTTCTTTGGCATCTATTCACAATCTGTAGATAGATGTGAAAATAGCTTTCTTAAATGGTGAATTGGAAGAGGAGGTTTATATGAACTAACCTCAGGGCTTCATCATGACTGACAATGAAAACAAGGTGTGTAAATTGATTAAGTCTTTATATGGACTAAAGCAGGCACCTAAACAATGGCATCGAAAAATTGATAAAGTGGTTTTGTCTAATGGTTATTTACTTAACCAGTCTGATAAATGTGTGTTAGCAAATTTGATGAATCTGGCAAAGGAGTCATCATTTGTCTATATGTTGATGACATGCTGATTTTGGTCACTGACCAAAATCAGGTTAAATTGACAAAGGAATTTTTGTCATCAAGGTTCTTTATGAAGGATATGGGGAGGCTGATGTTATCCTTGGTATAAGGATTAAACATGAAAGTAAAGGAATTTCTATCTCTCAATCTCATTATATTGAGAAGGTGTTACGAAAAATTAATTACTTTGATTGTACTCCAATGAGTACTCATATGGATACAAATGAGAAGCTGGTGCCTAATACTCGTAAGGCTGTATCTCAACTTTAGTGTTCTAGGGTGATTGGCTGCCTAATGTATGTCATGACTTGTACAAGACCTGATATTGCTTTTGCAGTAGGTAAACTAAGCAGGTATACTAGTAATCCTAGTACTCATCACTGGCAAGTAGTTCAAAGAGTACTGAAGTATCTGAAGAAGACTATTGATTATAGTCTCTCATATACTGGTTATCCTTCAGTATTAGAAGGATACACTGATGCAAGTTGGATTAGTAACACTGAAGACAATTCGACTACCAGTGGCTGAGTATTCCTACTTGATGGAGGTGCAATTTCTTGGGCATCCAAGAAGCAAACTTGCATCACCAGTTCAACGATGAAATTTGAATTTATGGGTTTAGCAGTTGCTGGTAAAGAAGCTGAATGGTTGAAAAACTTGCTTTTTGAAATTCCATTTTGGCCTAAACTTATAGCACATATTTCTATCCGTTGTGATAGTGTTGCTACATTGGCTAAGGCTTATAGCCAGATGTAAAATGGGAAGTCTAGACACTTAGGTGTCAGGCATAGAATGATTCGTGAGCTATCATGAATGGGGTGGTATCTATAGACTTTGTTAGATCTCAACAAAATGTAGCTGACCACTTGACGAAGGGTTTGGCTAGATATTTGATTTTAAATTCTGCTAAAGGGATGGGTTTAAAGTCAAACTTAGTCACTGAATGCTAAGACACCTAACTCCCTCCTGAGGAAACTTGGGAGCTGAGTTCAATGTGGAAAGCTGAACATTTAGTGGACTGGAGCACATGTTTTACAATCGTCCCAAGGTTGTGCTCAGAACCTGCTGAAAAGGATGATGAAGTCTTTACTTCTTAATGGTTAATTTCTTTGAAAAAGTGCTAAGTATGAGCATGAATAAAGAGGAACCACCTATGTAAATGTTGAAGTGTTGCCGCTTCAGGGAGCTTCGGAATTTGGCTCTTACAACATTTATGAACTGGATATGGACACATGGCTTATTTAGTTTGAGGAGCATTTAATTGTTTGAAAGCTTCTGTCTATGTTATCTTCAGGTATTCAAATGGGTTGATGGGTTCAATTTTTAGAAGACCCTGATTCTCGAGTATTTGAACGTGTAATGTACTAAGATGGGAATTCAATTTTCAAGATATTTTCATTTATGCACATATTTTGTTTTATGTTTATTTTCATGCAAAAGGAATTGTACTAAATTGGGGAGGATTATTGGAAATTTAGTTCAATTGAAGGATATGATCATACATGGAAATGGGTTTGGAGGTACACCTATTAAATCCCTGATTACCCTTCCTCTTATAGTGGTTAAGTAGTTACTACTGCTAGTAGTAATGTTAATATTGCTCGGCAAAGTTACTACTGCTAATGAGATTGTTAATACTGCTGGGTAGAGTTACTACTGCTAGTAGTAATGTTAATACTCCCAGTGTCGAGTTACTACTGTTGGCATAAGTTAGTATTGCTGGGCAGTTACAATCTCGTAATTAAGACCATATTAACCTGGTCTTGTAACCACTATAGCTATAATGGATGAACATTATGAGGAGATTAATTGGCCGATTGATTCTCATAATTTCATTGACTAAAGAGTAAATCTATCCTATAAATAGGATTCACATCTGCATAGAAAAACACACGAAATATAAACACTTGAAAGCAAACAGGTTCTTGATTTGTGCCTAAAACAAGAACACCACTTGGTCTTATCCCATAGAGATATTCGTGGCCCAGACATAGGATCGAATAATTTCTATTGAAAAGTGATAACACAATTTCAAGTGATATCTGGTACTCATTGATTATCTACACCCAACTAGGAACACTCTTGTAAGAAACCAACACCTTCCATCCTGTACCAAATTTCCTCTGCAGCTTAAATTGACAAACCGAAAGCTAAAGAAAAGTTAATTTCAGGATAGAAGATATGCTTATGAGTGGGGATAAAGTAAATAACTGCGATAGTGAAATCATATGGCACCGTACAAGTAGATTAAAGAGTTTTTCATTCAAGATATTCTTATAGATTTATGTATCTTTAAGTGTTCCATCAACTATTACGCTTATCATTGATTATACACTATGGTAGTTTAAAAAAAAAAAAAAAAAAAGTTGTGCTAGTTTAGCCACTATACAAGCTGCAAAATGGGTCAGGCATTTGAAGTAAAACACATTTTTTGAACGAAAATATATTCATAAAAAGCTAGCAAAGAGTAAACAAAATTACAACGATAGAGCATTACAAGGATTGTTAAACGATTATATCCAGTTAAGTGAGAATTTCTTAGCTCTAGTAGAATTCCAAATAAAAGAAAGGAGTTTGATATCGCTGAAGATGAGGTCAAAAGTTGGTCTCTGAACCCCAAAATGATGTCGTTTCTAAATCTCCAAAGAACCCATAACGTGTCTTAGTGGTTACTTGATGTTAATCTTGATCTGTCCAAGGAACTAAAACAACTTAAGTAAGAATGGTCTCATCAGTAAAAATCGTTTATGTACCAACATAAAACTGATAATCACAGCAGTCGACATTTCATCAAGCAGTCGCAATTAAAAACTGATATTTAGTTTAAGTTTTCGTTTATTGACTTAGTAGTAAAGTTCTACCGTATTTCTTTGAAGCAGGCACTCTGATTGTTATAGAGAATTTGAGGTCTGATGGCATTCTGATATTCTCACTTTTATCCTCTTTCCTCTTCTTTTCCATCCAATCAGAATCATGGGTATAATTGCATATTTCCATCTTACTTTCCAAAGGATCATGTATAAAGCTGTACAGCAAGGTATTTAATTACATGAGTTATTTCCAGGTATTAGACATCGGCACATATATGCATTCCAAAAAGTCAAAAGAAAAGAAGAAAGGGTGAGTTCAGTTCTTAACTTGGTATCAACTTGTAGAAATGGCCATAGACAAAACTAAGGGCCACTTGTTTAGGTTCACCAACTTGCATGACATCTACCGAACTAACCTAGGCGCCACACCATCTAAAGAACAAATATTCTTCAATTTCTATGTTTTGGCTTGCAGTTTTATGCTATATGTTTCTTAGCATGTCAAACTACAGACACTCAAAGATGCACTCTAGGTTATGCTTAGCCTGTTATGAAGTTGGTGATGTAACTTCTGTTTTTAGACTACAGGCCTGTGGTTACATATATGTTGTCATAGACACTGCTTGGTGTCTTGGATTATGTTATGGTTTATCTACATCGTTTCTTTTATATTTTTACGCATGACCACAAGATCTACGTTTCTACTACTTCGTTTGTTTATTTTAATTTAATAACGTAAAGTGTCTATGCTCGGATATAATTAGGAATGCATAGTCGATTCCTGGCATCACATGTTCTTCTGATTTTGTATAATGACCTTTTTCACTTCCAGAAAAGGACAAAGGATTGCCACATAAATCTTTGTATTTTCCTTTTGATACTTTTTTCTAGATGTGGGTGAGATAAAAAAAACATATTCCTCAAGAAAAGTGGTTTAGAGATAGAACGCATAACATACATACCAAAACACCTCACGAGATAATTATTTTTTTTATGCCTCAAATATTATGCCAAAAATTCTTAATAACACTTGAGAATCATAATTATTCATAAAATCTCGGATGCTATAAACCAATTAAAAACATATTCCTCAAGCAAATGCCAAGATGGGACTTGAACGTGGGTCAATTGACTCAAGTCTCATCCTTGGCATTTGCATTATATAGGTATCCATCTCCACAAAACTTATGGGCACACTGGAGAGACTTTGTGGAATAAGAGCTCAGGGGTCCGAGTCTTGGCTCATGCTCACTCCAGTTGGCGCCCCACTAGGCCAGGAGAGTTGCCGGAGCTATTCCTTGTGGGATGGACAATGGCTGGTGCCAAAAGGCACCCAGGATCAGGGTGTTCCCGTCAATCTACACCTTTTGTGGAATAAAAACCTATGGAGATTCCAGCATTTGTTATCATGTTGTTAATAGCCATTTTCTGTGATGCACTGATGCTGTTTCTTATGGTTAATTAAATCAATCACTTGTATATATTCCCAAGTAATGGTATAATTTCCTAATGCAAGTGACTTGTTGGGAAGCATAGTTCTTTTGTGTGCAACGTGTGATACTGTGATTCTATAACAATCTTAAGGTCGAAAAATGTAAGACGTCTTTCTGCTCATTCTTTTATTTCTAGGGTAGTTAAATCAAAGGATTTTATTTATTATTGAATTACTTTCTGCATGAAATTCTCCTCAATATGTTTCACATGTCTAAACAGATGTTCAAATAAACTTTTGTCTAATAAAAGCTGATCATTCAACTAGTCCAGTGAAAGGCTTGGCGACGAAAAGGCGTGGATAATGAATCTGAGTTGATGTAATTAGATTTATTTTTTTTTAGGTAAAGGGTTTCCCTAGTAAATTATTACTCCCAAAAACGTTTAAATACAACGGGTGTGGGTGAATCCCACACCTCAGCCCGTTACATAGGCGAAAACTAACATAACAAGCAAATTACTACTATAATGAAGATATGACTATGACTAGATTACAATTGATTAAAAAAAAAAAAAATCGGATAATGTGCTTCGGGATAGTCTCACTGTTGAAATACCCTTACTTGATGGGACGGGTTCTACTATTGAAAAGATTCGGGTTGAATACGAATGGAAACCGCCAAGGTGTGATATGTGCAAGCTTTTTGGTCATACTCTGGGGGATTGTCCCAAATCTGTCCCACCTCATACTTAGCCTACAAAGAGTGTTAATGATGGTTTTCAAATGGTCATTAGCAAGAATAGGGTTAAGAATGGTGGTCAAAGTATTCCGGGTAAAGGGGGATTTACTAAACCTAATGTGGGTACTAAGGTTCGTTACCAACCTAAAGCACCTTTTGTGACCAACAAGGTGGATGGTACTAAGAAAAAGCAGGCGGATGTGGCTAGCACTAGTGGAACTAAGGTTGTTACATCTAATGCGTTTGAAGCTCTTAACACGATTGATACTGATAATTGTACCATGCCTACTAATGTTACCAACGAAGGGATTTTGTCAGAATCTAGTACTACAATAGCTGCTAATAAGGAGGGGTCCCAACAGACTGTAGTGTATCACAAGATCCAATTGTGATTGATGACCAAGTGAAGGAGCCTGTGGTGGCTCCTAAAGTGATAGACGCGGGTGCCACCAATTCAATGGAAGCTAATGAGGTTAGTCCTATCCCTATTATTGAGAAAATTGGGGAGTTTGAAAAGCTTCTTATTGATGGAAAAGCTACTCTTATGGATGATGATGGTAATCCTATTAAAAAGGTTGATTATCCGGGGTAATAAAAAGGATTTTCCGTCTACTTTGTCTACTTCTTCTACTCAGAGGGTTAACCCATTATCTAAGTGGGAGAGATTGTTGATTCCAACAGTGATGAAGAGGAGGTTGTGAACACATTTGGTGAGTCAATGAACCTATTTGGTGGTGGTCATGATCGTGAAAATGATTATGATGACTACATTAGAACAGAAAGTGAATTTGGCTACACCAAATAAGTGTGACGAAATACATATAGTCACACATGATTTCACTACTAAAAAACTGGGCAAATGCTATAGAAATTTGTAACGGAAATTTTCCGTTGCAAATATGCAACGGGTTTGCCACATATTTTCAACGGATTAGCAAGGACACATAAGCCCGTTGCAAATTCATTGCAAAAATTAAAGTAATTTCTTTTATAGTTATTTTTAAATATTGTGTTGCAAATCCGTCAAATTTATATGAAATTTGTAACGGATTTGCAACGGCGTATTAAAAATATATATAAAAGAAACTATTATTGGCTTCGATTGCAAAATCGTTGCAAAAATTTAAATAACTGTCATGGATTTGAAATGGAATAACGATAATTATTTAATTTCATTTTATTTTTAATAATCCGTTGCAAATCTTTGCAAAATCGTTAAAGATTTTAAACCACATATCCAAAGTAAATATAAAAGAAAATATTGTGTTTCCATTGCAAAATTGTTGCATTATTTTATAATTGTTATGGTATTGCAACGAACCATGATCTTAATTTAATTTCTATTTATTATTAATATTTTATTCCAATCCTCTTGCAATTTACAAAATAATTGCTATGGATTTGCAACGGTAACCAATAAAATTTCGTTTACTACTTGTTTTTAATATGTTGTTGGTATTTCCGTTGTAAATTTTGAAATAATTGCTATGGTTATGTAACATATACTATTATCAGTTTCTTTTTATTATTCCACCGGATATTTCCAAAAAATTTTGCTATGGATTTGCAATGGATTTAGTAAGTTTAATCATTTCTTACTATTGAGTGTCAATCCGTATAGTATTGTATTATGTTACACTGAGTTGTATTAGTATTTTATGTGTTGCAATGAGTTTGTATTATGTATTCGTTGGTTCTTAAGTTATATGATGTTCTAAGAAACTATATAATAGCTAGTGTATTGGGTTTTATCGATTCCACATTGGCTGAAATGGGTTGTAAAGTGTTGCTTGACGTAATGTGATTTGTATTGGTTATATTTAGTCTATTTGTTGAATTTAGGTGTATCTTTTTTAATTGTCTAATCGGATAGATAAGGAAGACGGAATGTCGACTTGTGTTTTGAACACATCATAGTGTGATTCTTGTATTGAATATCATCATGCATGGAAACAAAACAAAGGATGTCATAAAATATATGTTCTGGAAAAAATAGGGAACATGTATACATTTGTTAGGTGGCGATAATATTGAATATGATCACATTTGTTCACGAAACTGTTGGACAGTCGTACATGTTGCTACTAACACGTATGAAATAAACAATATTGAACATACCAATACACGTTGGAAGCCATATTATGAACCAATTGTTTGTGTACATTCCAACACTTGTTCCCCTGTTGTGATGGATATCGCGTAGGAGATTTGAGAATTATCATAGAAGACGTATTTTAAACATAAAAGACTAGAAACCGACATTATTTGGGACGACCCTGCAAATAAGACGTATTTTAAACATAAAAGGCAAAAATATTAAGACGACCCTGCATCATTTATCCCGTATATATTGCTCATTTACTGTCATTTTATACAAGAATGATTACTTAATTGTTTGCTTTCGTGATTCTTAGTAATCCTGGAGCAATTATGGAAAAAGAGCGAAAACAGCATTATTTGGAGTTAAAATGAAGAAATCAAAGAAGTGTGTTGTTTAGACTCCCATATGGTGTATCAAAGCCAATTAGATACGTCATATCCTTACACTTAGAAGAATTTCAAAACCTTTTATGACTAAAGAATACGGCGTATCCACACTTGGACATACACCATATATGAAACTTAGTCCACAGATGAAGAATTGAAGTCAACTGAATAATATAGCGTATCTAGACATGGATATACACCGTATACGATAATTAGCCTCTGAAGACCCCATGACAGGAAATTGATCAATATGCCATATCCATTTCCACTAATACGCTGTACACCATGGCGACTACTTATTATATAAGAATTTTTTATAGCCCACGCATTATTCAGGAGGTTGAACACGGCGTATCGAACCAGTGACAGAAGACTATGAATAGAAGGCTCATTCACGACTATCAAAGCATCCAACTCCACACCACAACATTCTCATTCGATTATAAGGTCTAAGGAAGGTTAGGAAACACGACGAATAGCCAATAAGGCATCTCGAGTATCATTTAATTTGTTTCATCATTCGGTTATTGTATTGTTTTTATTATGATTTCTATCCATTTAGCTTTGATTACTTATTTGAATTGTGCTACTAAGATCATGGGCTAACACCCTATGGTGTTAGCCAAGTTCATGACTATTATGTTATTTTGATTCACTTACTCCGATTATATGCATTTTTATTGGATATTATTTATGTCTGTCGTGCTCGATTACATTTGTTTACTTGCTAGAAGTATGTTGGCTATTGTCTAGATTATAGGTTATAAATTAATTTCTGTGATTTATGATCTGTATCATAATGGTGTGTATGCGTGATAACATAACTTCACTGTGGATATTATTTATGTTGGATATTATATGCATTTTTTTTGGATATTATTTATGTTGATTCACTTACTTCGATTATATGTATTTTTGTTGGATATTATTTATGTCTGTCATGCTCGATTACATTTGTTTACTTGCTAGAAGTATGTTGGCTATTGTCTATATTATAGGTTATAAATTAATTTTTGTGATTTATGATCTGTATCATAATGGTTGGTATGCGTGATAACATAACTTCAATGTGGTTTCCATTAGGACTAGAGGCCGACCGTATCCCTAGGTTAGTCAATATATGACTAAGGAAAGTAAGTTAGTACGGGAACTCTTATAAATGACCATTCGCGAGAGTTTAGGTAGTCTCATTTATATGTGATTTCCAAGATAGATTATATTTAATAGCTGAAACACTTTATGCGTGCTTGATGTTTATAAACACTGTGGCCATCGGGATAAGGGTGGATATGCCTAAGGCTAGGTGGCCGTGACCATTTGGCCTAGTCTGCCATAGATAGGGAATGTACTTACAAGGCTGAATTCATACTCCTCGATTCTCTGTTTACATTCCTTGACTCACCAACGGAAGTAGCATTTAGTCATTGCACTTGTAGATGAATCATTATGACATGATACGATGAACTTGGCTACCACATTCTCCTATCATAAGACCTCGATCTTATCTTCACTATCATTACACTATTTGTATTTCTTAGGTTAATTAGTAAAATCAAACCATGCCAATCTCTTAGGTTAAACCACCGTTTTAATAGGTAGGTTAAATAATTAGAATACATGTAGATATAGCTTTAGTTCACTCACTCCTTGCGAACGACTGTACTTACCAATAACTAGCTATAACTGATCGGGTACACTACCCGTAATTGTTAGTCTTTAAAACCTGATAGAAATCATACACCAATATGTAACACATCAGTAGACTAGGGTTTAAGAGTTAATGAAAGTAAACTAAACATTTACTAAGTAGTTAAGTGTAATAGATAAAAGAATTGCACAAGAGAAGTCATATAGGTTAGGACACTTAATAAATTGAATATAAATCGATATCATCCACAATAGTCGAGATAGATAATTACATGAAATTTGTTTAGTGCTACTGACCATTACTAGACCTGCACTACATTCGAGCCACTCATTTAGGAGCTGGTTAGACATTGTCGTTTTGTTTATTGTTTTATTTTAATATATCTCAAACTTTGATCACATGGATCTTAAACACAGTCATCATTTTTATAATTTACTTCCTGCAAACGAGTTTCATTCACTCTCGTGAACAACCCCGTCTTACCGAGTCTATACGGTGCACGATCGAATACACTTCCCGGAGTGTTAGTATTTCTTGAAAGATACGGTTTATAAATTCAGAAATCGAAATTAACACATCAGTAAACACAATGAATCATCACGATGATGAATGTTTAGGAACTTATACTTCACGGATGACACTTGGTAAGGTTTTTATTTTTTCATATGTGTGGCATAGATATTTTTGCTATAGCAAACTTAAATCGTGAATATTAATTGAATATAAGAAACTCGATATCCAACTAATCCGATCTGAAATAACCTGACCCGAATCAACTCGAACCACATGACCAAAACCTTTTGATGAAAAAATTGGTATCTTTCACTTCCCGCTTGCATTTAGCGCTTAGTTTTTGTCCACATATGAGAAAAGATCCAGATCTAACATACATCTCACTTTCCATCCAACATTCAGATGAACCTCACCACTCATCTCTCACAACCGTTTCAATGCCACCGCCAGAATCCTAACCATCACCACACGAAACAACCACCAAACGAAGATACCACTTAACCCCTTGCTGGGTAAAATTCTTATCTATTTGTTCTTATATGTATAATTTATATATATCTATGTAAAGCTATGTTTGAATTATTTGAATTTTAAGTTCTTTTGATTTATGGTGAAAATAAATGTGGCTGATTTTGATTGTGTATATTTGATCATATGGCCGATTTTTTATGTTTTTAGTTATAATTTTGAAGTATTAAGATTTAGGGTTCATATCACTTTGACTAGATTTGGCTAAAATTGACTATGTATAGATGATTTTGGTGTTTTTGGATCTTTTTTTTTGTTGTTGAATATAAGTGCTAATTTTAAGTAAGCTTTTATATTGACCTTATGTGTTATGTTAGGTGTAAATGCTTAGTTGGAGTTTGTTTAAGCTTACATTAGCTTAATCTGAAGTAGTTACATATATGGGTGTATACAAAATTTGTTCAATTAAAAGGCTAGTTTATATTGTTAATTGTTGGTGTTTACTTTAGGGTTTAAGCTATTAAATAGCCACGTACTTTCTCAAATGTTCCGATATGGTACCTGTACTTTTTTTTCAAACTGGTTAGGTAGTGTACTTTTTTTTCTGTGTCAATATGGTCACAAACTTCACTTGTCCAGCACTTGTCCTACCTGTCACCTACGTGTCTTGCCAAGTCAGTTGGGGGTGTGTGACGTGGCCATTAAACATAAATTATTACCGTTGCCAACATCATCTACCTCTATATAAACACAAAAACCTACCGTTTCCAACCCTAAATTGTACCCCCAAATCAAATTTTATCCCAATTGAATCATGTCTTCATCATCTTCAACCTCCAACTGGCTTAGACCAATTCCCACTCACTGTTTCTGTGACTTGCCTGTGGCTGAGAGAACCTCGCGCACCCCTGCCAACCCTGCCAGAAGATTTCTTTGCTGCCCTAATCCAAGTGTAAGCAAAAAGCATTCATCTTTTGGTTATTTACATTGTGTTTATGCTAATTTTTGTGTTTATAAGATTCTGGCAACCAATGCCGATTCTACTCTTTTCTTGATCCTGAGCTTCGTTATGGTTACTATAGAACTAAGATGCATAGTCTCTACACTCAAGTCCAACAGCTAAGGCGAGAAATGCAAGTGCAAGAATTCACATATAGGTCAAGAATTCGTGAACTGGAGGTGGAACTCAATGAGAGAACTAGCACTGGTGAATGCTACAAGAAAGCAGTGATTTTCTTTACCATTGTTGTGTTTGTTATGTATTTCCTAACTTAATGATGATAAGGTTTACTGGTATGGATTTATCTAGCTGTTAGGATTGTGTCTTAAGCATGTCAAGGGTAGGCTTTTGTGAATCTAGATGTTAGGATTGTGTAATGGATGTAGTTAATCTTGTATCAATGACAATGCAGTTGGCTTTTGTGAATCTTGTGATAAGGCTTTTGTGTTTTGTAAGTTCTGTGCTATGTAATGGGTCAAAAGTGAGGGTCAAAGATATTTTACTGTTATGGGTCATAAGTGAGGGTCAATGCAAGTCAAACGTAGATAACCAAATCAGCATTCAATTACATTTACATTGTAGGTGAGACATTAATACATTGGGTAGTTTCTTTGGCATTTATATCCACACTATAACACACCTCATATTTTCAGAATTAAGAAAGTCAAACAAGTGATTAACCCTTTTTAATCCACCTTAACAATGAGCTCCAAACCTGATGAATCTGTGATATACATTTCATCTGATTCTGCTGATGAATCTGAATCAAGTGCTGAACTAATAGCTCCACTGCCTTGGAGTTATTACTTTCCTCCTGGTTACTATGATGATGTTCAAAAGCCACTAGCTATTGAAGCCAAAAAGTCAACTGATGAAAAAGGTCAAAAGTCAGAAGCTAGTGGCCCAAGTGCAGGTAAAAGAATTATAGTGCTAGGACTAGCTGCTAATCAGACTTGGGAGGATATCAAAGGTAAGAAATTTGGAATCAAAAAGCCATCTGAACCAGTTGCAGACAAAAAGGGCAAACGAAAGAAACATGCTACCTAGTTGTTCAGCATGTGGTATGCAAGGTCTCTTTTGTTGGTAGTTTATGTTTCATGTCAATGAATCTATTTTAGTTGCTTCTGTATGGGTTAACACCCAAAGACTATGTGTGTAATGACTATCTATGTGTGTAATGACTGTTTATGTAATTACTATCTATGTGTAATGACTATCTCTTTTGTTGGTAGTTTATGTCCATGTTTCTGTATGTAATGCCATGCAATATTCATCAATTAAAGCAAAACAAAAGACATGCCACAAGATAATATAAAGATATTGTCTGCATTACTAGGTCCCAAAACATATTGTTTTAAGTGGTACCATCCACATGCCACAATTAAAGTGGTCCAAGGAAACATGTCACTTCTAGGATAGATAAAAAAAACATACAATTAAAGTGGTCCAAGATACCCACTACTTGGTGTCTAACAAAAGATATATTTAAAGAACATTTGGGTCTTCTTCCTTTTACAGTCTTCAATCTGAATCTGATACACCAACTGCAGTATCTGGAGTGTGTCTAGGAGCATTGGGGTCTTCCTTCCTCTTTTGATTCCTGATCCTTTCAGATGGTCCCCTAAGTCCTCTCTTTCTAATTAGTCCAAGTCTTGCTAGGTCTAGATCCTTTTGATGATATTGTTTGTTGGCCTCTCTTTTTGCAGTTTCTTCTGCTTCAGTTATCTCAGCAAGCCTCATAACTTCTGCATCAGTAATATCTGCATCTTGTCTCTGTCAATATAAATAGATTTATGCATCAGTATAAGATTATAGATTTATAAGATTTTGTTAAGAGTCAAGGTATATACCTGTTGTTCCACACTTTTTAGTAGACCTGTGAAGCTGTGATTAGCATTTGAATCTGCAAATTCAGGATTTGAAAGAGGTGTATCTGAAACACTTGGATATGAACTTGGAATAGGTATTTCATCTGGATATGCATCATGTGGATCTGCATCATGTGGATCTACAACATGTGGATCTGCTTCATGTGGATCTCCATCATGTGGATCTTCATCATGCGGTTCGTTACTTGGACCAGAGCAATCATTGGGTGGGTTGAATGGCTGATGGGGAGAAGTTTTGGGTTTCCTACCAGGTTTCCTTTTTTCTTTCTCTGGTTTTGGCCTTGTTTGATTGTAACATCTTGATTTGTTATGACCTTTCTCCCAGCAGTTTGTGCAAGTCATCATTCTACCATGCCTAGAAACCTCATTGATAGACTCAGTTTGATGTTTAATCCTTTTATTTCTAGGCCTACCTGACATGACCCTTTTCTTGGGGGGTAAGGGTGGCATATGATCAGTCTTTGGCCATAGTGAACTACCACCAACTGGCCTAATAAAGTGACTGTATGTTTCAACCCACATCGCTTTTTTATAATAGCTAGAAGCACCAATAGCAATCTCAACAACCCTTACTGGTCGATTTACAATTTGTTCTTTTTCTTCAATTGGTCCCATCATTGATGTCTTAATTATTTTAAGATTCTATAGTGGGTCGGTTGTGGTTAACTTCAAATTCTTGATCGCACTTTTTGTAAGGGTTTATAATTATTTTATTTGCAAAGGTTGTGCTATCATTATCTGATCTGTTTCTACATATCATTAATTACCAATCTTTGAAACTAAGACATCACCATTTAGTATGTAATTTTAATGCACGTATCTGCTTAAAAACCCTAGTTGCTAAACTAGGGTTTTAATCGTATTGGTTGAAGTTTTGACGTATTTTCTTCTAGTTTCCTGTTGTGCGATCTGTTGGATTAAGGGTTTAAGGTCTGTTGTGATGTCGAATAAGGGAGAGGGGAACAATAGTATGTCCACAGCTGGTCATGATGCGAATGAGCCTACTGTTAGTCTTGGTGAGTCGATTCTTCAATCGACAATGAACCCTAATAGTAGGAATGATGAGTTTACTGGTATTGCTTCTGGTTCTCGTTCTGATGGACAAGTGGAGCCGGTTTCACTTGGTTCAAGCCCTAGTCATGACGCACCTAGTCATGACACGCCTGAGGGTCATGATACTTTATTGAAAATTCGTGCTATTGAAAAACAAATCTTTGAGGGAAAACTTGTTCTTGTGGGTGACGATGGGCAACCATTAAAACCAGGTGTGATTGAGGATGCTAATACTGCTACTGGGACTAGTCCTTTTGAGCATCTTAAGGTGCCACAGTCACAGAAGGAACTTGATGAGATGCTTAATGCTATTGGTTATTATTCTAAACCTCCTCAAGATACAACTTGTCCTATGGCTTCTAATGTTAATGCTAGTAATGATAGTGTTGAATCAAATGCCAATGGGGCTGTTGGTATTGAGAAGGTTGGTGATTCTGCTTTGCAAAAACCTTCTCCATCGTATGCTGGTGTTACTTCAAATGACCCAAAGAAACACACTTCTAACTTTCGTAGGTTGGAGTGTAATAAGAAAGCTAATGGTGTGGATCTTTCTGTTCCGATGAAAGTGGTTGAAGAGGTTAACACTAGGTTTGAGAATACTTTGTATGGGTATTTCCTTGGTAAACGCCTTGCTTTTCCTGTTGTTGATTACTTTGTACGCAATGTGTGGGCTAAGTTTGGCATACAAAAGGTAATGATGAATGCAAAGGGGTTCTTCTTTTTTAAGTTTAATTCGAAAAAAGGTGTTGATGATGTTATTGAAAACGGTCCTTGGTTGATTAATAATGTACCTATTATTCTTAAACCATGGACAGTGAACACCAATTTACTCAAAGAGGATTTGACCAATATCCCGGTGTGGGTTAAATTCCATGACGTTCCTCTTGCTATGTTTTCTGATGATGGCCTTAGTCTCCTTGCCACATTGATTGGTACGCCTAAACGGTTAGATGCCATCACTAGCCAAATGTGCAAGGATTCGTGGGGCCGTAGTAGTTTTGCTAGATGCATGATTGATGTGAAGTCGGATGAGCTTCTTAGGGACAGCCTTACTGTTGAGATTCCGTTACTTGATGGGTCGGGGTCGACTATAGAGACGATACGGGTTGAATATGAGTGGAAACCACCACATTGTGATAAATGTAAGATTTTTGGTCATACTCCTATTGATTGTCCTATAGTTGTTGAACCTCCTACTCAGCCTTCTAAGCGTGCAAATGATGGTGCAAATGATGGTTTCAAGACGGTTAATAATAGGAAGAAGGGAAAGCAAGGTGGGTCTTCTAATCCGAGTCAAGGAGGGTTTTTCAAACCTGTTGTGGGTAAACAGTTTCAATACCAACCCAAGAAGAATCCTTCTGAACCTAAGAAAGTTGTAGTCAATAAGAAGAATGCTTCTGATGTGGCTAGTTCAAGTGGAACCAAGATCGCTACATCTAACCAGTTTGACGCTCTTAATATGGAACATACGGATGCGTCTGGTATTCCTTCTAATGACACTATCAAGGATGTGGAGTCTGGTTGTACAATGGATGTTACTGATGATAAGTCTACTAAGAAAGGTATTGCATCACAAGAGCCTCTTGTGAGTGATTTGAAAGAGATGGAGTCGGTAGTGGCTCCTCAAACTAGTGATTCTTGTATACCGCCTGCCTCTTCTACTAAGAGAAGTAATCCTTTTTCTAAAGTGGGAGAGATTGTAGTGTCTGATTCTGAAGATGAGGTTGTTGCTAACCCATTTGATGAGTCTGCTAATATATTTGGTGGTGGCCAAGAGTTTGAAGATGAGTATGATGACTATGATTACGATGACTATGCGAAACAGGTTCGTGATCTTCCGGGAAATTTGGATGCCTTTAATGCCATGTATGGCACAACGTTTCAAGGTCCTAGGAAGTAATTTTATTTCTTTGTGTCATATGTTATCTTTTGAGTAGTGGTTTGTTTTCTTGGTTAGACAACAGGAAGTATCTTGTTATGTAAGCTCTATGCCTATGTAACGGGCTGAGATATGGGATTTCACTCATATCCATTGTACTTAAACTTTTATTTGGTTAATTTATTTACCAGGGTGCAGGATTACTCCCCTTTACCCAAAAAAAAGAAGCACCAATAGCAGGATCTTGATTAAGATAACAATATGCAGCAACTGCATGCACACATGGGATTCCAGATAAATCCCACCACTTACAAGTACATGACTTAGTCTTCAAGTTAACACCAAATGCATGATCTGCTTTTCTAACCTCAAATTCCTGAAATCCACTTGCATAAACTTCCCAAAACCTTTGGTGATCTCTAAGTTTCTCTAATTCTTTTCTAATGGAAGGAGTGACACTATCATTTAACTTTGTAGCCTTTTCATTCATAGCAACCATTCTTTGCATCAAGTAAACCCTAATTTCTTCTAGCATAGTAATTAAAGGTTTGCATCTAAGTGTCGCTATGGCACTATGGTATGCTTCTGAGATGCCATTCTCAAAGGCAGCACAAGTCCTATCCATTTGAAAATAAGCCCTACACCAAGTCTTAGGGTCTCTTTCTAGTAACCATTTTTCTGCCTCAGGATCAATGTTTTTTATAAGTTCCATTTTTTGTTTGAATAGTACCTCTAAAGTAGATGAAGTAGCACCCCAAAACAAGGACTTGTAGTGCAATCCATTCCATTTCTTTTTGAAATTAGCATAGATGTGCCTTGCACACAGTCTATGTTCAGCATGCGGTAGGATTTCTTTAACAGCCTGAATTAGACCCTGTAACATGCGTTGATAGGAGTTAGTACTAGCAGTGGATAGATTGTACTATATGTTTGCACCTAGTATTTACCTTGTGACCATCTGAAATGATTGTCAAGTATAAACCAACTGCAAGATTAAAGTCTTCAGACAAGTGATTCACAAACCACAGCCAATTCTCATTGTTTTCAATGCTTACCACTGCCCAAGCCATGGGAAACATCTGGTTGTTAGCATCTCTTCCCATGGCTGTTAATAACTCACCTTTGCAAGTGGATCTCAAAAAACAACCATCCAAACCAATAACTCTTCTGCATCCTCCCCATCCTTCTTTCATAGCTATGGAATAAAACAATGTTAGACTACATTCAATGTTAGAATACAAGTGTTAAAAAAGTATTATATTTCTAAAACATTTTACCTTTGAAGCATACATATATTCTTTTGAATTGAGTTTTTCCACCATCCAAAGTGTCCACATCTAAGTGCACTGAAGAACCAGGATTGGTTTCCAAGACTTTTTCTCTGTAATCCCAGAGCTTTGCATAGTAATCTACCAGACCTCCTTGATGATCATAAATTGCCCTCTGCTTTGCCCTCTTACACATCCCAATACTTACATTAATAAAAAACTTTTGCTTAACATCTATTTGCATCTGCCTATAACTAATACTTGGATTCCTAATAACCTCCAATGCAAACTATTTAGCTAGCCACTTGTAAGTAACCAATGACCCAAGAGCAAAATTCCTTGAGCATGAGTGCTTATAAATCAATGTTTTGATCTGGAAAATTGTCTCACCTTGCATCCATCCTGCCCATAATTTAAATGAACAACCTTTCTGTTTTTGTGAAGTGTTACCTAAATCAGGTGTCTTACACTTGGACTTAGACTTAGGTGAATAAACAAGGATTTCCTTATACTTAGACTTAGACTTAGACTTAGACTTACTTGTGTCCTCATCTAACTTCTGTTTACCTCTCTGGCTAGAACACCTACCCTCTTTCACATTTCTTCCACACAAAACATCTACACTTCTATAGTCATTCCTTCTATACCATAACTGATAACCATGGGCAACCCCATAGTTAATCAAACACTCTTTCAGCTGCTCTGGTGTTCAAATCTCATACCCAATAATGGTTTCATCTCCTTCCATGGTATATTAGGATCAAAAACAGGATATGAAAACCCCTCTTTCACCTTATATCTATCATCAATCTCTCTTTGCTCTGCTTCTTCCTGTGCCTTAACTGAAGAGCTTGTACCTAAATTGGGCTGCCTAGCATCATCTTTAATGAACTTACCATCAACAAGCTTACTTAGAAAACTATCCTTACTGTCAAACTTTTGAATAGCCACATCATCTTCACCTACATGTTCTGGACCTACATATTCTACTACATTTTCAAACTCAATTTCATTATCACATTCATCATCTTCATCTACCTCAGTACTAGCATCTACACCCTCTGCTATAACATCATATCCATGATGTTCAACATAGATTTCTACCTTGCATCGATTATCAAAAGCTAATTTGATACAATTTGCTAAGTCACTATCATTCCTTAAATATTTCAAATGTTTACCCAACTCTTGTTTGGGAGCACAATAGTACATACCTTCAACCGAAAACATACAGCACTCTTTGACAATTTTTAAAAGCCTCGCATGGTTGCATTTACCCAAATCCGCATTCTCTACAACATCAACATCACCTTCGCTGTAGCACAAGGGATCGTAGATAAATGTACCTTCGTGATGAATAACAAGTGATATCTTCTTCATGGTTTATGTCAATTTTGTGATTATTATGATTACATAATTAGGGTTCATGTGAATTAGGGGGGAAAGTGAAGCATTTTTGGGGTAAAGTGATGAGTGGGGGGAAAACTGAATGGTTTTATCTCCCTTCTTTCTTGTTGGCAAGCGTTAAAAAAAAGAAAAACAAGAAAAATTCCACGTAAGGTTCAATCTATTTACTTGGTATGCCACGTAGGAAGTTTGTGACCATATCGACTCAGAAAAAAAAATACACTACCTAACCAGGTTGAAAAAAAAGTACAGGTACCATATCGGAACATTTGAGAAAGTACGTGGCTATTTAATAGCTTAAACCCTTTACTTGAAGGTTTGGCTTTATTTACAAATTTGAAAAACATATAAATATATTAACGAGTATTTCCAGTCCTTTATTAACAAGTGTTTTAAAACTCCAAGTGGTATTTGAAGGTTTCATTTCCTGTTAGAAAAGTAGTATGGTTTATTATTGTGATATGTAACAGGATAAAATGGTTTTAGATATGAAAAAAGAATCAACTCAGGGGGTGCCAAACACCCCGTACTGATAGTGGTCAAATTTTTTGTTATCTTTTATGAGTTACTGCCAAACACCCTTTCTAGCAATATCTTTATCCTAGGCCATCGCTTAAGCTAATATAAACTCTCTCTTTTTTTTGTATGAAACTTAAATATTATGTAGTTTACACATAAACTGATAATCTAAATGTGCACATTTAGCGAACCTGCATATATTTTACTATTATGCTTTATCTTATAGAAAATACATAAAATTTAGTTTTCTGAGGTTTTGTAGCTTTAGACTACTACGTGATAGTTACATTTAAACCAAGGTGTTATTGTTTTGCTTAAGCGCTTCCATTCCCATATTGATGATTATCTTATGTGCATAAATCGTTCCAATGGGATCCAAGAATTGATGAAGGTATTCAAAAATGTTTTGTGAAACATGCCTCATCTCGTTGGAATGGTAAGTTGAATGCTGCTAGAACAAGAGTCATACACTTATATGAGAAAGATAATAAGGTTCCTTTTGATAATGATTATAGTTGCCTCACCGAATATGACCCAACTTGGATGAAAAAAGATTGTTTTTTTTTGGGTAAAAGGTCAATGACCCGGTAAATATATTACTCCAAAAAACTTTTAAGTACAAAGGATATGGGTGAATCCCATATCTCAGCCCGTTACATAGGCAAAAAGCTTACATAACAAGATACTTCCTATTTTCTAAAAACAAAAATAAACCACTACTCAAAATATAACATCAGACTCCTATGAAGATAACATTTACTTCCTACCAAGGCCTTGTAGCTTGATACCATATGTGTCGTAATAGGCATCCAAATTACCTGAAAGATCGTAAACCTGATCCGCATAGTTATCATAACCATAGTCATCAAAGTCATCTTCTCGATCATGACCACCACCAAATAAGTTACTCGACTCATCAAAGGTGTTTACAACCTCCTCATCATCACTGTCAGAGACAACAATCTCTCCCACCTTAGAGAATGGGTTAACCCTCTTAATAGATGAAGCAGACGGAAGATCCTTTTTACCAGGATAATCAACCTTTTTAATAGGATTACCAGCATCATCAACAAGAGTAGTTTTCCCATCCATAAGAAGCTTTTCAAGCTCCCCAATTTTCTCAACAATAGGGGTATGGCCAAACTTGTTAGCTTCCATTGAATCACTCACAAGCGGTTCTTGTGATACATTCCTGGTCATAACAGCCCCAACCTCCTTAGTTTCCATTGAACAACCAGAATCCACTATATCAGTAGGAGTACCACATTCATCAGTATCGATCACATTAAGTGCATCAAACGGGTTAGATGTAGCAATCGTCCTCCCACTCATACTAGCCACTTCAGTGGCTTTCATCTTAGAATTATCCACCTGCTTGGGATTAGGGGGCGCTTTAGGTTGATACCAAAACTTAGGCCCCACACCCAGTTTGTTAAATCCTCCCTTACCATGAACACTTGTACCACCATTCCTACATTTATTCTTGTTACTTACAGTTTGGAAACCATCAGTAACACTCTGTTTAGGCTGAGTAGACGGTGGAACAGATTTAGGACAGTTAAGCAGCGTATGACCAAACCGTTTACACGTATCACATCTTGGCGGTTTCCATTCATATTCAACCCGGATCTTTTCAATAGTAGAACCCGATCCATCCAGTAAGGGTATTTCAACAGTGAGGCTTTCCCGAAGAGCCTTATCCGCACGAACCTCAATCAAGCACCTAGCAAAACTACTATGGCCCCAGGAATCCAAGCACATTTGACTAGTGTAAGAATCTAGCATTTTCGGAGTACCAATCAATGTAGCAAGGAGACTGAGACCATCATCAGAAAACATAGCAAGAGGAACATCATGAAATTTAACCCACACCGGAATGTTAGTCAAATCCTCTTTAAGCAGATTAGTATTCAACGTCCAAGTTTTAAGAATAATTGGCATATTCCTAATCATCCACGGTCCATTTTCAAGAATATAATCAACACCTTTACGCGTGGAAAACTTAAAGAAGAAAAATCCCTTAGCATTCATCATAACCTTTTGAATACCATACTTGGCCACGTATTACGAACATAATAATCAACGACCGGAAAAGCAATACGTTTACCAAGAAAATAACTATAAAGGGTATTCTCAAATTTAGAGTTTACCTCCTCCACTACTTTCAGAGACTTGTTACTACATTCCAGCCTACGAAAATTAGGCTTGTGCTTCATAGAATCATTGGATGTAGCACCCGCATATGAAACCGGCTTCGCAAATTGAACCTTGGGAGACGAAGTATTAACACCACGCATAGCCTCTTCAAAATTCTTGCAAGCCGCCAAAACAACCGGATCACGACTTGGCTCAGCTTCATTCCCACAACTTGCACCATTAGGTGCCATAGTAGTCTGTTTCAACTCACTTGGGGTATTTTGAAGGGAACCAACCTGATGTGATGTAGATACATCCTGAATTTCCGCGTTCTTCAATTGGATATTATGCATAACCTTCTCAAAGTCCTTACACGCATCAGTAATCTCATTCGCATTAGTTACGTTATCGGAAGAGTAAGCATCAGGCTTACTCCCAAGAGGCATAGGCATATCACCATCTAACGAATTAACAGTAGTAGTATTACTTTTGTTAACCTCGGACACACATGGAGTAGCACTCGATTCTCCACTAGTACCAGCAGTACTCTCGTTGTTAAGAAACCCCTTATTCATCTCCCTATAACCCACGTGCAGCAATAACCAAAGACAACCCAATACCACGCATGCAAGCAGAACCAATGAAAAAGAATAAAAGTTAGGGTTTTAACCGTTAAAGCTTAAGAAACTAACCTCCCACGATGATGATAGTAACCAGATCGATAATAAGGTTGAAAGATCACAAGCAAATATTAATTAAATTCAATCGGTAAAATCGATAAAAGAATATAAATCGACAAAATCACGTGGATTGATTTCACATGCAGGATAGCAGAAATCTCACAAACAAATATTAATTAATTCAATCGGTCGGTTAATGAGAATGACGAAAAACGATGAAAAACGAATAAAGGGTTTACGTTTTTCTTTTTTCGCCAGAGAGACCAGATCGATAATAAGGTTGAACGTTCAAACAGTTTTCGAGTGCTTTTGTTGATCGAAACATTTGAAGAATTGCATAGTTATATTAGTTTTGTTATCTCTCTCGATTGAGCTAAATTGACTAAAAAGAATGCTTAGTTTGGAACATTGAAATAAGCTATTTTATGAGTGTCAAAACATTGCATAGTGGAGATTGATGTTGTGATAACTTATAATCAAAGAACCTATCTACATAGATTTATGTCAGATAAACATTCATTCTATATAGTTTATATAACTAATTCATTTATTACAAATATTCATTTAGATAATTATGTCCCTGGGCCTCATGTAAGTTTACTACTATGTTTATCAAATTTGAAGCTATTGTCTTGTATTGTTTTGGTTTTTTTAATCATCTACAATAGGCACTTGTAAATTCAAATTAGTTATAATTTGTTGAAGTATTTTTATTTAGGTTGAAGTGCTAGAAAAATGATGGACTTGGAGCAAGAGAGAAAGACAAGCAGCTTTTTAAGGAAGCTATAGAACAACATAGAAAGATTAACGAAGAAAATTTGAGGCATTTAAGGAAGAAATGAAGAAAGAAATAAATGACAAGCTCGCTGAGGCATTGACACAATTGAAGGAGCAGCCTCCTACTCCCTAATCCGCTTAAATATTTGTTGATTAAGGTACACTCGGTGTTTCATGCACATTTTGTTTTGAAGTACGATGTGGATTTGGTAAACTTGGTTGATTATACTCATTTTGTTAAGAAGTGATGCATTCGGTAGGATTTGGTTTTTACGCTTCGTGTATAATACACTTTTTTGGTTTAGAAGTGGTACGTTTGGTAGGATTTTATACACTATGAATATGATATTTGAATATTTGTCTAATTATTAATTTTGGTTTCAATTGTGTATTCGATATTATTTAGTTGTAGATATTTATATATTACGGGAAAAATAGCTAAATGCTGTTTTTTTCTTCTTCTAAAAATGCAGTAATGGAATTGTAATGGAATCATTTTGGTGACACACTGTTGAAAACTCGTCACTAATCTATTGCAAACTTATACCATTGCAATATCGTAGCAAATCTATTCCGTTGCAATCCCGTACAATATATAATCCGTTGCAATCTTCTTGCAGCATCTACTATAACAAAATCGTAGAAAAACTGTTGAAATATGATCCGTTGCAACCACGGTTGCTAATTTAGAACGGATTTTTCTTGGTTGGAAAACCGTTGCAATTTTTTTAACCCCATTAGAAATCCTTTGCAATTTAAATTTCCATGGAGCATTAATGCTACGGTAGGAATATGTTGCAAATCCGTTGCAAATGCTGATTCCTACCGTAGCATTAGTCCACTTGTGTTGTAGTGTTTTTCGAGTGTGTGTGACTAAAGGTCATGTGACCATAGGGTACATACGGTCACATGTTTAAGTTAGTGTTCATCTCTATTAAAAAACAGTGACCAAAACCTTAACATGTGTGAATAATTAGGTACAAATATAGTTGGATTAATCATTATTAGTGATCGTAAACACTGTATAGTCACACAAAGCATGTTTTTTTTATATATATTTAGTCACATACAATTAAGCATAAAGTGGCCAAAAGTATTAATAAGTGTGACCATATGATACTTAAAGTGAAGTAAAAGTATATTTTGTGTGACTATTGTTCATCGAATGGCCACATGAATTTTATGTTTGTGTGGCCTTTTGTAATATTTAATCACACAACGCATGTTTTTTTGTATATTTAGTCACATAGAATTAAGTATAAAGTTACCAAAAGTGTTAATAAGTGTGACTATCTGCTGTTTAAAATGAAAAAATGTGTATTTTGTGTGACTATTGTTCATCCAATGGCCACTTGAATTTTATGTTTGTGTTACCTTTTGTAATATTTAGTCACACAAAGCATGTTTGTTTTGGATATTTAGTCACATACAATTAAGCAAAAATTGGTCAAAAGTGCTAAGAAATGTGACCATATGCTGTTTAAAGTGAAGAAATGTGTATTTTGTGTGACTATTGATTATCCAATGGCCACATAAATTTTATGTTTGTGTGGTGTTTTGTAATGTTTAGTCACACAACGAATTAAGCAAACAGTGACCAAAAGTGTTAATAAGTGTGACTATATGCATCTTTTAGTCACATTTAAGAAATCAATATATATCAAAACAAATTCAAATACAATAAAATTGGAATGTATACAACTGAACCAAATATAAAATTGTAATGTCGTACATAATAAAATTCTTAATTATTTAAGGACTTCTGACTCTTCTTCTTAGCTTGCCTTTGCATGGTATCACTAGAGACGTAAACGTTTTTGCGTTTCATTTGTAATTTAGGTGCAGTTTTGTTCTCACCAATAATTTGTATGGTACTTGGTGGTGTTGCCTGTAGGAAACAAAAGCCGCGTGTATCAAACACTGAATTGAATTTGAAGCAATACTAACTATATGAACCAACAGTACTAACTTATAACTAAGAGTTGTAACTAATACACTAGCAGTATTAACTTCAAGCAGTCTTAATCTCTGAGCAGTCTTAACTCTGTACTAGCAGTACTAACTTTCACTAGCAGTAGTAAATACTTAGCACATTTTCTTTAAAGTTCATGAGCAGCACTAAATCCATCTAAGCACTATTAACACAAACATGAACAACAGTAATTCAAACAACATCAAGAAGACTTTTAATCCTAAAAATGAACATAATAATAAAATTTGCAGTTAAACATGCAAGTTTTTCTCCCATTGATCTAATCTCATCATCTAGATATTCTCCGTCTTTGTTTACCCTCCCTAGTATACTACGCGGGGGTTCTTCATCTGGTTCAATTTCTTTATTTTCGATCTTATAAACATCAAATACATACACATGTAAGATAAACCAATATAGACAAAAGTATGATGTTATTAAATGAAAATGTGTAAATGTGTAATCTTACCATTTTATCTTTCACATGTGCGTATCCACCTCGTCCCATTATATGCTGGTAAACATATTATAACTACCTACAAGACATGCAATCCAAAATACAATTATAACACTTGCACTTTAACATTTCAAAATTTCAATCATCGTCGATTAGCATATTCTAATTATATTCTATACATATAAGCTTTAGTATTTTGATATAATGATTAGCTAATATATTTTGTACTCAAGTCACAATATATTAGATTTAGTACAAATTAATGCAATGAAAGGGCTCGCTTTTAGAAGGAGGATGAATATATATGATATCAAACTCTAACGATGATGTGTAAGAAATTGGTTAGCATTCTTGTTATTCCACATAATGATTACACTTGCAGACTTGCTATTCACTCCAGTCCGGAAACTTATAACTTTAAAGAACTTGAAGATTACAAACCATGCAGAGCCCCTTATGGGGTCTCAACGCATCAATACAAAGGCCAAGTTCATCAACCAGTCCATGAGGTTGAAGAGATTTAGGCTTATTTTACCATTCTAAGTAAAATTACCTTTCACAATGATTGATGCAAGAGACGAAACAACCAAAAGTATAATGAAGACAGAAAAGAAGAATAAAAAGAATGAATAGATGTACAGCTAAATTTTGTAAGGGAAAAACAAGACGATTGCATCAGATTATTCAGAGGCAGTTCCCGTAAGACATAAAAAAATCTACATCCCATTGGGGTAAACTGGAAAAATCAAGTATGCACTTTAATACTAATAAACATCTTCTGACGTTATTTTCATGACGTTCTACAAATTGTGCCAGTGGCAAACAATCAACATCATCGTGCAGATTAAAAACCAGTTGTACACAAGTGAATATCAATTCTCGAGCGCTAGGGGTTTGTGTTGGCATTGAAAATAATCAAGAATTATATGTCTTTGAAAGTTGAAGGACCAATAGTATAGATTAGAAACTTGATAACTGTAAAGTTTGTTTATTCCTGTAAAGTAGGAAGATGTGTCATTTAGATACATGCTTGTAGAAGGGTCACATCGGTTCAATGACACCGATTGACATAGTATAAATAGGTACCAGATTGTAAACATTTTCAGTGTGTGGAATATATTAATATAGTATCTTTTACAGAAAGTTCCCACCCTCTGTTACAACATCGAGTCACTGCACATCTCTTGTGCATACTCTATCAATATATATTGTTCATCAAAGTTGCATGATTCGCAAACTAAGATAAAATTAACATGGTATCAGATCCCATGGTTTAAAGATCCTGGAAGAAGAATAACATTAAGAAACCTGTGGAAGAATGTTTGCGAGATCAATTGCAGTCAAGGAAGTGATCGCGGAAAAGGAAACAAGCAACAGCGGCAACGACAAACAAATTCATTTGTTTTTTTTAAGAAGATAAAGAGGGAAAGCAAAACGACTTGCTTTGATAGAAATACCGAGAGGTATTTAAGGCTGTTGTGGAAACCAAAGAAGAAGATTATGTTCATTGCAAGTTTGATACAATACCAGAAAGCAAAAGTGTAGTCTGCCATGAAACTGCTAATGTACCTTGGGGTGAAAAGTCAAAAGATGTAGGAGACGCAAGCAATGATGGCTTGGCCATGGACCTGCAAGACCAGAAGGGAAAGAGAGTGAAGGATGGAGCACTTGAATAATGATCAAAAGGATCATCCATGAAATGAAAAAGAAGGCAACTGAACATGATTAGACCAGAAGTTACAAAGCGATCAGGACAATAATAAAAGAAGGAACGAGACTGCAAGTAGGATGAACAAGGAACAGAGTGAAAAAGTATGAAGAATATGATTTCTTGATTAGGGGAGTGAATGTTGGCATTGAAAATAATAAAGAATTATATGTCTTTGAAAGTTGAAGGACCAATAGTATAGATTAGAAACTTAATAACTGTAAAGTTTGTTTATTCCTGTAAAGTAGGAAGATGTGTCATTTAGATACATGCTTGTAGAAGGGTCACATCGGTTCAATGACACCGATTGACATAGTATAAATAGATACCAGATTGTAAACATTTTCAGTGTGTGGAATATATTAATATAGTATCTTCTACAGAAAGTTCCCACCCTCTGTTACAACATCGAGTCACTGCACATCTCTTGTGCATCCTCTATCAATATATATTGTTCATCAAAGTTGCATGATTCGCAAACTAAGAGAAAATTAATAGTTTGTTCTCATATATGTTGAAGGATGACAAAGGAGAAAGAACTTGAATAGAATTTCTATGGCCACAACACCAATAGAGTTTAAAGAAAATATGCACTGAATTGTGTTTCAGCATACATCGACTTCTACTCAGACTAGAAATTATTCCACGCTATGCAGCAAGTACAAAGTTATATTACAGTTTTTAATATCACAACCATATTATAGTTAGTAAACGTGGGTGAAGATGACTCAAGGATGACTATTTCGGGAGACGAGTGGACTGGTAAGATTAGAAGAGTGAGATGCGATAACCCGAAAATGCTTGAACATAAGAAGCCATGAAAACCTCATAAAGTAGAGTGGCTAATATAAGTGCTTTATACACAAGTAAAGATAACTTGCAGGGCTAGCCAACTGAAGGTTGAAGTATGAGCCTTCCCAGGTAATTCTATCTTACATGCAATGAGTTGGGACATAGATAAGCTAAATATGTTACCTTTGCATCCCCCTCTTCGAACAACATAGCAACATCATCACTGTTGGCTTCCTCAAGCCCTAAACGACTCACTGAACTGACATGCTAAAGCAAAGTATCCTCATATATACTCCGTATTGAAAACTTAGGATGAGTTCTAAAGAAGCCTTTTGTCCAAATTGTGGTTCTAAAGAGCTAGAGAGAGACACAAACTTAACTCACATGGAATAGATGCACTATGAAACAAACTAATATGAGCCTAATAATTGTTGGTAGGTGTTGTAAGTCAAGGCTGGTACTTCCTACCAAAGATACGTTGCACCCCAGTTCTTGTATAAAACTTGCACAACTGTAACTGTTACTAGGAGTACAATCTACTAGGATCACAAAGCCAGACAGCAAAGTAAACGACTTTGGTGAAATGCATAACGTCCTAACAACTACTCAGCTCATGCAACATTTACACAATTAATGAGCCACTAATGCCAGTCAATGAGTAATGCCAAAAAGCACTTATGCAAGCTTAACAAATCTAACACATGGAATGATAAAATGAACCTAATATGATGAAAGTAAAAAGTACATGCTTTCGCGTTCAGGTTCTATGATTTCCCTTTCTTTTTCTCGATCTTTAGCCTCCCTATCATGGCTCTTCTCCCTGTCTCTATCTTTTGCCTCTCTATTGCGGCTCCTTTCCGTGTCTCTATCCTTAACCTCTCTATTGCAGCTCTTTTACCTGACTCTTTCTTTAACCTCTCTATAACGACTCCCCTCCCCATCTCTGTCGTTAACCTCTCTCTCACGGCTCTTCTCCACATCTCTGTCTTTAGTCTCCCCATCATGGCTCTTCTCTCTGTCCCGATCATTTCTAGTTCTTTCTTACCACTGCGATGAGGTCGATTGAGATCTTTGTCTTGCTCTTTATCCTCCATCTCTTTCTCACTTTCACGCCCATGTTCCCTCCTTTCCCTCACACAATCCCTCTCCGTGTCCGCACCTCTGTCTCTATCTCGTTCTCTTTCTCTATCCATTAGATTTTCCACCATTTTTTCCAAGTAATCATATTCATCAAAATATATTGGATGGACGGCTAATTATCCCAACACTGAAAGGGAAAAAAACAAAATGAGCATTGATTGGAATGCCTAACTCGTATGCCTAATAATATGCCTAAACATATGTGTCAGCATCCTATTGGCGACAGAGGGGGACCCACTTCTTCACAAACCAATAATTTATTGCCACATTTATTAGGCACACAATTAATCACATATTTTAGGCCTCCCAATCATTTTCCAAACAAAATACACTTAAGATATTCATCAAAATCCATTGGATGGACGGCTAATTAGTACAACAACATTAATGTGTTGGACCGGTTAATGTCTATTATGCCAAAACAGTAAAAAAAGCCTCCAAGATTGATGGGCCTACAACAAACCCATTAGATAGCAGTTATTAGGAGAAACGGTTATTAGGTTTCAGAAACACTGTAGCATTTAGTTTTATATGAAACGGTGTGTGGCTTCCATCACATCGATTCATCATGTATAAATATGTATGATTCTATAACAAACAAAAGCAACCCTTTTCCTGTATGTTTACATCAGTTTATACATAAGGGTTCACCCATCTTCACTTCTTTGTTTCTGTTTTTTACTTTTATCGATTCTTGTTGATAAAGAAGCATGATGTTGTATTGATCATTCGATCCTGGAAAACCAAATTCAAGACCTGTTAACATAATGACATATTAAAAAGGTTAATTGAACAATAACATCAACTATAGCAGTTTGGTACCTTCTAATTTGATTAGTATGTTGTTGGCTTGGTTGGGTGAGAAAGTTGGCCTACAACAATTGTGATGTGTGACGGTGGTTAAGTGGTAGTGGTAAGAGGCAGTGAAGATTAGAGGGTTAGGGTTTGTGAAAGTGAAGGCGGGAAATTTTAGGGTTTTGTGAAAGTAATGAAAACTGGGGAGGGAAATAACGCGCCCAAAAAGATCAAATTTTTTTGTTTCATTTCAAAGAACCGTTTAAAAGTTTACGTGACCATATGTACTGGATTTTGGCTACACTTAAATAATGTGTGACAAAACGTTTAGTGTGACCATATATGGCATTTGGTCACAGTGTTCAAGTGTGACATATATTCGTCACTGTTTATATGTATATCGTGACTAATACTTCAACCTTACTTTTCATTTGTCACGCGTTCCAAATTCATATGTGGCTAAATAATTAGCAAAAGATAGCAGTCACCCTTAAATAATGTGTGACAAAACTTGACTGTATGATTTAGAAACATAAAAAATTATTCATGTGACTAATGCTTCAAGCTTACTTGTATTTATCACGCGTTCCAAATTTATATGTGGCTAAATAATCAGAAACAAAATTACCAGTTACCTTTAGCCACATAATGTTCGATTGTGTGGCAATACAGTTCTAATGGTCACACGATCAAAATTTTCATGTGTGGCTAATTAGTAAATGTTGTCAATTTTTGTACCTTTAGCCACATAAATATGTGAATGTGTGGCCGTTCCATTTTGCCCATGTGTGACCAAATCCCATTTTTGTACTAGTGCTATGCGAATCAGGTCTACGATCTTCCAGAGAATTTGGATGCTCTTTATAACACATATGGTATCAAGCTTCAAGGCCTTGGTAGGAAGTAATTTTGTTTTCATAGGAGTCTAATGTTATCTTTTGAGTAGTGGTTTATTTTCTTGTTTAGAAAATAGGAAGTATCTTGTTATGTAAGCTTTTCCGCCTATGTAACGGGCTGATATATGAGATTCACCCATATCCTTTGTACTTAAACGTTTTTTGGAGTAATATATTTACCGGGTCTTTGACCTTTTACCAAAAAAAAATAAATAAATAAATAATAATAATAATAATAATAATAATAATAATAATAATAATAATAATAATAATAATAATAATAATAATAATAATAATAATAATAATAATAATAATAATAATAATAATAATAATAATAATAATAATAATAATAATAAACCAGGTGGTGGTATCCGTCCTATTGCGGTGGGGACTGTCTGGAGGCGTTTAGTCTCCAAGGTGGGAGCTTCCATGATTGGCCACTCCTTAGATGGATACTTGAATGATCTACAGTTCGGAGTTGGGGTTTCTGGAGGAGGGGAGGCCATTCTTCATGCCGTGAATCGGTTTGTTGAAGACCGTGGTGATGATGTGGGTCTTTCGATGTTGTTGGTGGATTTCAAAAACGCCTTCAATCTGGTGGACCGTGAGGTTATGTTACAAGAGGTTCGCCTCCATTGCCCTGCCATATCACGTTGGGTTGAATTTTGCTACTCCAGCCCAGCCAGATTATATTATGGGGAACACACTTTATGGTCACACCAAGGCGTGCAGCAAGGGACCCCCTTGGACCTCTCCTTTTTGCGTTGGTACTACATCCTTTGGCTCGCAAGATCAAAGACTCCTTTTCTCTCCTCTTTCAAGCTTGGTACCTAGATGATGGTACGATCATTGGAGATACTCTGTTTGTTGGGAAGGCCCTGGAGCTTATTATGATCGATGGGCCTCATTATGGTTTGCACTTCAACGTCGATAAAACTGAGGTTTTTTGGCCAAGGGAAGATCCCAGAAGCAGACTCGCAGGTGTATTCCCTCCTAATATTGGCCGGCCCCTACATGGTGTTAAATTGCTTGGTGGGCCTGTTGGTGCTGACCTTGAGTTTAGCAGTAAGCTTGTTTTGAAACGAGTTTCTAAAACTATTGAACTTATGGACGCTGTTGCTAAGCTTAATGATCCCCAATGTGAGTTGCTACTTCTTCGTGCATGTGCTGGCATTTCCAAGCTGTATTTCTCTATGCGCACATGTTCCCCCCGTGTCTTTGAACGTGCTCAGATTTCATTCGATGAAGCGCTTCGCTCCTCTTTGGAGCGAATTGTCACTGCCTCTGGACCTGGGTTTGGAAATTGGCAATGGAGACTGGCCACGCTTTCTTTTGAATTTGGGGGGCTAGGTGTATACACTGCTGGTGATGTTTTGAATTATGCCTTCCTTGCTTCTAGACTCCAATCGGCCAGCCTACAGACTGAACTTCTCCGACAGTCTGATGTTGGTGCTTCTGGATCTTCCTTTGATGATGCCCTGCGTGTTTTTAACGAGAAAATGGAGACCGACCTTTTGGGTAGCTCTTGTGAGATTGCTGCCCCCAAACTTATGAAGAAATTGGCAGATTTATATTTCACAAGTGTCGCAAAAGAGGCTGAATCCACCTTCTGCTTATCTGCTAGACAAATGGCCCTATGGAGATCGCAAATGGAAGATCACACTTCAAACTGGCTCAGAGTAGTCCCGATAGTTGGGCTGGGGCAGACTATGAATGCTAAAACCTATCGGTGTGTTTTATGTTATCGTCTAGGTGTTCCCCTTTTCTCCACTGATCAGATGTCGTGCTCTGCTTGTTCCAAGTTTTTTACGGGTGATATCTATGGGGATCATGCCGTATCATGCGCAGGTATTATTGGTATTAAACATCGACATAATGTGGTGCGTGATACTCTCGCTGATATCTGCTCCCGGGTAGGGGTTTCGGCCTGTAAAGAAGTTGATATCGGGCTCTGCGGAGAGAGGGACAAACACCTACGCCCAGCTGAGTTGTTACTTTACTCGTGGGAGAGAGGCCTTGATGTATGTGTTGATCTTACTGGGTCATCGCCCTTGACGCAAACTGGTATGACTAACTTTGTGGCAGGGCGTGCCGTGATTGAAGCTGCACAGCGCAAACGTATCAAGTACGAAACCAAATGCGCTGATATTGGATATGGGTTCATCCCCTTCTCTTTCTCTTCCTTTGGTGAACTCGAGAAGGAGGCGGTGACCCTGTTGAAGCGAATCCGAAAGTTCTCGGTCACTCAAGATATTTGCGCGCGTGGTGCTAACTATATTTTTAGTAGGGTTTGTTTTGCTATTGCTAAAGGGGTGGGAGCCCAGTTAGTTTCTCGGCTCCCCTCTAATTTCTTGTAATTTCCTATGATTTTCTAATGAAGTGATGTTTTAAAAAAAAATAATAAATAAAATAAAATAAAATAATAATAATAATAATAATAATAATAATAATAATAATAATAATAATAATAATAATAATAATAATAATAATAATAATAATAATAATAATAATAATAATAATAATAATAATAATAAAATAATAATAATAATAATAATAATAATAATAATAATAATAATAATAATAATAATAATAATAATAATAATAATAATAATAATAATAATAATAATAATAATAATAATTCTTTTTTCGTCCGCGAACCTTTATATCCTTAGTGTCACATAAAGCATGCTGATCTTTAGAGATACCATGATCGTCGTACAAGTCATCGTCAAATGGATCATAACCATACCCACTGTTTCCTTCCATTTTTCATACAATCTCTTGGTCCTCTTGTCGGGTTTTACTAATAATAACAATTATATAAAACACATAAACATCATCAAAGCATGCAGCGAAAGTAATAGGAATAATACTTGTAAATTATTTAACCGAATTAAAAGTATATGCGTACCTTTTGCGAATCAATGCAATTAGGGTTTATGAAAGCCCCAAATTAAGATCAAGTACCAAGAAACCTTAAACCCTAATAAATTAGGGTTTAATACATTCGACTACACTAAAAGTCGAACACCTAAGTTACCAACACAAGTGCATTGGCCCTTCGTTCTTGTACACACGTATTAGTAGCGAATCAATGAGAAAAGCTAGGTTCTTGATCACAATAGATTAACCAAACACCTTTGTTATGCTCAAGGTCACTCGCAAATCCCTTACATTGGGTTTTACTCGTCGACCTAAGAACCAGAGGGAAGAAAGAAGAAGTTTGGCCTTCTATTGAAATCTGGTGTCCAAAGGATGAATACATGGGGATGTATTTATAGCCTTATGGTAGATGTCAAGATTACTATGATTTCCGATGTGGGATTCAATAGTTTCGGCCAAAAACAAGCCCAAAAGAGGGTTCCTAAAACCTTCTCTTGGCTTGTTAACTTTTCTTCATATCCCGTTGACATTTAACGACCGATAGTCAAAACTCGTTAAATATTAACTATCGTTAAGTATTTATTTGTAATCAATAATTAAATATTACATTTAATATATTAATTATTATTTACATTGATTCCATACGTAATGTGTGCAATCCCGAAGTCTCGAGTTCGAATCCGGTCATACGTATATTAATAATTATCCATAAACCTTTCAGCTCCCACTTGGATATTACTTAATATATTTATGACATTGGTTTAGTCTAGCTTAACACGCCAATGCCCCCAGATCGAATCGAGTGTGGTTTCCCTGGAAAAACCATTTTAATGATTCATCATCAATACTTATCCTTTTACTTCTAATACTTCATTAACTGTGAATATGGATCGAGTCATTTCACAAGTTAATATTTTGTTTCTCGTTATATCTGATTGAACAAGATTACCAAATCATCTGAACGTATTCCAGATAGATCTTGGGTAAGGCCTTACAAACATCTTGCCAATCCTACGAGGGGCCAAACAGTATTATGCTTTGAAACAAATTCAAATGAGCAAATTCTCTTGACTACAAGCAAAACTCATGAACTTTGCAACACTTCTGAAAATAGCCCTTATAACCACCTTTTACGGATAGCGTTAGACTATTTCACACAAGTGTACTACATTCATAACAGTTATCTGGTATCTCAAGTCTGAGGATAAATATACATGATTTACTTAATGACAAAGATCCATAAAGTACAATCATGTTAAGTTGGGATCTGTCCTATATTCAATTCATTGAATATCATGTGAATTTGGCATGTCCCACGCATCAATATACTTAAAGTATATTCTACCAAAACTCAGATTTTTCTTAATTCAATGACATTCCCACATCATTGATCGACAACGGACTTTTAGAATAACATAAGTTATTCATGGATTAAACATGCAAATATAGGATATAATATTAAGAAAATGAAAAATAAACATAACCAATATTTTAATTCATTTAAATAATATTTGTTCAGAACATCCCTTATCCAAATACTAAATATATCAATGCATGATAATACTGGTTAATGAATTATGTCTCAAGTAATGATAATCATACTTGTTGACAAGGCATAATTTCAACTAACTTTGATCTATCGGAATTTTGAGAATACTTATTTCAAGAATTCAACTAGTGAAGTTCTTGTATGTGTGCATTCAAAATATCTTGATATTGCCACATAATATTTCATAAAGTGTGTGACATCCTCAACCACCAATTTATGACAATCAAACTTTCAAACATTTTAAAGTTTAAAGTATTCTTATTCTTTATTGTATAATGCAACTATGCTCTTAGTTGAGCACAACTAGTTCACATGGCCATTTACAAGGATGAAATCCTACCATGACTAGTATTGAGTGTCATCTCAATTAAACCAGCATCATTGTATACAAACAACAATATGCTCTTTAAAATAATCTCCGTAAACTTCAATATCTATAGTGTAATGTAATGTTTGATGCCTTTCAAACTTTCAAGTTTGTTAGCTATGACAATTTCGCAACAATTGATGTATTGCTCATCCATAGAATTTTGAGAGCAATTCCAGGCTAAGGAATGTAATTCTAGATTCAAACATATTCTATTAGAATATTCATTACACCAGTTATCTAATAACTTCATTAGATATCAATGTTGTCAAATCATTTTGCATTCAAGCATGATACAACAATAACATGATGTACATGAAAAATCCTTGTGTCAAACTAAGATTTCATTCATGTTCTAAATATCCATTTTCCAAATGATATATCATGTTCTATTAGACTCATTTATTTAATGCCGCCATGTTTACTAACAATAAACATATACTCCAAGGTTGTATGTCTTATTTTCTAAATCTTTCATGTGAAGTTCCATTCCAAACTAAAACTTAACATTTAGCTTACATGGAATGTTACTTCCCATATGTTATACAACATATATGATTTAAAGAAAATAAACATAATACTCCCACTAGCTTTCAGGAATACATAGAAATTATCTTATTTTAATTTTAAACCAAAACTTGGATTTAATAGTTAAACATAAGAATCATCTCCTAGATGCATGCATATATCCATTCATGGATTCTTGCAGTTTGTACATTTCCAAATATTATGTGAATTCATAAAACTCATTTGTATTACTTATCGTCCTCGCAAAAGCAATCACACAAGAAAGAGTTTTGATATTCATTGTCATTTTTCATATCAACGAAAATAAGTATGACAATTATCATCTTTATATATTTAATGTGTCTATGAAAGAATATTCAATCATAGTTAATTGCTTAAGTGTGATTAATAATCGTGTCACAAGTCATGCATTAAACACATGTACAATTTTATCCATATGATTTCTACACAAAGATTTAAACCACTAGGATTTTCCTTCTTTTGAAAAAACTCATCTTCATTAAGATAAACTAAGTTTCCTAAGTTGATCACCTTTTTGGACAGCATCTTAACATTCATAGTATGAATAATTTACCACAATTCAATATTTGGTAATATATCATTATGATTAACAGGTTTACCATGATCCTTTAATTCATATTTCTCATCATATCAAATATCTGAGATATCCTTGCGGATCTATGAATGAGAATTCCACCATCTTGAGGTCTATCAGATTTGACCTCATCATGATATTCACTAGTATGTTTTAGAAGATTATGTGTTTTGTAATTGTAATTTAATCTCTTCAAGATCTAAACAAAACTCCCAATTGCTTTTGTAATTTAAAGACTATCTATATCAATTAGAACAACACTAAATTGTTTTCTTTTGGGATATTACAAAACACATTGAAAGTTCGTAAATATTATTCATTAATAACCTACTCCATAAGTAGTTTTAACAAAACAAAACTTCAATATAAGACTCAATGTGATTCATCACATTCCATACTAAAATGGTGTCTTAATAATCTTCTAGGTTTGAGTTTTATTAAGTATATCCAATCAATACTCAATTTTCTAACCTTGATAACTTTTGGAAGAAAAGAAGATATAGTTATCTTGAATCAAACAATATAACAAATGTTTGATTCTTCTAACTGAACATTTCATATACATACAGTATTTCATTAGAATTAATATTGTAAGACAATCTAACAATATGTAAGATAAACATATTCCTTTTGGCTTACCTATTTACCAACTAAATCATCTTAATGGTAAAATAAAATTCTAAGCCAATTGCATGCTTTATAACACAAGTACTTTTGATCAAGTCACTTCATGTCCATGTCTCAACAAGAAAACATAAACAGTTATAATTCCATTATACGTTATAAGTCATTTACCAATGCTTTATATCTCAATAAGAAGACATAATAAGTTAACGTATTACTTTATATCATATGTCTTGTAATAATGAAAAGACTTCATGTTTGTGACTTTACATAGAAACACATAAACATTTATAATTTAAAGTTATTATGAACATCACGCCATGGTTTCAATTAATTAATTTTCAAGCTAATAAACTACTCTATCTATTTATGTCATTAAAAATACATAAATATTTAAGATAGTATTACTTTATTTATTTATGCCATTCCATGAAGTGTCCAACTTAAGAAACTGTAAAAGCAATCACGCTCGATCTCACAACAAGTGGAGATTTACCTTGAGATTACAATCTAGCCAAGATCTCACTTAAACTAAAATGTAACTCCAAGTGTTTCTATATTTTGAATGACATAAGACATAAAAGTATTCTATGCTATAATCTTGACACATGTTCTTTAAGCAAGACAATCTTATTAGAACGTTAATCTCTTACCTTACGATCAAGAGAATCCATCAATCATATTTATATGTGTTGTTCCTTTGCACACAATAAATACTTCTCCCACTTGTGCATATAACAACATCATATAGTAGATAAACACCATGACATTCGTTTGTTTATGTGAGCAATATGATAGTGTCATAGATATATAAGCATTACAAGTAGATGTAGGAGTACTTATTTATCAAGGAAACGTTCATGACTATCCTTGAGAATATGAATGTCTACATTTTTGAACGTAATGTATTATTTCAAGAAAATCTAGAAATAATCTGAGTTACTACCAAGATAATAAATCTTGTAACTCTCACTGAATTAGACAACGTTATAATAATGTCTTATTCAGTAATACACCATACTCCCACTGGATTTGACAGCATTGTAAGTGTTTCATTAACTAGTGAAAATAGCGTGCTATTACGTTGCTACCCCTTTGTAAGACCATTCGTAACAATTACTTAGGTACTAAAAGAGTGTATTCTACTTTGTAGATGATGGATCATCCATCAATGCTATTAACTTGAAAAATTGAGCATGCAATTTCTTCCTCAATGGGTCTACCATCACCATAATAATGTGTAGCACCTTTCATTGGTCAAAGCAAAACAACTAGATAAACTATACTAGTTTGTCTTTTACCAATTTTGCGGTAATTAGTCTAGCTTCTAATTTAATAACTCATAAAACGTCAAACATGTTTTCTAGTTGACCAAAATGTCATATAAGAATTCAATCACCAACAGAGGGTAATGAAATCTCTTAAGGAAAACATGGTGTGCAATTTTCTTAACTATTAAAGTTGCTATGAGTTATATTAGAATTTAGACAAATCTAATATTCCTAACATACCTTTCTCAATCATGAAAAGGAATAGGATTGAGTCTCACTCTTCTTCCAAGGAAAAGAGTCTATGTTTGTCTTTTTAGTAAATTTTTCTTGATCAAACATTTGTTTGAAAACAGAACTAGATCAATTTTCCAAAGCCCAAACCACGTTTACGGTTTAATGTTGCATTAATACAATCAAAAGAATTAACAAAATTCAATTTTAGTATTTTCGATAATTAAGTCTTTCAAGAAAATAAAATACCCTTAGGTCAATATTCATATTAATCATAGAATTTTCCTTGAATCTAGGACCCTCATTATCATAGTTTCACCACATCAGTTGATCTGCTAGTGATGAAAGTATAGAATAGGTAATTGTTGAAGAACAATAATTGACAAACAACTTTTCAATTCCTAGAAAATATGGGATTTACAATTTTGCCAAACAATTATGCAAAATGTAAGCATGTTTTATCTCCCATCTTATGCCTTAAGTTATAGGTCTCACTAACTAACTTAATTAAGTTGTCTAATTTAAAAACTGCAAATTATTTAAGCTGAGGTCTCACACAACATAAAGATTCACCTTGTTATTGTAATCTAGTTCAAGGTCTCACATAACGTAAATTACAACTTCAAGTGTTTCATATCATTAGATGGCATAAACTTAAAATTTAAAGGGTATAATTTTTTATGTGTAATCAAAACTTATGTATGAAGAAGCATGCATACATCTTCATAACATAAAATGTTTCAAAACCTTACTCATAGTTTTAAATTGCTAAGATTAAATTCTACAAAGTTTTAATCGATGCGTTGAGAAACTTACAACTTTGCACTAAGATGCTTCGTACATAGAATAGTTATACTAGGTAGCTCCAATCGAACGCACAGAGAGGAAGAGGACCAGGTAAGCGCTGAAGCATAACCTTAGACATCCTTTCAGTGTGACTGTGCGCACTTCTTTGAACCCCCTTTTGAGTTTGTTCTAGTGGGTGAGCCGTTCTAACCATTTAGTACAGTCGCATCAGTCGATTAAAAGTTCAAGATTTAATGCTTAGAAAACAAATCAAAATTTGCCATTATTTAGTCCATTTAATTTTCTATTCTCAAAAAACCCTTTTGCTTACTAACGTGTCATACAATATAAACAAAAGGCACTTTAAAAAAAATTAAAACGAACTCAAATAATATACATATAACTTAACAATTAACATATGTAAAATCAATTAGCCACATGCATAATTTAGTTCGATAAAACCTAATAAACAATTCTAGGCGTAAACCATGCATATATTAACTAGGGCTTTCACCTACAATGGTAAGTGAGCCACATATATGGACAAGTTGATTGCGTAAGCCAAAGTTAATAATATACCATATTGCACATAACGAATTTTTATTAGTTATATTGAGGTCTTCCCCAATTTTATATTTATCAAACTAATTAACATGTGAATATCACTTAACAATTAATAAAACAATAATCCATGGCGAAACATGCATGTTCCACTATGGATTCCTCATAACAATTATAATCCCAAGATACGCATAAAACATGGCACATAACAATTATTCATTAAAACCACATAAAATATACATGCAATCCTAGGGTTTCTACAAGTTTTACAAAAAATAAAACCTGATTAAATCAATAAAGGGTAATCGACCCATATTAAAACAAATTAGGGTTTCAATTTTCAAAACCCTAGAAACCAATAAAAGCATGTAATAATCACAAAGATTCAATTTTTATGTGTTTCGGTAATTAATTACAACATGTTAACGGCTCTGATACTACTGTTGGGTTTTACTAATCATAACAATTATAGAAAACACATAAACATCATCAAAGCATGCAGCGGAAGTAATAGGAATAATACTTGTAAATTATTTAACCGAATTAAAAGTATATGCATACCTTTTGCGAATCAATACAATTAGGGTTTATGAAAGCCCCAAATTAAGATCAAGTACCAAGAAACCTTAAACCCTAATAAATTAGGGTTTAATACATTCGACTACACTAAAAGTCAAACAACCAAGTTACCAACACAAGTGCATTGGCCCTTCGTTCTTGTACATACATATTAGTAGCGAATCAATGAGAAAATTTAGGTTCTTGATCACAATTGATTAACCAAACACCTTTGTTATGCTCAAGGTCACTCGCAAATCCCTTACATGGGGTTTTACTCGTCGACCTAAGAACCAGAGGGAAGAAAGAAGAAGTTTGGCCTTCTATTGAAATCTGGTGTCCAAAGGATGAATACATGGGGATGTATTTATAGCCTTATGGTAGATGTCAAGATTGCTATGATTTCCGATGTGGGATTCAATAGTTTCGGCCAAAAACAAGCCCAAAAGTCCTAAAACTTTCTCTTGGCTTGTTAACTTTTCTTCATATCTCGTTGACATTTAACAACCGATAGTCAAAACTCGTTAAATATTAACTATCGTTAAGTATTTATTTGTAATCAATAATTAAATATTACATTTAACATATTAATTATTATTTACATTGATTCTCATACCTAATGTGTGCAATCCCGAAGTCTCGAGTTCGAATCCGGTCATACATATATTAATAATTATCCGTAAACCTTTCACCTCTATCCACTTCCACTTCCCGATGCCATAAAATTCGCAGTCGCATAATCAACTTCCTCCACCTCGCCCTCGCTATCATCACCAACATCCACTTTTTCTTGCACCTTGCTCATTCTAGCTTCGTTACCGGTTGCGTTAACCTCCTCAAGGACAGTGTCAAATTCATTTGATAATAAATCAAACTTTTCGAAGTAGTAACATCCTTTTTAGTAGATGACATAACAGTTTCATTGGCATTTGTTGCATTACCCATGCCCTTACTGTTGGAATTATATAACATGACTAATCATAAATATAAGCAATAAACATCAAAGACACATGCGAAAGTGTATAGGAAAGATTAACGAATAATTAATTAACATAAGAAGAATATGCGTACCTTTTTTATTATAGCCGAACAAGAATCAATTCCACAAAACTAGCAATTGAGATGAACCCTAATTAGAGTTTGAGTGCTAGTCGACTTAATAAAGTCGAATAGTGTAAATCACCAAAATCCAAAGTAGGATTTCTCTACGATCATGTACGCGCGTATTGTTAGCGATTCAATTAGAATGCTAGTTCAAATCACCATTAAAGAATACAACAAACAAGGTTTAGCTTTAATATAATAAATATATAGTCAAACTCTTTTACATGCATCTGTCAAACACATATACATACATGTGCTTGTCATGATATCATTCACATTAAATAATCATGAAACAATGCTTATGATGTTATTAAACCAATTGTAGCATGCACATGCATAATACACTGACACTCATGCATACATACATGCGTATGAGTTTTATGGTTTTAACAAATCATGCATGCACACTGGAGTTATTATAATTGTTTGTGTCGATCGTTTTTCTTTTTTTTTTCTTATCCGTCCGAAAACAATCAAAAGACCAAAAGGGTGTGTATATATATATATAGCATTAAACCTTGTCTAACAAGTCATTGCAAGCACCTCCTTAAGTTTCAAAACTCGACACTCAACCCCTTCCTTTTTCTTAGTTCGACCATATAAATATTTTGTGACTTAATATAATTAAATCTCATACGCAACGCGTGCAATCCCATAGGTCTCGAGTTCGATCCTAACACACATCTATTAATATTTTGTCCATTAAACCAACAGCTCCCACTTGGACATATCTTAATAGTGTGATCACATCAGTTAGCGTCTAGCAACACTTCAATGCCTCTAGCACAACTCGAGTAAGGTCTCCTGGAAAAAACCTTTTAATGATTTCTCATTATTATTATTATCCTTTTGTTTATAATACCATGTTAAATAAAGATATGGAATTAAGTCATTCTTTATTCAACCATTCTGTTTCTCGTTGTAAGTGATTGAGCAAGATTACCAAATCTTCTAAACATATTTAGGGGAGATTTTGGGTGTGGCCACACAAACATCTTGTCAACCCTACGAGGGGCCCAGCAGTATTAAATTCCAAATAAATTTGAAGGAACAAATTCTATCTTGACTACGAGACTAACCCACAAACTTTGCAGCACTTCAGGAAACAACCTTTATGACTACCAGTTACGTATAGCGTTAAGTTGTTCCACAGAAGTACACTACATTCATGACACTTATCTGGTATCTCAAGTCTGAGGATAACTATTCATGATTTACTTAATAACAATATCCATAAAGTAAAATCATGTGGTTGGGATCAGTCCTATATTCAATTCATTGAATATCATCTGAAATTGGTATGCTTTCTCATCAATATACTTTCAAGTATATTCTACCATATCTCTCAGATTTGTCTTAGTTTAATGATACTCCCATATCATTAATTGACAACGGACGATTTAGAATAAATAAATTTATTCACGGATTAAACATGCAAATATAGGATACAATATATTATAAAATCAAACATACCAAGTACTTGATTTATCATAACAATTGTTTAACATCCCTTATCCAAATACCAAATAGATCAATGCATGAAAATTCCAGTTGATGAATTATGCCTCAAGTAATGACAATCATACTTGTTGACAAGGCATAAATCAACCAACTTGATCTATCGTAATTTTCAGAATACTTATTTTAAGAATTCAATTAGTGAAATCCTTGTATGTGTGCATTCACCAATCCACATAATAATTCATAAAGTGTGTGACATCCTCTATCACCAATTTTATGACAATTTAAACTTTCAAACATTTTAAAGTTTAAAGTATTCTTATTCTTTTAATGTATTATGCAATTGCGCTCTTAGTAGCACAACTAGTTCACATGGCCATTAACAAGGATGAAATCCTACCATGACTAGTATTGTATGTCATCTCAATTAAACCAGCATCATTGTATACAAACAACAATATGCTCATTAAAACTCCGTAAACTAAAATATCTTATTGTGTAATGTTTGATGTCTTCCAAACTTTCAAGTTAGTAGCCGATGACAATTTTCACAACAATTGACATATTGTTTATCCATAGAATCTAAGAGCAATTCCAGGCTGAGGATGTAATTCTATTAGAATATTCATTACACAAATTATCAAATAACTTTTAGTTAGATATCAATGTTTTCAAATCAACTATCATTCAAGAATGATACAACAATTTGAATACAATACACGATGTACATTATGAATCTACAGGTCAAACTTAGATTTCATTTATGTTCTATCTTGTCAAAAGATATTTATCCATTTCACAAATGATATATCATGTTTTATTAGAATCATTTATTTTACTGCACATGTTTATTAACAATAAACATATATTCCAAGGTTATATGTTTCAATTCTTAAATCTTACAAGTGAAGTTTCATTCCAATCTAAGACTTAACATTTAGCTTACAAGGAATGTTACTTCCTAAATGTTATACAACATATAAGATTTAAAAACCTTAACATATTACTCCCACTAGCTTTCAGGAATACTTAAAATTTATCTTATTTCAATTATAAATCAAAACTAGGATTTAATAATTAAACATAAGAATAATTTCATAGATGCATGCATTTATCCATTCATGAATTATTGCACTTCGTACACTACCAAAGATTATATGAATTCAAAAAACCTTTCGATTACTTACCGACCTCGCTCAAGTAATTTCTCAAGAAAGAGTTTTGATATTCCATTGTCATATTTCATATTAATGAAAACAAGTATGACAATTATCATCTTTATATATTTAATGTGTCTAGAAAAAAATATTCAATCGCAATTAATTTCTTAATTATGATTAATAATCTTGTCATAAAACATGCATTAAATATGTGTACAATTTTGTCCATATGATTTCTACACAAAAATTTAAACCACTAGAGTTTTTCATCTATTTGAAAAAACCCATCTTCATTCTCTAGTCTAACTATTAAGATAAACCAAATTTCCAAAATTGATTATCTTTATGGACAACATCTTTAACATTCATAGTATGAGTAATTTACCCAATTCAATATTTGGTAATCCATCATAATGGTTATCAGGTTTACTATAATCATGTTACTCATGTTCTTCTCAGCATATAAATCAAATATCTGAGATATCCTTGCAGATCTATGAACGAAAATTCCATCATCATGAGGTCTATCATTTACATGTCTAACCTCATCATGATATTTACTAGTGTGTTTTAGAAGATTATATATCTTGTAATTTTATCTTTCAAGATAAAAAAACTCCCACTTGCCTTTTGTAATATATATAGACTATCTATATATACTTAGCAATTAGAGCAAAACTACATTGTTATCTTTTTGGGACATTACAAATACACATTGATAATTCCTGACTTTTGTTTGTTAATAACCTATTCATAAGTAGTTTAACAAAATTTCAGAATCTTCAATTTTTAAAACTTAATGTGATTCATCACATTCCATAATAAAATGGTGTTTTATCAATCTTCTAGGTTGGAGTCATATTGAGTATATTCAATCCATACTCAATTTTCTAACCTTGTTACTTTTTAAGAAAGAAGTTATAATTATCTTGAAAACAAATCAAATAGAGTTTGATTCTCCTAACAGAACATACCATCAACTTGTGGTATCCATTAGAATTAATATTGTAAGACAATCTAACAATATATAAGATAAACATATTCCTTTTGGCTTACCTATTTACCAACTAAGTCAACTTAATGGTATAATAGACTTTCCAAGCCAATTGCATGCTTTATAACACAAGTACTTTTTAACCAAGTCACTTCATATCCATGTCTCATCAAGAAAACATAAATTGTTATAATCCCATTATACGTTATAAATCATTGATCAACTCAATGACTTCTTGTATATGTCTTAATTAAAAAACATAACAAGTTAATGTCTTACTTTATTATAAGTCTTAAACGACTTTATGTTTATGTCTTTACAATGAATCATAAACATGTTTAACTAAAGTAATTATGAACACAACTCTTGGTTTCAATAGTAATTTCAAGTTAATTTATTTACTTCACAATAATGTAGGACTACATTATTTATTCATTTATTTATGTCATTCCAAAAATTCATAAATATAAATTAAAGTAGTATTAGATTACTTCATTTATTTATGTCATTCTAATAACACATAAATATTTAATTTGAAGTAGTCTTATATCTATCATCTTGACACATATTCTAAATACTTGTCTAATTTAGAAACTGCAAATATGTCCATGCAAGGTCTGACTTCACATAGAGATTTACTTTGTTGTTGTAATCTCGCCAAGATCTCACATGACGTAAATTGCAACACAAAGTGTTTCTTGAATTAGATATGTTTAAGTTATATTAGAACGTTAGTCTCTTACCTTGCAGTAAAGAGAATCCGTTAAATCATATACTTATATGTTGTACCTTGCACACAATATAGATTTCTCCCACTTGTGCATGGAACAACATCATGGAGCAGATAAACAACAAGACATATGTTTGTTTATGTGACTAATATGATTGTGTCATTGATATTAGCATAACTAGTAGATATAGAACCACTTCATTGTCTAATAAGGAAACGTACATGACTATCCTTGAAAACATAAGTGTCTACAAGTGGAAAGTAATTATCTTAAGACATTCTAGAGATAATCTGGGTTACTACCAATATGACAAAGCTTGTAACTCTCACTGAATTAGAGATCATTACATTAATTCCTTATTCAGTAATAAGAACACAATACTCCCACTAGATTTGACAACATTTAAAGTGTTTCATTAACCAGTGAAAGAAAATAGTGTTCTATTTACTTCCCTACACTTTTGAGAAAGTCCATACATAACAATTACTTATGTACTAAAAGAGTGTATTCTACTATGTAGATGATGAACTATCCATCAATTCTATTAACTTGAAAAATTGGGCATGCAATTTCTTTTTTAATAGTTCTACTATTCCAACAATTGTAAGTAGTACTTTCAAATGGTCAAAACAAAACAACTAGATTAAATATGCTAGTTTGTCTTTTACCAATTTTGCAGTAAATTAGTCTAGCTTCTAATTTAATAACTCAGAAAATATGCAACTTTCTTAACTATTAAAAATGCTTACGAGTTATGAATTTAGAATTTAGACAATTCTAATTTGTCCTATCATACCTTTCTTTATTCATGAAAAGGAATATGATTGAATCTCACTCTTTCTTATGAAAAGAGGACTAGGTTTATTCTTTTAGCAAAGTTGACTCTACCAAAAACCCTTACAAGTGTAGATCAATTTACCAATACAGGATTACCCAAAAAAAATTTACCAATACAGGAATAACCTATGTTTACGGTTTAAAGTTGCATTAATACATTTAAAGAATTTTCAAAATTCAATTTTAGTATTTTCGATAATTAAACTTTTCAAGAAAATAAAATACCCAAGGTAATATTCATATAACCATAGAATTTTCTCAAAAAACTAGGATCCAAATTATCATAGGTTCATTACATCAGTTGATCTGCTAGTAACGAAAGCATATAATAAGGTAATCTGTCGAACAATAATTGGCAAACAATTTCCAATTCCTAGATCATTATGGGATTTATATTTTCCAACGCTATTGCAAATATAAACATGTTTCATCCCATCTTATGCCTTGAGTCCAGGTCTCACTTCCTACTCAACTTAAGTGTCTAACTTAAAGAACTGCAAATATGTTCATGTAAGGTCTGACTTTATATAGAGATTTATGATGAGTGTCAAAATACTCATCATTTTTGTACCAATTAAACTGCAAAAACATCTGAAAACACTCAGAAATGCATCAAAATGATAAAAATATCACAAATAAGTGTTTTATGTGTTTTAAATGCAAAAATATCAAAATCTGGTGAAAAACGTATCAAGTTTGCATAATTGGCAGTTTTAGTCCCCCAAGTTTCAAAAGTTGTCAAAAACAGTCCCTGGTAAATCAAAATAAAGAAAAATATCATTTCAAGTCCCTAGGGATTCATGAGTTGTCAAAATTGGTCCTTGAGATTTAAATTTGCACAATTACAACTTAGGTCCCTAAACTTTGAAAATTGTCATAAATGGTCCTTGGAAATTTGAAAATGTCAACAATGGTCCTTGTACTATTGAAACTTGTCAAAATTGACCCTTGAAAACAACTTTGGAAAATGGGCAGCTTTGGTCCTTGGTCTTTCAGAAATTACAAGTCTAGTCCTTGTAATAATAAACAAGCCATGACCCCTTGAACCTTTGACCCCTTTCATAACCCTTTTTGACCCCCCTGCCATTACCTGTTTTGGACCCTTGGTCAAACCCCGGTCAAACTCACCTTTTCCCACCTTATCTCTTCTCCTTCTTCACCACTTGGCCTGCAACTCTCAGGCAATTCCCATCACCTCTCACCTTATCCCTCCACCCCTCATCATCACATCTACCAACTTTATACACCACAATTAATGCCACCCCCCCCCCTAGTTGCAAATTCAGAAGCCCACACTCAAAACAGTTTTTCCCGCCAAAACTGATCCAATGGCCAAAATGCACCCCACTCATCCAATGGCTGAAAAGAATAGTGGGAATTGATCAGAGGAGAGAGAGAAAGCATTTGGTGTATAAAAGAAGAAGAGAAGCAAGAGAACAAGGCAGTACTTAGTTTTTTAAATTTATGTATGTCGTTTTTATAAAAATTGTCTTAGCTAGTCTCTAATTTTGTAATCTTTTGTTCCTATGTATTAAACTCAATCTGTTTTATCAATATAAACTGTTTTCAAGTATTAATTCAAAGGTTTTATTATAGTCTCATGTTTTGTATCCCCTGTTATAAGATCAGTATAAATGTGCTAAAAACCAAGCTTCAATAAGCTTCATTTAAGTTCAAACAAGCTTATTTAAGCTCATTATAGCTTTTGGTGAGCTTAAGAAACAGTTTCAATCAAAAGTGCTAAAAAGTCAACAAAAGTCAACTGAGGAAGCAAAATGGGTATGAGTTTGGAATGGGGTTGATGCAGCTTGATTTGGGGTTGGATTAGCTTAGGATAGTGTAGTTTTGGGTTCTGTATAAGCTACATCATTGTTGGACACTTGTGAGTGTTATTCTCATTTTCATTTTTTATTCAGTTTGCAGTTTGTGCTTGTATTTGTATCTGTGGTCATTAAACATCTTAAACCTGTTCAGTTAGTTATAATTAGGATAACTAGATTAAATTTCAGTGTTAGCATTAGCTTATTCAGTAGATAGACCAGTTAAAGATTGCAAGACAGTGATTAAATGGTGTTTGGATTTTATGCATTACCTGAGTTAAAGGCATGTTCTGTGGTTAAAACCTGTTGCTTAAGTCTTCTTTAGTTGTAATATAACCATTTTAGTCATCAAACATCATTTGTGCACCTTAAAAGTCAAAATCACCATCATCTTGTCTTCATTTCATATCTGTCAAAAAAATTGTGAAATCAAAAGTTTGATTTTTGCTTAGAAATCAATGGAGTAGCCTTATGTAACCTTACTTTAACATATTACATCATATTCAGTTCATAAATTGGAATCAAAGTTCACAAAAGTCAAAATCTCATAACTGTCAAAAAGTCAAAACTTGAAAATCTCAGTTTTCACCCAACTGAGATGATTTTTCATTGATTCAGTTTTGGGCCAAATCAAGTAAAACTTTGGGTTCAAAAACTTCAACTGGTCTAGTTTCTTATTATGATTTTTGTAGATTTTTAGTAATTTTTTATAAGCCCCAAAACAGCTTGTCAAAAAGGGCTTATCTGCCCTGTTCACAAACTCAGTGAATACTGAGTTTTCTCAGCTTCTTGCAGAGCTTGTCACAAGCTCATAAGAGCTTGTCCAGGTCTGATCTTTGGTTTACAAGTAGCTAACCAGGTCTATTTTAGGCCCCAACATCTGGTTTTGAGTTTAGCTTATTTGAGTAGCTTATTCTTAGGCTGCAAAGTGATAGCTAAAATCTGTTTTTGGCTTTTAAGACAAATCATCAAATCTATTTAAGTTTGCATCTCAGTGGTCTAAGCTAGTTGTAATAAGTTGCTTTCTAGTAGTTTTAGCTTATTATAGCTTCTGTGTTCATTTGGTGCTCAGTTGGTCCCTTTGGCTTATTCCAAGTGCTTATTACTTAAGCAGTTTCACTGCAGCTTCATTTTCTCACACACAAGCTACTGTTTTCATATTTTTCTTAGATTCAGTATATTATTTTAGACTTTTCTTGAATTTTTCATATTTTTCTAGCACTGTTTGCTATTTTTCTTCATTTAAAACAGTTTTTAGGCAATTTTAATTAGCTTTTAATACAATTAAATCAGAAAAACTTCAAAAAAATAAGTTTTCAATTTTCCTAGGTTAAGATAAATATAAAAAGTCAAAAAAAATATTTTTCCAGATTTTTCATAGTTAAATTTGTAATTTTTAGCAATTTAATTAGTTTTAAATAGTTTTTAATTCATAGAAAATAGAAAAATAATCAGAAAAATATAAAAATTGTTTTGAAAATTCTCTTTAGTTATTTTAGATTTTTCCAAGTCATAATTTCATTTTTCTAGCTTTATTTCATATTTTCTTGTATTTTAGGGTATTATTAAATAAGTAAAAATAGTTTTTAATTAATAATAATTAGATAAATAGTCATAAAAATAATTTTATTTTTCTAAAAATTTTCTCTTATCATTAGGTTTGTAAAAATGTCATTTTTATATTTTTAGGATTAATATTGCTTCAGTATCACATTTTCTATTGTACGTTACGTAATTTTTAATTTAAATTTGTAAAAGAAAAATCAAAAACATTAGATTTTACAAATAGTGATAGCGTTTATTTAATATAGTTTATCTTTTCAATTTCCTTTAATTTGCATTTAAGCCCCTGTAATTTATAAACTTTTTTAGTTATAATCAATCACAACTCTTTTCCGTTCAAATTCTCCCGATCACTATTCGTTTGATTATTCTCGCACAGCTCGTTAGGACTTAACGACTTGGGGAAACACTATACTCCTCTTGATCTTCATTGCATTGGTGTCTGAACTGTTTTAAGTTTCTTACGGTTAGCCATTCACAAGTGGCTAGCTTGTGTGAGATAACTTGACGGTTTGGCACCGATCAAATTTTGGCGCCGCTGCCGGGGAGCTGTGCTAATTATCTTACGCTTAGCAGATTAGTGATTTGAATATTCACTCCTTGTTCATACCATCCATCTATATCTATATATATTCTTATAAAAAATCCAAAAACCCAAAAACATCCAAAAACGTATAAAACACAAAAATATTTTCCTTTTGTTTCTATATATGTATCAAAGATAAAAATACAAAAAAGATTTGTCGTTTTCTTTGTTTAATAAAAACAACATAAAAGATTACCACTGCAAACCAAGGCAGTGTACTACCTAACTGGGGGTACGACCATAATAAGTTCCCGAACCAAAGATTAAAACTTGCCTTTGTGTCCTTGTGAGTGGTGTACCTTTTTCAAAGAAGCCATTCATCTTGTGATTATTGGTTTAAGTTCACTGTCGTTTTGCCTCGATATTGTTTTAATTGGATTTGTTGTTATATCTACGTTTCAAAACCATAAAACCCAAAAAGATTCTTCTTACCCCATTTTCACCATTTTCATAATTCCTTTCCTTAACTCTGAGATCTCTTAGAGTTAACTCTAGTGTATGCGCACTCGCTCTTCTAGATCTGTAAGCCCATTTCGTGAGCTTGTCAGGATTCCAAAAAGGCGTGTCCGTAGACGTTCTGCCCCATCAGTCGGATCTGAGATCCGGACTGCTCACACTACTTCCGTCATCATGGCGGAAGAACGTCCTATGTGTGAGCTTCTCCAGGAACCCATCGACGGGTATGGAGATGCTATTGTTATCCCAGCCATTGTGGCTGAAAATTTTGAACTCAAAACCGGGTTACTGAATCTTGTAACCTCAAGTCAATTCTATGGTTTTGAGAGGGATGATCCTCATGCTCATATTCGATGGTTTAACAAGATTGCATCTACCATCAAATACAAGAATGTCCCTACAGATGCTGTTAAGTTTCTTCTGTTCCCATTTTCCCTTGAGGGGCAAGCCCGGATTTGGCTTGAAAAACAACCCCCTAAATCAATCGAAACATGGGAAGACCTGGTGAAGAAATTTGTGAACGAGTTTTATCCACCTTCCAAAACCACGATTCTTAAAAATGAAATCATCAAGTTCACACAAAAGTTTGATGAACCCTTCAGTGAATCGTGGGATCGTTTTAAGGAATTGCTCCGCAAATGTCCTCACCACGGTTTCTCCGAGTTAATGCAACTCGATACTTTCTATAATGGAGTGAGTCAATCTGATCAAGATTCTCTCAATTCCTCCGCTGGAGGAAATTTCTTGAGCAAAACTGTAAAAGAAGCTTTGACGATAATTGAAAACAAGTCTAAAGTCCGCACTGCACGAAGCAAACCGGTTGTTTCCCAAGTCAGTGTTGGTCCTTCTTCTTTGTCGCCCGTGAGTCAATCTAGCACCGATGCTAAGATTGACAAACTCACGGAAGCAATTCAAGCTTTGGTTCTCTCCAACCAAAAGAAAGTTTCTTTTCCACAAACTTCACCTCCTACTGAAGTTAAGAAATTGGAAGTCTGTGTTACTTGTGGTGGCCCCCATGCCTATTACGACTGTATGGCCACCGATGGTAACCCTTTTGAAGCAAATGTTGTGGGCAGGATTCCCAATTCAGGAGGCAACCAATATCGTGCTCCTATGGACCCGAACCACCGTCCTAACCACTACCCTGGACCACCCGGTTTCAACCAAAACCAAAACCGTAATCAAAATCAGAATAGACCAAACCAAGGTTTTCAAAACCAAGGTAATTTTAGTCAAAATAACGGTTTTCAAAATCAAAATCAAAACTTCCAACACCAAGGAAATTTTAATAGAAACCAAGGTCAGGGAAATTTCAACCCTGGTACTTTCATGGCAATAATCAAGGAAATTTTCAAAATCAAGGTCCTAATCCAAACAATAGAGGCCAGAATTTTCCTGTGCAAAATCAAGCCATTGTTCCAACTGGACCATCATTTGATGAGTTGTTGAAGCAATTCATGAAATCCCAAGAGGAAATGAATATGTTGTTGGTTAGCCAGATTTCTGACATTAAGAAGTCTTTAAATGATCGACCCTCGGGCTCAGGTACTTTACCTAGCAACACGATCGCTAATCCGAGGGGCGATGCAAAGGCGATCACAACCAGAAGTGGTGCTTCGTATGATGGACCCGCTATTCCTACTACCTCTTCTTCTTCTCTCCCGAAGGTAGTGGAAAGTGAACCTAAGGCGACAAAGGACAAGGAACTTCCTACTAATAACGGAGGTACCAGCAATGTCCATCCTCAGGTTGTCCCGAAACCCAAAACCAAACCTGGAGTTGTTTTTGAACCTCCAGTTGAAAACCCAAAATCCAAAACTTCTATTCCTTACCCATCACGTTTAAATGAGCAAAAATTCCGCGAAAAAGACAGTCATCAAATGGAAAAATTCTTTCAAATTTTCCAAGAACTTCATTTTGACATAAGCTTTGCGGATGCTATCATGCTGATGCCCAAGTTTGCATCAACTCTCAAACACATGTTAAGCAATAAGGAAAAACTGTTTGAAATGGCTAAAACTCCTTTGAACGAGAACTGCTCAGCAGTTCTGTTAAAGAAGCTTCCCGAGAAGCTTGGAGATCCTGGAAAATTTCTTCTTCCTTGTGTTTTTCCAGGAATGATTGAATGCTTTGCCCTTGCCGATCTTGGTGCAAGCATCAATCTGATGCCTTATTCAGTATGGAAGAAACTTTCTCTTCCAGAACTTGTTCCTACCTGCATGACTCTTGAGCTTGCAGATCGTTCTATATCGCGTCCTCTTGGCATCGCCGAGGATGTATTCGTGAAAGTAGGAAAGTTCCATTTTCCAGCTGACTTTGTGGTTGTTGATTTCGATGCCGATCCTCAGGTTCCCCTCATTGTTGGACGAGGATTCCTGAGAACGGGCCGTGCTCTCATTGATGTATTTGAGCAAGAAATCACGTTACGTGTGGGTAATGAAGCTGTTACCTTTAACCTTGATCAAACTTCAAGGTACTCCTCAAATTATGATACTGAATCAATTAATCGAGTCGATTTAATTGATATTGCTTCAGATGAGTACTCTCAAGAGTTTCTTGGTTATCTTCATAATTCTGTGAGTGGGGATTCCACCACATCTTCTCAACCAATCATTGCCGACTCTTCCCCCTCTCTCACTCCGTTTGAGGGAGGTGACTTCTTTCTGGAAGAGATCGATGAGTTTCTTGCTAGTGATGAATCAATTCCGCCAGGAATTGATGGTGTTTATGATTCGAAGGGAGATATTCTTTATCTTGAGCAATTGTTAAATGAAGATCCATTACCTTCACTCCCTCCGAAAGAGATCACAATTGAGGAATTTCCCGAGGTTGAACTTAAGGACCTACCTCCTCATCTCGAGTATGCATTATTGGAGGGTGATGATAAATTACCCGTCATAATTGCTAAAGACTTAACTGAGGAGGAAAAGACTGCTCTCATACAGGTCTTGAAGTCACACAAGCAAGCAATTGCTTGGAAACTCTCCGACATTAAGGGTATCAACCCTGAGTTTTGTACTCACAAAATCTTAATGGAGGATGACTTCAAACCAGCAGTCCAGCATCAGAGAAGGGTGAATCCTAAGATTCATGAGGTTATCAAACAAGAGGTTCTCAAACTTCTTGATGCCGGCTTAATTTACCCGATCTCTGATAGTCCTTGGGTCAGTCCCATTCACTGTGTTCCTAGAAAGGGTGGCATAACTGTTGTCACAAATGAAGAAAACAAGTTAATTCCAACTCGATTGGTTACGGGATGGCGTGTGTGTATTGACTATCGCAAGTTAAACGAAGCCACCCGTAAAGACCATTTTCCTCTACCCTTCATGGATTAGATGCTTGAGAGATTAGCAGGGAACGAATACTATTGTTTCCTTGATGGTTTCTCGGGTTATTTTCAGATCCCCATTGATCCGCTGGATCAAGAAAAGACCACATTCACCTGCCCATACGGAACTTTTGCCTACAGACGTATGCCTTTTGGCCTATGTAACGCTCCTGGCACGTTCCAACGATGTATGATGGCAATTTTCCACGACATGATCGGGGAAACAATGGAGGTGTTTATGGATGACTTCTCGGTCATTGGGGACTCATTTCAGACATGTCTCTCCCATTTAGATAAAATGCTAAAACGGTGTGAAGACACCAATCTTTGTCTAAATTGGGAGAAGAGCCACTTTATGGTCAAAGAAGGCATAGTCCTTGGCCATAAGATTTCCAAAAACGGGATTGAGGTCGATAGAGCAAAAGTCGATGTTATTGCTAAACTGCCTCATCCTACTACCGTCAAAGGTATTAGGAGTTTTCTTGGTCATGCCGGGTTTTATCGCAGATTCATACAAGATTTTTCTAAAATCGCTCGGCCTATGACCCATCTTCTTGAAAAAGATGCTCCTTTTATCTTCTCACCTGAGTGCATCGAAGCTTTTGAAACATTAAAGAAAAAGCTTACGGAAGCACCCATTCTAGTTGCCCCCAACTGGGATTTACCCTTTGAACTCATGTGCGATGCAAGTGATTTTACTATCGGTGCAGTCCTGGGGCAACGTAAAACCAAGCATGTTCAGCCTATCCACTACGCGAGTAAGACTATGACTGAAGCTCAAACCCATTACACCACTACAGAAAAAGAATTATTAGCTGTGGTGTATGCGTTTGAGAAGTTTCGGCCATACCTTATCTTGACCAAATGCGTGGTGTATACGGATCACTCGGCTCTCAAATATCTCTTTGCAAAACAAGATGCAAAGCCGAGATTGCTCCGTTGGGTTCTCCTCCTGCAAGAATTTGATATCATTATACGTGATAAAAAAGGAGCTGAGAACCTGGCTGCTGATCATCTATCCCGTCTAGAAAACCCTCACCAGGATGTGTTCGAGAAAAAGGAAATAAACGAAACATTTCCTCTCGAAACACTCAATGTGGTTTCTTTTCGTGGAGACTCTTCTACCCCATGGTTTGCTGACTTTGCAAATTACCATGCGGGTAACTTTGTGGTGAAAGGGATGTCGTCCCAACAGAAAAACAAATTCTTTAAAGATGTAAAACATTACTTCTGGGACGAGCCCTACTTGTTTAAAATTTGCGCGGATCAAGTCATCAGGCGATGTGTGTATGGTCAGGAAGCTATTGACATTCTCAAGGCTTGCCATTTTGGACCTACTGGGGGACATCATAGCCCCAACTACACCGCCAAGAAAGTGTTTGATTCTGGATTCTATTGGCCCACGATTTACAAGGATGCCCACGAATTTGTCAAAACCTGTGACGCTTGTCAACGTCACGGGAATATCTCACAAAGAAATGAAATGCCGCAAAACGCCATTCAAGTGTGTGAGATTTTTGACATCTGGGGCATTGACTTTATGGGGCCATTTCCATCATCTCGAGGAAACAAATACATACTCGTGGCCGTTGACTATCTGTCAAAATGGGTTGAAGCAAAAGCTTTGCCCACCAACGATGCCCGAGTTGTTGTGAAATTCTTAAAATCTCTTTTTGCTAGGTTTGGAACTCCACGAGCTATAATCAGTGATCGTGGTACGCATTTTTGCAATGACCAGTTTGATAGAGTCATGCAAAATTATGGTGTAACTCACCGTCTCTCTACTGCGTACCACCCCCAAACAAGTGGGCAAGTGGAAGTTTCCAACCGAGGGATTAAAAGAATCCTTGAAAGGACAGTAGGCGAAAACCGTGCCTCTTGGTCGGATAAGCTAGATGACGCACTCTGGGCCTTCCGTACAGCTTATAAAACACCTATCGGGTGTACTCCATACAAGCTTGTGTACGGAAAGGCATGTCATCTGCCGGTTGAGCTTGAGCACAAGGCATACTGGGCCTTAAAACATGCCAACTTCGATATTCAGACAGCTGGTGATCACCGGAAAGTTCAAATGAATGAATTAAATGAACTCCGTGATCAAGCATACGAGAACTCTTTGATCTATAAAGAAAAGACAAAGAAGATTCATGACTCCAAAATCAAAAACCGCGTTTTCAACGTCGGTGATCGAGTCCTTCTTTTCAATTCTAGATTGAAGATTTTCTCGGGAAAACTAAAATCCCGCTGGTCTGGACCATTCACCATCACTAAAGTATTTCCATATGGAACCATTGAGTTATCTCAACCCGATGGTCCAAATTTTAAAGTGAATGGTCATCGGTTGAAGCATTATTTTGGAGAGGACATTCCTCCTGTGGTTGTCTCGGATCTACAAACTTTCCCCATGAACCAATGAATGCGGGGATCGAGTCAAGCTAGCGACTCGGGAATCAAAAACAGTAGCATGCTACATGGGTTTTCACCCGTGTGTACCACCCTAGTGTGGGGGAGTTGCCCCACGCTGTTGTATATAAGTTATCCAAATATATATATATATATATATATATATATATATATATATATATATATATATATATATATATATATATATATATATCATTTCAAAATAATGGCCGTAGTATTTCCTTTTTACGTTCTATGTTTCGGCATAACCGCCGGTACTTTGAATATTGAGGGCAATATTCATTTCTAAGTGTGGGGGGAATTCTGACGAATTTTATCATGTAATTATACCGCCTAATTCCCCCATTTTTTGCCAATTTTTTTTTTTTTTTTGGAGTAAGTGTTTTTCACTTACTCAGATTACGGTTATCAGTCCACCATGTCTAATAAACAAAAGGATTGGCTAATCCAGGAGCAAACGGCTCTTGGTAAAGATATCTCAAATCCGTTGACGGCTTGCAATTTGCCCAAAATTGTATGGTATTCAGCTCACCATATCCTTAAAAGTGAAGAGTTGGCTAGCCCGCAAGTTTATGGCTTGTGGTAAAGGCAGTGGAAAACCATAATTGGTAATCAGCTCACCAAAGATATTTTATCTAAGAGTTGGCTAGTCCAGAAGCAAACGGCTTCTGGTAAAGACAAATCAAATCCATTGAAAGCTGATGGTTTGCTCAAAATCATTTGGTTATCAGTGTACCAAGGTTCTTACTTGAACTGAAACATTTGGCTACTCCAGAAGTAATGGCTTTTGGTAAAGAGATGAAATCCATTAATTTTTCTCAAAACATTGCTAGGGACTAGCAATATCTTAGTGTGGGGGATTGATGAGTGTCTAAATACTCATCATTTTTGTAACAATTAAACTGCAAAAACATCTGAAAACACTCAGAAATGCATCAAAATGATAAAAACATCACAAATAAGTGTTTTATGTGTTTTAAATGCAAAAATATCAAAATCTGGTGAAAAACGTATCAAGTTTGCATAATTGGCAGTTTTAGTCCCCCAAGTTTCAAAAGTTGTCAAAAACAGTCCCTGGTAAATCAAAATAAAGAAAAATATCATTTCAAGTCCCTAGGGATTCATGAGTTGTCAAAATTGGTCCTTGAGATTTAAATTTGCACAATTACAACTTAGGTCCCTAAACTTTGAAAATTGTCATAAATGGTCCTTGTAAATTTGAAAATGTCAACAATGGTCCTTGTACTATTGAAACTTGTCAAAAGTGACCCTTGAAAACAACTTTGGAAAATGGGCAGCTTTGGTCCTTGGTCTTTCAGAAATTACAAGTCTAGTCCTTGTAATAATAAACAAGCCATGACCCCTTGAACCTTTGACCCCTTTCATAACCCTTTTTGACCCCCCTGCCATTACCTGTTTTGGACCCTTGGTCAAACCCCGGTCAAACTCACCTTTTCCCACCTTATCTCTTCTCCTTCTTCACCACTTGGCCTGCAACTCTCAGGCAATTCCCATCACCTCTCACCTTATCCCTCCACCCCTCATCATCACATCTACCAACTTTATACACCACAATTAATGTCACCCCCCCCCTAGTTGCAAATTCAGAAGCCCACACTCAAAACAGTTTTTCCCGCCAAAACTGATCCAATGGCCAAAATGCACCCCACTCATCCAATGGCTGAAAAGAATAGTGGGAATTGATCAGAGGAGAGAGAGAAAGCATTTGGTGTATAAAAGAAGAAGAGAAGCAAGAGAACAAGGCAGTACTTAGTTTTTTAAATTTATGTATGTCGTTTTTATAAAAATTGTCTTAGCTAGTCTCTAATTTTGTAATCTTTTGTTCCTATGTATTAAACTCAATCTGTTTTATCAATATAAACTGTTTTCAAGTATTAATTCAAAGGTTTTATTATAGTCTCATGTTTTGTATCCCCTGTTATAAGATCAGTATAAATGTGCTAAAAACCAAGCTTCAATAAGCTTCATTTAAGTTCAAACAAGCTTATTTAAGCTCATTATAGCTTTTGGTGAGCTTAAGAAACAGTTTCAATCGAAAGTGCTAAAAAGTCAACAAAAGTCAAATGACGAAGCAAAATGGGTATGAGTTTGGAATGGGGTTGATGCAGCTTGATTTGGGGTTGGATTAGCTTAGGATAGTGTAGTTTTGGGTTCTGTATAAGCTACATCATTGCTGGACACTTGTGAGTGTTATTCTCATTTTCATTTTTTATTCAGTTTGCAGTTTGTGCTTGTATTTGTATCTGTGGTCATTAAACATCTTAAACCTGTTCAGTTAGTTATAATTAGGATAACTAGATTAAATTTCAGTGTTAGCATTAGCTTATTCAGTAGATAGACCAGTTAAAGATTGCAAGACAGTGATTAAATGGTGTTTGGATTTTATGCATTACCTGAGTTAAAGGCATGTTCTGTGGTTAAAACCTGTTGCTTAAGTCTTCTTTAGTTGTAATATAACCATTTTAGTCATCAAACATCATTTGTGCACCTTAAAAGTCAAAATCACCATCATCCTGTCTTCATTTCATATCTGTAAAAAAAATTGTGAAATCAAAAGTTTGATTTGTGCTTAGAAATCAATGGAGTAGCCTTATGTAACCTTACTTTAACATATTACATCATATTCAGTTCATAAATTGGAATCAAAGTTCACAAAAGTCAAAATCTCATAACTGTCAAAAAGTCAAAACTTGAAAATCTCAGTTTTCACCCAACTGAGATGATTTTTCATTGATTCAGTTTTGGGCCAAATCAAGTAAAACTTTGGGTTCAAAAACTTCAAGTGGTCTAGTTTCTTATTATGATTTTTGTAGATTTTTAGTAACTTTTTATAAGCCCCAAAACAGCTTGTCAAAAAGGGCTTATCTGCCCTGTTCACAAACTCAGTGAATACTGAGTTTTCTCAGCTTCTTGCAGAGCTTGTCACAAGCTCATAAGAGCTTGTCCAGGTCTGGTCTTTGGTTTACAAGTAGCTAACCAGGTCTATTTTAGGCCCCAACATCTGGTTTTGAGTTTAGCTTATTTGAGTAGCTTATTCTTAGGCTGCAAAGTGATAGCTAAAATCTGTTTTTGGCTTTTAAGAAAAATCATCAAATCTGTTTAAGTTTGCATCTCAGTGGTCTAAGCTATTTGTAATAAGTTGCTTTCTAGTAGTTTTAGCTTATTATAGCTTCTATGTTCATTTGGTGCTCAGTTGGTCCCTTTGGCTTATTCCAAGTGCTTATTACTTAAGCAGTTTCACTGCAGCTTCATTTTCTCACACACAAGCTACTGTTTTCATATTTTTCTTAGATTCAGTATATTATTTTAGACTTTTCTTGAATTTTTCATATTTTTCTAGCACTGTTTGCTATTTTTCTTCATTTAAAACAGTTTTTAGGCAATTTTAATTTGCTTTTAATACAAATAAATCAGAAAAACTTCAAAAAAATAAGTTTTCAATTTTCCTAGGTTAAGATAAATATAAAAAGTCAAAAAAATATTTTTCCAGATTTTTCATAGTTAAATTTTTAATTTTTAGCAATTTAATTAGTTTTAAATAGTTTTTAATTCATAGAAAATAGAAAAATAATCAGAAAAATATAAAAATTGTTTTGAAAATTCTCTTTAGTTATTTTAGATTTTTCCAAGTCATAATTTCATTTTTCTAGCTTTGTTTCATATTTTCTTGTATTTTAGGGTATTATTAAATAAGTAAAATTAGTTTTTAATTAATAATAATTAGATAAATAGTCATAAAAATAATTTTATTTTTCTAAAAATTTTCTCTTATCATTAGGTTTGTAAAAATGTCATTTTTATATTTTTAGGATTAATATTGCTTCAGTATCACATTTTCTATTGTACGTTACGTAATTTTTAATTTAAATTTGTAAAAGAAAAATCAAAAACATTAGATTTTACAAATAGTGATAGCGTTTATTTAATATAGTTTATCTTTTCAATTTCCTTTAATTTGCATTTAAGCCCCTGTAATTTATAAACTTTTTTAGTTATAATCAATCACAACTCTTTTCCGTTCAAATTCTCCCGATCACTATTCGTTTGATTATTCTCGCACAGCTCGTTGGGACTTAACGACTTGGGGAAACACTATACTCCTCTTGATCTTCATTGCATTGGTGTCTGAACTGTTTTAAGTTTCTTACGGTTAGCCATTCACAAGTGGCTAGCTTGTGTGAGATAACTTGACGGTTTGGCACCGATCAATTTACCTCTCCATTACAATCTCGCCAAGTACTGTCATGACGTAAATTGCAACTTCAAGTGTTTCTTTTAATTAGATGGCACATAACTTAATTTATAAGGGTACTAGTTTTGATTTTATGTGGTCAAATCAAATATGTACAAAGATTTCATGCATTTATCTTGTAGCATAAATTTAATAAAAAACTTTTTATTACCAATTCATAAAGATCAAATTATCAAAGTTTTGATTGAGGTATTGGGTTCACCAATCAAGGAATTTAGCGTTAATTATCGTCCATTATACCGTACTTTTGCATAAGTGTAAACACTTAGTGTTTCGGGTAATTACCACTGAAGTAGCGTATGGAATTAAAACTAATTCGCCCTTAAGATGAGTTTGTACATTTATGGCTTACTAAGTAGCTCCAATCAAACTCACAGGGGGCAGAGGACCAGGTAAACGCAAAAGCATAACCTTAGACATCTTTTCAGTGTGACTGTGCGCACTTCTTTATTAACCCCTTTATAGTTTGTTCTATTGGGTGAGCCGTTCAGACCATTTGTACCAAAATCATCAATCAATTAAACTATTGAAAACTTAACTCTTCAAAAACTAATCAAATTTCACCATTGTTTAGTCCGTATTATTTTTCTATTCAAAATTACCTTTTGCTTAAAACTGTCTAACATAATAAACAAACAAGTAACAAATAAAAAATAAACAACTAAAAAACAATGCGCACATAATAAACAATTTATACGTGTAAACAAGTAGCCACATGCAACTTATTCGATAAAACCCTATTAATAATCAATGTCTAGGTTAAATTAATGTATATATTAATTAGGGCTTTCACTCTCCCAATTGAAAGTGAGCCACATACATCGACGAATCGATTGCGTAAACCCATAATTAATGATATACCAAATTGCACATAATTGATTCATTAATGTATATAATTGGAGTCTTCCCCAATTCAAGATTTACCATAAATAAACATATGATAAAGATATCTTAACAATTAAACAATAATTCAAGCAACTATCCATGACAAACATGCATGTATTATCATGGATATGTCATAACAATTATTCAAATAGTCACAAGATCGCATATCAAAATTCCATGTCACATAACATATTATTCATGAATTAATCACGTTACATATATATTAATTCTAGGTTTCGATAAGGTTAGCAAACAATTTTCAAACCCTAATAAAATTTTAAGGTGTCGACTAAAAAAAATTAAAGGGGTACGCCCAAAAAAATAATAATCGACCCATACAAAATTAAACCAAAACCCTAGATTAACCATATCAAACAACATACAATTATTTGTTATTTACGCGTTTAGTAATTAATTACTCATTAAAACCAATGGCTTTGATACCACTGTTGGAATTATATAACATGACTAATCATAAATATAAACAATAAACATCAAAGACACATGCGGAAGCGTATAGGAAAGATTAACGAATAATTAATTAACATAAGAAGAATATGCGTACCTTTTTTATTATAGCCGAACAAGAATCAATTCCACAAAACTAGCAATTGAGATGAACCCTAATTAGAGTTTGAGTGTTAGTCGACTTAATAAAGTCGAATAGTGTAAATCACCAAAATCCAAAGTAGGATTTCTCTACGATCATGTACGCGCGTATTGTTAGCGATTCAATTAAAATGCTAGTTCAAATCACCATTAAATCATACAACAAACAAGGTTTAGCTTTAATATAATAAATATATAATCAAACTCTTTTACATGCATCTGTCAAACACATATACATACATGTGCTTGTCATGATATCATTCACATTAAATAATCATGAAACCATGCGTATGATGTTATTAAACCAATTGTAGCATGCACATGCATAATACACTGACAATCATGCATACATACATGCGTATGACTTTTATGGTTTTAACAAATCATGCATGCAGGAGTTATTATAATTGTTTGTGTCGATCGTTTTTTTTTCCTTATCCGTCCGAAAACAATCAAAAGACCAAAAGGGTGTGTATATATATAGCATTAAACCTTGTCTAACAAGTCATTGCAAGCACCTCTTTAAGTTTCAAAACTCGACACTCAACCCCTTCCTTTTTCTTAGTTCGACCATATAAATATTTTGTAACTTAATATAATTAAATCTCATACGCAACGCGTGTAATCCCATAGGTCTCGAGTTCGATCCTAACACACATCTATTAATATTTTGTCCATTAAATCAACACTTACTACTGTTTGAAACATTTTTTGCACTAGACGAGGTACCAGCTCCTTTTGCACTACTTGGACCAGTAGCATTTTTTTGCTCCTTTACCACTGTTGCAAACATCAGGAGTATTAGAGCTGAGGTAGTTTTTGGTCTATATTGTAGCTTGTAACCCACTTTTAGACCAGTTTTGCTACCACCTTTGCACTACCTTTTTTACCATTATTTTGTTTACCCACCATTTGGAAGCCATCATTAGTTTTTTTCGACACTAGGGGATGAAATAGTAACATTCTTAGGGCATTCATCAAGAGTGTGGCCAAATATCTTACATACATCATATTGAGGTGGTTTCCACTCGTATTTCAACCCACATTGAGGTTGGTCAGGCAAAGTATCCAACCAAAATTTAATGAAGACTGTCACTAACTAATAGTATTCAAAACTGACCGGACTAAGTATGAATAATTGATCATGTGTTGAATGATAGATTTTACTACGGTTACTATGAAAATATAAAGAAATAAATACACACATGCGCACCCACACATCAGGAAAGATCTAGATTATGCATGAGCAATCACATTTTTGGCTTGCTCTTGCACTTTAATTTCAAAATCCGGCTCGCTCCTGGTTTCCCGACCCTTAATTGGACCACAGACTTAGTCGGCCTTACTTAGGCCTTAGGTAGAATCCTGGCCGGTAGAGTGGAATAACCCACTTTGTTAGTGATATTAGTAAGTGGATGCAGGCCGTGTAGAAGAAATATGTGTAAGTAAAGGTCATCTAGTGTAATCTAATATCATAAATAGTTATAGGAACTTATTCTATCAATCCATCTGAAGGGCAATACAACCCATTAAGTAATATGTCTAAGCCACAATAAGTTAGAGAATTGAACCACTAGATTCTTTAATTAGATCAAGTAATCATGAATCACATTTGCTTCTGGTTGCTGTACTTAGATGCCTATTAAGTCTTAGGTCATCTAAAAGGTAGTTAAAACTCTATAGTGGGAGGCCCATCTGCCTATAATGCATGTTTAACTTTTTATTACTGCAACAAACACCAATAAGTTCTTGCTGTTTAACATGAATAACAGTCTTTTAGAGGAAAAGATATCTGAGACTCCCCCGGGATATGTTCTTTAATTTTTTATTTGGGAAGTGTTCATCATGCTATCTTTAATTTTACTATATGTAATTAAACTGCATGTAATTAAACTACATAGTCACCATGTATTAAAATACCACTTTTTACTTGTGTACATGCAGGGCTCATCCCAGACTTTCAGATCCTTAAGTACAATGTGGGGATGCATAATTATGTACTAATACGAGATCAAAAACTTTTTCCAATTAACTTGATACTTCAAAACACAGTAACAATACTTTTTAGAACATCATGCCATTTCTTGTTGCTTCTCAAAAGTAAGAAAATACATGTGAAAGTTGGCACATGCATACATTGTCATGGACTCCTAAAAAAGGAAAAGATCAAAAAGGACTAGCAGAAAAGAAGGCCAAAAAGTACTCTTTTCTTCCCTGCTCTAACAACCGCAGAAGCATCAAACTACTTCTTTTGTTGTATTAACGTAACTCTAACTCAAAACTGTCACATCTTGATATTATTGAACACACTTCACTAAACCCATATGGCATTAGCCCTGAGGAGTAATGGCACCAGCTGACCTTTCAGATGAAGGGTCATTATCTCGTTAGCACCGCCAATCAGCTCCTGGCCTATGAACACGGCTGGTACACTTTGTTTGCATCCTAATCCCTTCAGTTCCTTCTCTATTTGTTGTCCCTTTGGTTGCTCATCTAGCTCAAAAACAGTAGGATTGGCTCCAAAACTGCTAATCAGTGTCTTAATGGTGTGGCACATGCAGCAAGAGCTTTTGCTGAATATCACTACTGATCTATCATTCACCAATGCTGTAACCATGGCCATCTCTGGAAGTTATAGAATAAAAAAGAGCAAGCTAACGGTAAATTTTGCAGAATAAATAGTGGGCTATGGCTAGATGGTATATGTATATAACTAGACGTTTTTGGGATGTTTAGATTTTGTTGTGAGTAACCCGAGCTCTTGCTAATGCTATATATAGATAGTAGGTCTTGAGATGTTGTTAGGTTGATGTCCTTACTAGACACTGAAAAGTAGATTCTTTTTGCTATGTACGGTAGCATTTCCATAGTGTAGCATAACAAGTTGCTTCTCCGTATATTGATATGCACGGTAGCATCTTAAATGTTTAATGACATCTTTAACCTTGATGCAGCTTTACGAAAATCCTTTGCAGTTACGGGTGTTCACAAATCGGGTAATACCCACACGAACCGAACACCAAAACCAAACAGGACCAAATAAAAATGAACCGAATTTGTAACCAAACAGAATCTGCCAAAACCGAACCGTACCAAATTAAATATTCGGTTTTTGGTTTGGATATGGTTTTGGCAAAATGAAACTGAATTCACATGAATATATATACTTTTTACATATTTATACACAAAAAAGAAAACTATTAAAACTCTATCCTAGTATAAATATAATATTTTGACATATTTTTGTTGCTAAAAATCAATATAATTTACAAAAAAAATATTAATTATGTAATTCAGGTTACTCGGGTCAACCAAAAAATTGAAGCGAATTTAAATTCGGTTTTTGGTTCGGTTTAATCCAATTTAAGTTCGGTTCAGTTTCTGATTTTACCCAGAAAAAAACTTAACCGAACCGAATAAACCAATAAACACGATAACCGAACCGATCCTATTTGCAGTAAATAAATGTGCAAGGACAATTTAGTAATTATGTATATGAACATGGATATATGTTAGTTTATATGTTTATCCTAGGGCATCAGCTGAGGTGGAAGATGTTTTCCTAAATTGGGTAGTCACCCGACTTTTTGTTATGCCAAATTCTAAGTAACAGGAAGATATATTGGAGCCATGAGTCACTTTTTTATATGTGGGTTTTCTTTTTAGTAAAAAAAAATGAGTTTTTAAATTTAGTCATTTGCCACCGCTAAACCGTGTGGCTCTAGAAAAGTTGGTTGGATGTTTTATGCAAGACGAAGTGACGTTTTGTGCGACCAGTTTTGTTTTCTCTAGACCAACATGACATTTTTTTATTAGAAAAATGAGACCCAATTTCAAATAAGACAAAACACATATTTCAAAAATATTAAAAAATGTCAAAAAGTAGGACTCACTTTTTTAATAAGAAATGTCATGTCGGTATAGGAAAAAAAACATGTCGCACAAAATGTAAAAAACATCCAACTAACTCTGAGACAACTAACTTTTGGACAGGTGTCAAGAAATTTATTGAGTCGTACGATCTAGCGGTCACGCAAGACTAAATTTAAAAAAATTCTTTTTACTAAGTATCAAAAATTGATCTAAAAAATAAAGTTATCTGATCAAGTAGTTGTGCATGGAAAATATCACCAATAATGAAAACCACACAATAATCAAAGTATCAAACAAATACCTAACAATATCTACTTTATTCATTTGGCTCATAGGAAAGGGTTGCCATCCACATTCCTTCATGAAGCTACACACGATGTACACAAGAATTATTTCACATCAAGTGATTCGTGGTGAGTTATGCCTGTTTGGCATCAAATTTTTGGTTATAACTTTGAATATAACAAGTTGTGATGACATAAGTTTATCGAATCATGTCGATTCGAACATCCCTTTAACTTGGTTGCATGGCATGAACATATGAGTTAGAGCAGGAAACTCGCTTTAAAGCATCCACAATGCTCTCTTACCCTTTAAAAGACTTTAAACATTTATGACAATAAATGCTAAAGTTGGTATGAATTGATGCATTTATTACTAAGTACAAAGCTTTTTCTTCTAACCGCTTGGCACTAGTCAAGTCTTTGTTTCAAGTCTTTTAAAAAGTCGTTTCATGAATGCTAAAAAACCTTTTGAAAAGCTTTTTCAAATAGTAAAAAGCTTTTCCATTTGACCCCATTGTAGATGCTCTTCTTAGACAATCAATATCTTGCATCATCGATCTACGTGTAACCAATTGGAAATTTGTGATGAGTTTTAGGACTTCTTAATTTCAACAATCCACTTAAGAACTCGCATTTACTTGATAAGTAATACATAGGATATTGCAATTTATGTTTTAGATTTATACTACAGTGTGCTTGTGTGTTTCCAGTTCACAGAGTTTGCAGGAAGTTGGTTCACTTCTTCCACCCCTTGTTTAATTGTCTATGGCGATATAACAAGAATCTTTTAATATAGTTAAAATACGGAATTAGATGCTCACATCTTTTTTGCAGCTTTAAAAAGGAAAGAATATTAATCTGTCAAGTAAGAATTTGCATAACTGGCTCAAAACAAAGCCAAGAGTCATATAACACTACCACATTTGGTATTCTCCTGAGAATCCTTAATTAGCTTGCGTTGATATAATAGTTCATGTAGTAAAATTTATCTTCCATGGGCATATAATAGTATTAATTAATCGAGTTTCTACTAGTACTTTAAAAGTCAACTCGTAATATTATTTTTCTTCTTTTTTTTTTTTTTTTTTTTTTTTTTTTTTTTTGTGAACTTTGGGGGCGTTGTAGATCAAGGGCACGTAGGGATGGAGCATATTATCACTGGTATACATAAGGGCCACGTCTCATTATATGTCAGCATTTTTATGTGGCTGTTTAATGTAAATCTTGGCATCCAAGAGGTTCTCATTTTGGTGAGCTTTTTAATTGATTGATTCTTTTTTCCTCGTCTCACTTAATATCTGCTTCTCTGTGCAGACAAACTGAAAAATTCTGTGGATCGTTTGCACACTTGGTGTGATGCTTCATTTATGCTTGAGCACTAGATGTGAAATAACCTTGGAAAAGACGTTTCAGGAATAAAATGTACATCATATTATGCTTACACCAATAATACATGCCGAGATGGCACCTCCTTTTATAAAATCTATTGTGTAGCTTGTCCTTTCACTTGGAACATATCTCGTGCTGTCAAAATATTGAGGTTTATAACAATAATCAGTAAGCTTATGTAATTATTCTTTGTTTACGTTGACAAGACTACATAGAATGAGGTTTCAAATCAAATAATGGTGCTTGGCTTGGGTAGTTGTATTAATTAGGAATTGAAAAACTCCTTTTACTTTGTTCGATTTAACATCTAGGCACGACACGTCATTGTTTTGATATAATGTGTCACCTGAATGGACTACTATTTTATTTTATTTTCAGTGTTTTTTTCTTTTTTGGGTAACCATGGCATGGCCTTTTCGACGACTAATCCACGGGATTTGAGCCTCCACACAGACTCAAACCGGGTAAAACCATCTCCTTTTCAGGAAGGTTGACGTGGCCACTTAGAGTTGTTTGCACCTAGCAGGAATTGAACTTGACACCTCTCAATAGTTACTCAAGCTCTTTACCACTATGCCACCTGTAAGTGGTTTTCTTTTTTTTTTTTTAATTCTGAGTGGTAACTACTAGCAGAGGGGATTTTTTTTTATTTAGTTAGTAGTTTAATCTTAGGATAATAGCCTATAAATGTATCTTACTTGTCACCATATCTTTTTATATGTATTGAATTATAATTTTATGTACCCAACTTGCATTTTGGGTCACTTGTGTGTATTTTGTGACTTTTTTGCCCCTCGAGGATAATAGGAGTGTTAACAAATTGAGGGTCTAAAAAGTAATAGATACACACAAGTGACGCAAAATGCAAGTTGAGTACATAAAATAGCAAAAATATTAATTCGATGCATATAAAAGGATAGGGTGACAAGTGAGATTAATTTATAGGCTATTATCCCATTAATCTTTTCAAAATTAGTTAGCAGCATATATGTTCCGCGCGCTATGAAAGGAAGATGCATTTTCATATTTAGCAATAAATTCACATCCAACAAGCAAAGCTTATCATGTCTTTCAATTTTATTTTTTCTGTTGCTATCTGTTTGTTCATTGGGAGATAGTTCTCTTAATTCCATTATGTTTCTTTTTTCTCTTTAGAAAGTGTAAAAAATAAGAGAATTTGTAATTCCTATCATATCCCAAAGGTTCATCAGCACGGAAATGTTGCTTCTTATGACTAAACATATCGACTATTTATCTGCATATTTTAAGTTGGTTTTCTGAAGCTCAAAAGATCAATAATGGATTGATACGAGTGAGCAATCTCCAGTACCTCTGACACGCTAACAGATCATGACTTATCTGGAAGCATCGTTGGCTCATTGAGATTTGCAATACATATCTTTCGTGAAGTGAATATTTTGCAAATTCTCATAGCTTTACTGTGATTCTTAAAAAGTAATCATCATCCCGAATAAAGAAATAGAACCTTTTGTGCCCAATAGATTCTATTAGATAGTGACCGTAGAGTAAAGTTTTTTTTACCCGTTGTTATTTTCTTGGTGAACTTGGTCATACCCCATGCCCCAGTGATACACTCCACAAAGTCCCATAATTTACTTTAAACGATAAATGTTTAATAACATTAATTTGGCTGTATTTTTGGAGATTAATAAAGGTGGTATTCATAAATATGCTATGTTAGTACTGTTGTTTTTCCTTGATTGGCTGGTAAGCTCTTTTTATATGATTGATATTAATAGGGGACAATGCAGAAAGTGGAAGGGAATGGGATAAATTTTATTCTTTCACACATCAGCAACAAAGAAACATCCAATCAAAACTCGCAGCATGAAGAGATAAATGTAAAGATCGAGTTGCACCATACTTGGCTGAAAATATTGTTTTTGACTTAGCTAATTACCTATAGGCTGTAGTGTTGGGGTCAGAAATAATTTAGATCGACTCTTAATAGATTATTTCTTAGAAAGCTTACCTCATGAATTAAGTATGTGTGTACTGGTTAAAGAATATATAACCTCACTTTTCCACCCCTCATCACCTGGAACATACAATTATTATTTGATGCAAGGAACAAGACCCCAAATAAGTTATACTTTTTAAGATTAATTATGACTATCAATTCATTAGGGGCATCATAAGGAGATTTGCATCGTGAGTAGGAAGAGATAGTCTCATGTGTCAACTTGTTAATAGCACAAAAGATTGTTTTCGAGCAAATGATCAGGCGCATCATTCTTATCCAAAAGGAATTTCTTTATCATACTTGTATAGTAGGCTTTTCTTCTTTCTTTGAGAATTAAACAATGCAGTCGCTGACCCTCCGTATCCCCTATATAAGAACCAGCAAGACCTCAAAGTCTAACAAGATAAGCACTTCCCGCACATCTTACTTTTTAAAAACCTCAAAGTCTAACGTAGCAGTTTCCTTAATGGATAGAGTAACAGACTTGGCATCTAAAAATGCTGCAGTAATTTTCACCAAGAGTTCGTGTTGCATGTGCCACAGTATCAAGGCACTATTCTACGAACTCGGTGCAAGTCCTGCAATCCATGAAATTGACCATGATGCAGAGTTGGAGTGGGCCCTAAAGCGCCTAGGTTGTAATCCCACTATACCAGCAGTGTTCATAGGTGGTAAATATGTAGGCTCGGCTAGAGATATCATTTCCCTTCATGTTGATGGATCGCTGAAACAAAAGCTCATTGAAGCAAGAGCTATCTGGTTCTAGCTAGTAGCACTATAAGAAAATAAAAATGCTATATCAAATATGTGTTATAGTAAAGATAACCAATTAGCACAACATCATGTTAGAATAACATGATTGGAAGTGTACTAAGAGCTGCTCTTTTTTGCCTGCTCTCTTGACTGTACATAAAGAAATCGCACTTTGTCAAATTTGGCGCTCTTGTCTTTAAGATACATACTTTATTCTCGACTTCTCGTTATTTCCTTATTTGTTAGTTTTATTATCATAGTTTACTTTCATCGGACAGAAATGATAATTCGGTAACCAAATGACCAGTAAAAACTTTAAATTCTAATAATCTGACATGTTTTGGAAGAAAATTCACCGTCCTTGTCCGTGGTGACAAGTAAGCAACTCTGTTCTAACCGCCATCAAAATTGAAAGAGAGGTGAGGTTTCTATACTTATGATAAAAAAAAATAATGTCTTTCTGCTAACTACTACCTAAAGTCTTTATTGAGTTGGTGTTGTGAACAATCATTGACTTTGGATTTTGACTTTTTACCCACAAGTCATATCTTATACCCCTTGACCATTGACTCGGGTTGGACTTCATTTAAATTCCTGCAATATGATTATGTGTTTTCATGTCCCCAAACAATATAGAATTTCATTTTTTATTTTTATTTTTGTCTATGCTTTGTAAGCAGGGATGTGAGGTGGTGAATAAATGGAGATTGTGAATATATGGTAACTTAACCATGCTGTCAGCTAGAGTTGTTTTCGAGCATAAACTAAGCTCAGGTAATATGCATGAGTCGAATATGCCCGGGCCCTTATTTGAGAACCTAAGCTTGCATGCATATTGATTTAAATCAAGAAAAAAAATGTTTAGCTTGCTTTGAGCCCATATTTGAAGTAAGGGACCTATGTTAACTTTGCTTTGAACTCATGTCAAAATGAGTTCTTTTTTTTTCAAAGTTGAGTTTAAGGACTACTACTAGAGGCTGAAAGGTGGGCTGATCATGTGGCTCAATGGATTAGATAATAGGTCAAAATGAGTAACATTTGGGTGCGAGTGGGATGGGCCAAACATGAACACACTTCTTAATCCATATTTTATAATTTCATAAATAATTTGCTGCAATGATAACAAAAGCTATACCATAACTAAAAATACAGAAATCTAACTTCTGTTATAAAGAGATTTAGGAGGTTTTTATGCGTTTAAATGCTAACGATGACTTTCAACATGTCGGACCCATTTCCTTTTTCATTAAATCTTCTAGCTAAACACATTTGACTCGATAGAGACAAATCATAACCGAAGTAAGTAAGTGGATTGTAATTTCCACCTCTAACTACTACCTTTCTGAACACAAATTACATGTGTTAATAATCGTTGATCTGGAAATAAACACTCAATATTTTAAGGCATCACCAGGTGTCTTAGCGGTTTAAGGTTTTCAACTCTGCATTTTATCAAACCTAGATCGAGGAAAGTGCCTCGAGCGTCTGGTGGATCAAAGTGGATGCATTCACATCCAACTCACCATTAATGTTCACCACAATGCCATATATCGGATGTCCCTCATATGGGCATGTTGATGAGTGATGTGCATCTGACTGGTAAAAGTCGTTACAATAATTAGTACTGGAAATTGATAGAATAGTGGCTAGTCTCTCTATTAATATTTGAAAATGAATTTAGGGTGTGTTTGTTTCATTAAGATGTTTTAGGTTTGAATCTGACTACCATATCTTACCAGTAAGAGGTGGCTAGAAAGTCTAAATCTGAACGAAATAATGTTGTTTGTTTTTGTATAATTGATGTCCGAATGATGTGCTCGTTTCTGTAATTTATTTATTAAACCAACGCAATGCTATAATAAATAACTTACGTATATATGAAACAAGACTTTTTATCATAAATATAACATAGTTAATAAGCCATCAAATATATTATATTAACACAAGTCTTCGATCTCTTATCGAGTAAGAGGTAGTAAGACAAGTCTCCCACCTCTTACTGAGTAAGATGTTATATGTCTAACTGGGTCTGACTCAAAAGAAAAAAACAAATAAGCAAAATGTCTGCCCTCCTCTTACTGGTAAGAGTAAGAGGGCTAGTAAGACTTTTTTTTTAAAAACAAACACACCCTTAGTATGTCGATATTGGTATATACTTTGAAAATTGGTCCAGGATCACGATGCTTCTGTTTCTTGTAAAATATGGGTAGATGGTCAAAAACCAAATAAAGCAAGTGTATAAAGCATGAACGAGAGCCGGTATGCATGTCAGGCTGCATAACCTGCCTATTTCCGCATATATCTAGTAAGCATTGAAGTATAAAGGTGAATGTTATCAACACATGCTGTAGAATACATTATACATGTGTCCGGAATCCCGATATTATGTGCATACAGACAAGAATCATTTTCCATCTGTATCATCTTAATTCTGAAATTTTTGAAAATTTAATGTTTTCACAAAGCTTTCTTGGGACTTCATTAAATTTTGACTCAATAGTAATGGAGGCAAAATGTATATGGACGTTCCAAAAAGACTGGAGGAAAAATATATGAATTAAATCTCTCATACACAGTAGTGGGCATGTTAACGAATTATGCCTTGCCGAAAGCAATCTCATTATAGATCTTTATACCCGAATAATATAATTATGATGATGAAAGGAATCTGTTAGAAATAATACTGTACTTGACCAGCCTTAGAATCGTAGAGGTCCATAGAGTACATGTGCAGGAATCAAACTTATGGATCTTAGCTTGCACACGTCGAGCAAATATTTAAGTTGGTTTTTCTGATCATCATTTAACGTAAATTTATATTTAATAAGAGAATGAGTCTGAACCATAGCGAGCAAAAACAGAAATTAATGGGATTTTATTTTTATGTATAAACAAAGATGACCTCTATTGATACTAACATTAGAACCATTAGCTACTAATTGTAGACAAATCAGAATACTAATGACAAAAGTGAAAAAGACGTCTTAACCCTTCAAATTTGGATTTAAACATGAATCAGTTTATCATATGGCCATAATGTTTTTACAATGGAGGTTTATGCAAATGCCATAAAAAAAAATGGGATCAACTTTCTCCTTGGTGTTCGGAAAGGAAAAAGTATCCATCTCTCAAAAGTACCTTTAGTAGTTTTCGGGCATCTTAGAAAAGCATCTCATTTGAATGCTCTTGTTTGGAGGAAAGGAGTCTAACGTTGCCTATTTCATACTAGTATAAATAGAAGTAGGACGAGACACTCAAATTAAATCACATCTCATATCTTCCTCCTCGACCCTGATCTCCTACTTTCCTTGACCATCGGATCATAATTCAATTTTGATCCCACTGGTTTGTGTGACACTTGAGTTTCATATTTAACACGTGACATTGTCTTAAGAAGTTCCGTAGGATGGAGAAGATACAAACATTGACATCAGAGAATGGCGTTGTCATTTTTAGCAAGAGCACTTGTTGCTTATGCTATGCTGTGAAAATTTTGTTCCATGATCAACTTGGGGTTGAACCCTTGGTTCACGAAACAGACCAACATCCCGAGGGTCGGGAAATAGAAAAGGCTCTTGTGAACCTAGGATGCAACTCGCCACCTCTGCCAGCCGTATACATAGGGGGTAATCTCATTGGGTCCACCAATGAGGTGATGTCACTTCACCTTAGTGGGGCCCTCATCCCACTCCTGAGGCCATACCAGACACTAGCGTAGAGTGGGTATGCAATCTGAAGAAATAAGTTCCGTCAAGACCATGTCTGCTATTTACTATTCGACTCAAATATGGAGCAGCTTGTTTTCGTATTTGATTAGCTTTCATCATTATTGTATCTGTGTAAGCGATTAGCTTTTATGTAGTATGATATTATTAGAAAATTTAAGTAGCTTTTAGGTGATAAAAAGACATGGCTATCCTTTATATGAATGTTATTTTAAAGTATAACTAGTGCACTCTTCTATTTTTATTGCCATGTTCTCACATTAAAATATTTGTGTGCGTGCCGTGCGCACGCTAAATAGAACTTAAAACAAAATGAAAGAGAAAGGGATCGAAAAAGGAAAATACCATCTTTGACTAGAAGATGTCAACAGCAGGAAGTAATAAAAACCTGCAAGAGTGCAAGGTGTTTGTATGCTTTGATAATTTATGTGGTTTCTATGTGTGCCAAAACGGCAAAACCTACATGCAAGCCACAGGCATACCGTGAAAAAGGTTTTCTAGTGTCTTGTGTAAGAAAAGAAACTGCTGTTACTTTTTATTAGGACGGAAAATAATAGTTTTATTGTAGAGCACCCCTCGATAAAAAAATTTATGTTAGGGCGTACCGTTGGTAAGTCTTAGATCCAGAATAACCAAAAGTATCCATACAATTTGGTTAAAGAATCCAGGATGCTGCATTTAGTATTTTCACTGATCATTAGGCTGCAAATTCAAAACTTCAGTCTAAGAATAACTATATTCCGTTTTTTCGGTTATAAAGATGACTTCAATTTTTGCTTTTTTGCAAACCGAAGGAAAGATGGCGAACTGGAATATATCGAACTGCTGACATTTGTACTTGCATTTGCAAAAAATTATAACAGATATATTCTCCACTTTCACATAAAGAAAGGAATTCAATCCCTCAAACTTTCATTTTCATTCACTCTTTTATAATAATTATCTTGTTTTGTTTCTTTCAGACTTCCTTTTTCAAAAAGTTCCCTTAAAGAAGATTGCATGGGAATATCACATTTATCAGTCTAGGTGCGGCCTCCTCTAGACCACACGTCAAATCCTACCGTCGTCTTTACTCTTTTTCTTTGAAAAAAATGCAAATTTCCGGCCAAAACCCTAACTGCGTACTGTTTTGGCCATAACTTTAAAACCATTTGGAGTTAACTAGCGCGGTTAGCGCCATTCACTTCGTTTTCTAATTATGCACAAACCCTAACTTTTACCGCCTCCATCGGCCACCGGACACGTCTCAAAAAGCTGACTACCGCAAAAAAATCTATGCTTTGATTTTGTTTCTTTGCTTTTGCTTTTGCTTTTGCTCTTGCTCTTTTTGTTGTTTTTTCTGCATGATAAAGATTAAACTTCGTTTGTTGTCGGATGTCTTCATCAATAAATTTGTTATTTGCCTTTTCTAGTACTTTTATTTGCTTTTGCTGAAGAATCGTTTCCTCTTGTTGTCGGATGATTTCAACAAGTCATAGCTTTTATTGCCATAATGTTTTTTGTCTTCTTCTTAGTTTAGCTTTGTTTAATGTTTATTTAGTTTTACAATCCAATCCGAGCTTTCGTGATTTCGCCGCTCGGATTGCATGGGAGGATTAGACGATAAATATGGTCCAAGCCCCGATTATGGGTATGGGTCCACTAGGGTTTCAGGCTATGTGTACGCTATATATAGTTTGGCTAATACAATACACCTACGGGGTTTACAATGTTCTAACAGCTTCTTCATAAAACTTGCTCTGCATATTCCTTTTTCACGTAAACTTTTATGCATGCAAACTGAATCCAAGTGCTTGTCTGCCTAATAAACAATGTTCCAAATACCAGCATCATCTCTTTTTTAAATCAGGATTTTGTTAATTAAACGTGGATAATCTTGATTTGCATGCTAAGTGTGTGCCATGTACATTAGACTTATCTTAAAATAGATGTCATATTAGGATTAAATATAAGTCATATAGTATGACTAAGGCGAAATATACATATCGATTATGAAAGTTCTCTTGGAAAGGAAATATTTCGTAATTCGTGAAAATGTCGTATAATAGCAAGGTCCTATCAGTTTTGTTCCATCAAGCATCACACTTTGTTTTCATTTACGGTCATTAGAGTTTTGCCAACATGGTGTTATAAGTTAGAGGGACACGCCTTCTAGCCCCCGTTCCTAGTGGTCCCATTAAGCATGAGGCTATGTATGTCCTGTTGCAATTTTTGGCAATACTTAAATCACTACAAAAAAAAAGGGCTATAGTGACGAGAATTTAATGACGACTTATATTTTTTGTCACTAAAAACACAATTTAGTTACGATGTAGAATTGTCGTCACTATATCTCGTCACTTTGCATATATTTAGTGACGAAGTAATAAGTTGTCATTAACATACATGTTAGTGACGAAGTATCGGTCACTAAGTCAAGTACTTATCGTCACCGTGTAACTCATTTCTGGTTACGGTGCTTAGTCACGAAGTTTTCGTCACTAATTTTTGGATTGGTAGTCACGAAACTATTCGTCACTCACTTGAACAAATACATATTCTTATTTTGCTATCCAACACTTAAAAGCACAGGGACTTAAATTGACAGAATGCCTAAATATTTAAAAACACGGATACCTATCATTTTTCGTTCATTTCTCCTCCTCCCCCATTTCACAGTTTCACACACTAAAAACACTCAATTCTTCACAGTTTCACACACTAAAAACACACACTAACACTATTCCGCCATGGCTAACATCTTCCGAATCAACTTTTCACTATTTTGCCCTAATTTTTCGGAGGTTATTTCTAATCCCTAATTATTACGCGTTAATTTCATTTAATTTCGAAGATATTATATCACTTGTCTGAAATTTTTGTATATTCGTTGAATAATTCGTTTGTGTTTGTGTTTAATTTACTTGTTTGATTGTTGATTTGATTATGTATTTGAGTCAATGAACTTCAGGTTTAGTTGATTTGATTGCCTATTTGATTTTGACCTAATATCGAAAAGGTTTAGGTCTAAAATTTTGGTTATTTAATTGCTTGTTTGACTTTAGAAAGTTTAGGTTTAGCGGATTAGTTACGTTTAGTGGAACCGGATATTGGATATTAAAACATTGCATACCAAGTGTTTGATAAAATGTCTAGTAACATTAACAACACTTTACTACTTTGTTTAATGACCGAGCTCAGACGAACGGAAAATATTGTGAAAAAACGAGGGTCAAGTATCTATAGTTTCTAGTTTTTTGTTCTTTACTTTTTTGATAATCGAATTATGGCAAAAAAAAAATGTTTGCTTACTTGCTGTCTGCTACCAGACAAGTTTGGACTAATGGATCGATGAACAAGTGGGTTGGTTTACAGAAAACTTGGACAAGTGGGTTGGTTTACAGAAGACGCTGAGCGCCTAACCGGGAAGCGAAGCGGGGAAATTGACCGCGATCGTTGTTATGGTTTCCAGGTAGACGTAATTAGTACATGAAGTAGAAGATGGTTCAGAAAATTTTAAATAGAAATAACTCTATTTCGGCTAACCTAGTCTTTTGTGTGATGTAGCCTTTGTGAATGAAAAAGCAATCAGGCCTGACGGGGACTCAGTAGAAGGTTGTCCGCAATTCCTTTTTCTGCACAAGACATTTATACAATGATCTTTTCTTGTCGGAGATCCAATAGAGGTAACTAATAACAACTTATATGATTAGTATTTAGTAAATACTAATCATATCCAATAGAGGTAACTAATAATCAAGTGGCTACCCCATAACATGAATTGTGAGCTAGAATTATGGCTAGTGTACGTATGACATAAATAAGGAGCCCCACTAGTGCCGCTATGTGTAAAGTTGTAGACCTAGCTTGTGTCAAAGCAAAAATAAATTGCTGATAGATACTGTAACCATGTCCTCTAGAAAATGATAGATACTTCGTTCCATCAGATTGTCATTAGCGATGAAAAGTAGACTTGTGTAGTTAATGTTTTCTAATTTATTGTTTTGATAAAACTTGTATTATACGTTATTTAGTTGTCTTGGTATTATCCTGAAAAGTATTAGCTTTCGCTTATATATGTTTGAGACACAGTAGTTTTTAATGAAGTACCACGACACAAAGATTAAGAAGAAAAAAAATGTATTTTTTAACGGTCAAGCCTTCCCGATAATAGTTTTAATAAGCCCATAAGCTAATAAGCTGAAGATAAGCCCATAAAATCAAGCTAATCCAACTGTCCTTATGTATTGTCCTTAACTTGTGCTTACAACATATTAGAGATATTAAGGATCCTGAGCATCCTTATTCTCTAGAAGATTTGAAAGTTATTACAGAGGATGCCATTGAGGTAGATGATAAGCGCAGTTATGTGCGGTATGTAGTTTTTTTTTCTTGTCTGCTTACATTTTGCTTTAGTTAGTTTCGTAATTTGTAAGTTGAAGGGAAATGTGATTATTTTCTTGCAGTGTTACATTTACGCCAAACAGTTGAGCACTGCAGTATGGCCACAATTATTGTTTGGAAAGGTATTACCAGTTTTTTGTTTGGAAAGTGCATTTTCTGTTGCCTAGGTGATCATTTTATTTATTTCTTATGAACCATACTGAATTTTGCCATATGACGCGTAACCTAAAATGTTGGATACTCATCAAAATGTGCCAAAGTCTAGTGATGAATTGTATGCATATTGATCATGATGACATCCGTTATAACTTACAGTCTTCTTTTACACTTGTATTGTTAATGTTTCTATATTACTCCTTATTATAAGAATTGTTTTATTTGTTTAGGTTGACATCAGGGTAGCGCCTGGGACTCATGCAACTGAAGATGCAGGTTCTCACTCTTTCCCCCTCTCCTACACACACGCACACATATTTACTTGCTGCTAATCAGCATCGGAAAACTGTGTATGGTTTGGTTAAAGCAATGTCCTACTTAAGGAAATAGCTCCGCGGGTTTTTACCAACCCTCTCCCCTCATTTTGCTCTGTAAATAAAGTGATAAATTTTTCGGGGCTAACTTTTCACCCCTTTTGAGTGTGACCAGATCCTCTGATCATGGCTAGTAGAGAGTTCTTCCAAATAACATTAAGAACCTGATCAACTAATTACAGTCAAGTCATGTTTAAATTTTCTTGTATCCTTTCTTAATATTAGTAGATTATACGTAAATGTGGGTGGGGTTTTGCGTGGCACCTTCATATCTGCCTCAAGTCAACTAGCAATTTTCAAAAATGTTGTGGGGCTTCGAATTTGCTGTTAAGTATGGGGATGCGATGATATGATATTGATTTTATTAACTTATACGTACGCCATATATCTTTAAATAATGCCCATTTCCCCTGTTATGCAGTGAACAAACAGGGTACTCTATCTCTCATTCTGTCCCAGCTCTCTCGTTACTATTCTGAGTCAATTATATGTTTTTGCAGGTGATGATAATGCAAAGAAGGACAAACGATGATGCTAAGAAAGACATGCCACTCTTCATGCAATATTTCTCCCCCGCCTTTCTGAAGGAGTGAATTTATGGATCCTGTAGTTTGATTTTTCATTTTATGAAGCCTTTTGGGTGTCGTCTTGGTTGCAGACTTGCAGGTACCAATAGTTTTTTTTTTGAAAAGATTGTTCTCGATCTAAAAGCTGTTAACGTTAAGTTAGTCAAATATGGATAGTCAAATTTATATTATTGGTTCCTTTTTTTAATTAAAGGAACTAAAAGAGTTACTCCTTTATATAAAAGTCACCAAAAGTGAGTCCTACCCCTGTATAACAAAGAGTAGGTACCTAATAAATATATGTTACGTAAGAAGCTTATTTATAGTTGCTTTAGCTCTTTTAGTGAAATAGGGATTTGTGTTTTCTATTTTTCATATGTTAGTTGCTTTAGCTCTTTTAGCCTAAAGTCAATGTGCGATCTCACAGGTACTTGTGGACTATACACCGAAATGTTAGTGTTATTATTTACACTATTTTGCGAGTAAGTATTATCCTCTTGGTGCCATGAAGTTACTACGCAAGGTCTAAGGTCAGCTCAATTCTCTAGTTTTAGCTAAGCTACATGATCATTGAACTAGTCAAGATTATTAAGATGAATCTTTTTGAAGTATTTAACTAATAATACTTTTTGATTATATGTCTTTTAGTTTGAAATACCAAATCCACCATTTTAAGCCTAATCTATCAAAACTCGTGTGCATTGAAGCAAAAGAGAGTTGAACTAGAACTGGTGAATCTATTGCATTTTGTTTTCAGTCTGTAGTTTTGTATTTTTTTTTAAAATATCGCCACTTGCCATCTCAATTCATCTAAGAGCCTAGAAGTAGAATTATCTTGTATACGATCAACACACACATGATTACTTTGCATACCTTACTAGGTTTAAGTGGTCTTTTCCTGGTAACCTTTGTAAAGCAAAAATAAGCAAAATATGTTCACACTGTTTACTGTAACTTTATTCAAATAAATTAAAGCTTATTTCTTATGCAATGTATTCCGGTTATATAAAATATTTAAGAAATATCATTTGGAGACATTGGCAAATGACAGAGAGGAGAGGTTATAAAGAAGTTTAGATGCAGGTTATCTTTGTTTTATCACTTATGGGGTTAGGATTTTGCACATATACGATGCATTGTGTATGACTAATGTAGTTAACGAGGTAAGAATAAGTGTAATATTAATAACATAACATTTTTCGGTATTTCTCATGTTAAACGTGTGTTATTGTATTTCAGATGGCCGTCAGTCGTAAGGAAATGCTAATAAATATTGGTCAAGAAGTAAAGTAGCAGCCTTCACCAAGTGCTTTGTTATTGTTTATACTATACAGACTTTTTTTTTGGTTGTGGTTATGTGTTTTCAGTGATATTGTAAATTTCAGATGGTTTGTATTTGTTTGCATAACAGAAAAATAGATTATGCTAATACAACAATGTTTTTGTTGTCTATCATCCGGATTTCGTAATATTATCAGTTTTACTTTTTGCAGCAATAATAATACCAAAATATTATCGTCACTATTGAACGTTAAGGTTCTGTTTGGTTCAACCAAAAATGACGCCTTTCTTTCGTCACTAATCGCATCAAATAGTGACGACTTTAGCCACTTCAGTGACGAAAATTAAGTGACGAAATGTGTTGTCACACACCCATAAGTGACGACTTTAGCTTGTCACTAAATTTAGTGTCAAATTCCAGTTTCGTCACTATTAACTTAGTGACGGAGCTATAGTGACGACAAGTGACGACCTTGATTTTCGTGACTAAACCGGTTTAGTGACGACTTTTCCACCTTTAGTGATGATTTTCCTGTCGTCACTATAGCCCTTTTTGCTTGTAGTGAATGCCAATGTTTATGTATAAACAAAGATGACCTCTATTGATACTAACATTAGAACCTCTAGCTAATAATTATAGACGGTATCAGAATACTAATTACAAAAGTGAAAAAGACGTTTTAACCCTTCAAATTTGGATATAAAAATGACTCAGTTTATCAGATGGCCATAATGTTTTTAAAATGGAGGTTTATGCAAATGCAATAAAGAAAATAGGATCAACTTGCTCCTTGGTGTTTGGAAAGGAAAAAGTATCCATCTCTCAAAAGTATCTTTAGTACTTTTCGAGCATCCTAGAAAAGCATCTCATTTGAATGCTCTTGTTTGGAGGAAAGGATTCTAACGTTGCCTACTTTTATATAAATGGAAGTAGGACGAGACACTCAAGTTAATTCACATCTCATATCTTCCTCCTCAACCCTCGCCAACTTTCTTTAAAAAGCTGATCAAAATTTATTTTGATCCGAGTGATTTGTGAAACTTGAGTTTCATATTTAACATCTGACACTCTTTAAAGAAGTTTCGTAGGATGGACAAGATACAAACATTGACATCAGAGAATGGCGTTGTCATTTTTAGCAAGAGCACTTGTTGCTTGTGCTATGCTGTGAAAGTTTTGTTCCATGAACTTGGGGTTGAACCCTTGATTCACGAAACAGACCACGATCCCCAGGGTCGGGAACTAGAAAAGGCTCTTGTGAACCTAGGATGCAACTCACCCCCTCTGCCAGCTGTATACATAGGGGGTAATCTCATTGGGTCCACCAATGAGGTGATGACACTACACCTTAGTGGGGCCCTCATCCCACTCGTGAGGCCATACCAGACACTAGCTTAGAGTGGGTACGCAATCTAAAGAAATAAGTTCCGTCAAGACCATGTGTGCTAGTTTCTATTCGACTCAAATATGGAGCAGCTTGTTTTCGTATTTGATTAGCTTTCAGCATTAGTACTGTAACTGTGTAAGGCGATTAGCTTCTATGTAGTATGATATTATTAGAATTAGTAGCTTTTAGGTGATGAAAAGGCATGGCTATCCTTTATATGAAGGTTATTTTAAACTATAAAATAGTGCATTCTTCTATTCTTTTTGCCATGTTATCACATTAAAATATGTGTGTGCGCGCGCGCTAAATAGAACTTAAAACAAAAATGAAAGAGAAGGGAAATAGAAAAGGGTTAATAACCTTTTAAAGCACTATACTTGTCAAGAGTGGCACATCTGCGTATCGAACTAAAAAAATAACTCTTTTAGACATTAAAGTTGACATTTTTGTCTTTCTTTAAGTATTATGACCATATTATGACCATTTTACCCTTCGAAAAATATTTCAAAAAAAAAGAAATTCAAAAAAAAAATTCAGAAATTTCAAAAAAAATATTTTGGAAAAAAAATTCGAAAAAAAAAAGAATTTCGAAAAAAATTTAGAATGGTTAAAATGGTCATAATACATAAAGAAAGACAAAAATGTCAAGTTTAATGTCTAAAAGGGTTATTTTTTTAGTTCGCTACGCAGAACTGCTATTCTTGACAAGTATAGTGCTTTAAAAGGTTATTAACCCAATAGAAAAGTACTATATGTGACTAGAAGATGTCAACAGCAAGAAGTAATAAGGACATGCAAGAGTGCAAGGTGCTTGTGTGACAAAACCTAAGCCAAATGCATACCATAAAAAAGGTCTTTTAGTGTCTTGTGTTAGAAAAGAAACTGTTATTTCTTTTGGGACAGAAAGAATACATTATTGTTTTGGGAAGTCATGGATCCAGAATGACAAAAAGTATCTATACAGTTCGGTTAAAGAATCCAGGATGTTGCCTATAGTATTTTCACAGTTCATTAAGCTAAAAATTCCGAATTTCAATCTAATTAAGAATAACCACATTCGGTTTTTTTGGTTAAAAATATGACTTCAGTTTTTGCTTTTCTTTGTACACTGAAGGAAAGATGGTGAACGAGAATATATCAAACCGCTGACATTCGTACTTGCGTTTTCAAAAAATTCTAAAAGATATATTCTCCACTTTCACATAAAGAAAGGAATTCAATCCCTCAAGCTTTCGTTTTCATTCACTCTTTTATAATAATTATCTTGTTTTGTTTCTTTCAGATTTCCTTTTTCAAAAAGTTCTCACAAAGAAGATTGCCTTGGAATATCGATCTGGTAACTGGTCACGTAGCTCTTCTTAAACTTGCTGCTTTTCCGATCTGCATGTTCTTTTTTCACATAAACTTTAATAAATGCAAAACGAATCCTCGTGTTTGTCTGCCTAATAAACAATGTCCCAAACACAGGCATCATCTCTTTTCTCAATTCAAAATTTTCTTTGTTAAACGTGGATAATCTTGATTTGCATTGTCCAAGTGTGTTCCCTGTACATTAGACTTATCTTAGACTAGATGCATGTCATATTAGGATTAAATATAAGTCATATATTAGAACTATATTAAGGCTGGAATACAGCGACGCATAAAATACTACAGCGACGCATAAAATGCTACACAGTTGGTACCTGTAGTCAAATCTATGAATAAAGCGAAATATACATATCGATTATGAAAGTTCTCTTGGAAAGGAAATATTTCAGAATTCGTGAAAAATGTCGTATAATAGCAAGGTCCTATCATCACTTTTGTTCCATCAAGCATCACACTTTGTTTTCATTTATGGTCATTAGAGTTTCGCCAACATGGTATTATAAGTTAGAGGGACACGCCTGCTAACTCCCATTCCTAGTGGTCCCATTAAGCATGAGGCTATGTATGCCTTGTTGCATTTTTTGCCAATACTTAAGTGCCAATGTTTATGCTATTCTAAAAAGCAACTAACCAACTTGACAAAAAAATAGATACTCAAAATATTGCAGCTCCATTCTTTGCTTAGTATCAAAAAAGAGGGGGATCACAGAACAGTGAATACAGATCTTTTCAGGAATCAGTTCTTATCAGTCTCGCTGGCAAAGATCTCGCATAATATTGAAAATGGCTGGTTGGCCGACTAGTTACCTTTAAATTCTTTGAGTTGCCAATTGCCACGTCTTTCCATTGGTTTTGCACGACACTAAGAAGAACTATATATCCTAGTAATTATTTTGATTGTTTTAGCCATTTAACGTGTATGTTGTTGGGATTTTACAATCTAAGTTAACAATTAACTACGAGTACGCAGCGGATAATGGATCTAGTTTAGGTAATCAAGTTAACACGTATAATAAACAAAAGAAATATAAAAGGAAACAAGAAAACTAACCCTCGTAATCACCCGCAAGTTAACAACTAGAAACCAAGTAATCAACGCAATTACCTCTACTAGTGCTCACACTAACACGTAACCCGAATACGCCCGATATGCTAGTCGTGTCACGTTTACCCAACAACCCTTGTAATAAGCTAAAAACCCTCGAACCAAACAAACAACTACACGCTGCCCTTTGTCCGAGAACCAAAACAAACCCTAGAACCAAGTTCCTTTGTTGTCCGATATCAGGTAAAGAGTACCCGATTGCCTTTTGCCTTCTGCCCGCGATCACAGCAACCAAAACCCTTTGAATGGCTTCTATTCAACCAGGAATACGCCCACAAATAGAAACTACTAACCCTTGAACAAGATTGGATCGATTAGATGCAATTGGGGTTTCGTAGGGTGTAAGCAACGGAAGGTTCTCACCCTGTCCCCGACATTGTTCTCCGACGATGTCCCCTGGGCGAAAGGGGACACCATTCTCTTTCTTTCTTCAATCGTTCCGATCAGGACAAGTGGGCAGCTTTTTCTGATCAAGGGCCGGGGCACAAACCCTAAATCGGATTAATGATTCCGATCGGGTCGAGTAAGGTGATGATGAATAGGTGTAATAATGATGTAAGGAGGGTGTGACGTCCGCCTTCTAAACCCTGGCTACCTTGTGCTTCAACTTGTGCTCCAAGTTAAGCATACTTTCCTTTTCCCATTCACACATACCCTTAGGCCGAATCCCATCCAAACACCCCTCTATGGAACCGGCCAAATATGGGCTTGGTGTGGGTGTAATCCGGTCCTAATTTAACTCGGGTCAAAGACAGGTCAAACTTGAGATTTAAATGTTAAACGTACTCTAGTGTTTTACGTGTGTGCCCCCAAAAGGCTCACACACCTCTAGTCGTATCGAGCTAATCCAACTACCATTCCAACAGCTCCCACTTGGGAGTTGGAGTAGCAGATAGCACAAATACCAACGACGGAAACGTCTAGCAACACTCTCACTCGCTATTTAACTAAAAGTGTCTGAGATATAGTTTCATAAATATTTCTCAGTGGCATGGTCATTTATGTCTTGCTTTTATCATCCTTTGTTATAGATATCGTTAAACCATGGATATGGATCCTAACTCATTCCATATAGTTTAACCATTTAGATTCTCGTTATAGAATTTTAATTAGATATACCAAATGTAATCAAGCATCATCTTGCATTACCCTTTGGGTTCGGTTGAACAATTATCTGATTAATTCTGGAGAGGGCCCATGGTATCTTTCTGCACATATCAAGTGGAGTTACAAATCCTTTGTTGACTACAAGTGTTCTGGATGCTGCTTCACATCACTCCAAAATATAGCTTTTATAACTACCTTATTTAGGATAGCGTTTGGCATATACTTACAAAAATGATATCCATACATAACAGAATTTGCTTGTATCTCAAGTCTAAGGACGACTTAACAAACCATTTCAACATTTTACTCATGACAGGGATCCAAAAGTAAATGTTTGAATGTTTGGGTATCAAATATGCATCCCTTGTAAATACACATGAGTTTGGCGGGAACAATCCACATTCTCATAGAATATAACCAACACTCACATTTACCTTACATAACAATATTCCCATATTGTTAACAGACAATGGACATATTTAGAATGATAAATCATTTCATGGATTAAACATGCATATATGGAATAACATATTATATGAACGAAATAACAAATACCTCGTATCTTTATTTATCATAAAGTAAATTTTTCTTACAATTCCAAATTATCCAAATACTAATTATACACAGATTTACATGAGACTACTAGCTGGTATCAAACCAATACCCCTAGTCAATTTAGAATGTTTAGGATATGCTAAAGCCTTCCTAAATGCATCAGCTAGGTTGTCATCTATGTGAACTTTTGATATCTTCACGTCACCCATTTCAATAGTTTCTCGAAGATAATGAACTTTCGAGCGGTAATGTCTAGCACCCTTGGTGATTCCACTTTCATTAGCTATAGTAATGGCTCTAGTATTATCACAATACATATTTATGGGTTCTGTAAAAAACTAGAAGGGGGCTTGAATAGTTTTACCGTTTAAAATTTTAATTGTTTTAAAAACTTATTGTGAGATCAATCAATATAGATAAATGATGTGTTAGTGAAGAATAAATAATATGCAAGCAATAGGTAATATGTAAGTAAGAAAAGAGACAATCAAACCACGACAAAGTTGTTTATAGTGGTTCGGTCTACAAGGACTCTTTTTCCTTGTCCTACTCCACTCTCCAAGTCTTCAACTCGAGAGTTATCTTCACTAATCAACAAGCTCCTTTAACCAGCAGAGAAAACCTTTACACGTCGCTTACACAATATTTCCGACACAAAGCTAGATGTCGATTTCTTTTACAAGGGTACAACCACTCCCAACACACTGTATTTTGAGGACTAAAATACTAACCACTCACACTCAGAGGTTTAAGATGGTTTGGTACAACAATGATGTATGAACAATAATGATTCACACAACAACAAAACAAACAAGACTTCCAACTAATTGTTGAAGCTTGATTATGCATTTATCTTCTTTGCTACAAAAGATGATCACTAGAATGAAATGAAATTGAGTTAGATGTAATAAAATGAGAGAATGTATGTGTTTTATGCTAAAGAGGGATGAGAAAACAATTTGGGTTGGCTTGCTATTTATAGGCCAAGTGATCAGCAGATCACGGACTGGACGGAACCAAAAAAGGGGTCCGCCCTTTATAAACTTTGGTTTCACCAGTCTGACAGTGGAGATCACAAAAAATCTTTCAAAGATCATTCAAATCTCTCCAAGATTATGTAAGATATGATGATTGAATATCTAAACAAAATATTCTATAAAATTTTCTAAAATTTCCAATGTGATGCAAGCCATGATATAATATGTAGTTTTTTATTTTTAGAATTAATATGTTATATAAGTAAATACTTATGTAATGTTATGCTTAAGAATTTAGACATACTTGAACTAAAAAATGTTGATGCACATTATAGTTTAGAAGGTTATCAATGTCAATTGATATGTAGCTAATCAAAATATGATAAGATGTAAATGATTAAGTGATGAATACTTTATTTAAGAAAAGCTTGTATTAATGTCTAATAATCTTTACAAGCTTTATACTTTGCAAAAATGAAATTTACTTTTGTCGTTAACAAAACAAGGTAAAGATCATAAAATATAAATAATGTTATTGGACGATATTTGTATTAACAATCTCCCTCTTTTTGTTGAGGACAAAACATAAATTTTATTTTTATCAAAGATGTAAAGATGTACAAGAATTTTAAAAATATGAGATTAATTTGAACTTGGAAGAACTAGTTAGTTAGATAAAGTTGGCAATCAAAAAGTTATTTTATCTTGAGACTAGTTGGACTTTTGTTTGTCCAATATTTGGTCTTCTATAATTTTGAATTTTGAAAGTCAAAGCATGATATTGACTTTTTGAAAGTCAATGGTCAAGTTTAATAATATTCTCCCCCTTTTTGTCGAAACAAAAAGAAGATGCGAGGCGGAAAATGCAATGAGCCCGAGCCAAATGCTCCCCCTTGGCCAATGCTCCCCCTTAATTGGATGCCAAGAGAAAGATACATGGATTATGAAAAGCTACAAAAGAAAGGTTAGTAACATTCATCATCACAAGCATAAAAAATAATTTCAACCAACAAGTAATCACCAACAACATTATAATAAGGGTTTGTCTAACATGTGCCCTAAGGCACATGTAAAGCACACTAAAAGGACATCGGGTCCCACATAAAAGGACACAGGGATCCACAAAAATTGTACTTTTCTGTAGATTCCTGTTTCCTTTTCTGTGGGACCCGGTGTCCTTTTAGTGTGTTTAACATGTGCCTTAGGGCACATGTTAGAAAAATCCTTATAATAAACATCATTCATTATTTAAAAATTTTATAACTTAAAATTCATAAAATGGAACTTAATAGAGATGTTGAGACATAAAAAAATCCTAAAAAAATAGAAAAATAAAAAATAAAAAAATCCTAGAAAAATAACTTAGAAAATAAAAATAAAAAAATCCTAAAAGTAAATGATAAGGAATTAAAACATACATTTTTAGGGGGTCATTTAAGCCCTAAATCGACACATTTTACTTCCGTTACTGCTTAAAATCGTTCATTTTCACTTTTTAGGTCTTTTGGAAGCAAAATGCTGAAATGAAGCATATTTGGACGAAAATGAGCGAAAACATGAATAAAATGGCAAAGTCAAGATCGAAGACACTCCAAGGCTGATCATTACACCTGGCGGCGTCCCAACCAAATGGCGACGCCGTCCCTATATAGAAGACTTGATCAAAAAGTGCACGCGACGGCTCAGCAGAATTTCGGGTCCTAAAGCCTGACGGCGTCACGCCTTATGTCTGGAAGGCGTCACTCACAAAAACTACACCAGACGCCCAAAGATCCAAGATTCAGACAACGTCCTGCATGAAGACTGATGGCGTCACACTTCTCAAATGACGCCGTCCTAACGATGACTTGGCCCAAACGAACGGCAACCTGACGGCGTCACTAGCAAAAGGTGACACCGTCGCATTTGTAAATCTATATATAGAATTCGATTTTTCTGTATTTTAAGAGGTAGAATTTTGGAGAGAAAACCCTAACTCAGTTGTAGTCCGACTTGGACAGTATTCTAAGGTCCCACACCCTATTTTACACATCAAGATAAGTTTGTTTATCCAATTTATCATTATGTCTACCCCATGTTCAGTTGATTGTGTGTATGCTTGCTTGTTTAACATGTCTAGCTAAATTATTTGTGTGTTTGCTTAGATCTATGAAACCTAGTTATTGATTGTTGTTAGGTTGTCTCTTGTCTTAATTGGTAGACACTAGAGTAAGGAAAACTGGCTTGTTCTTTCATTGTTGCGAGCTTAAACGTCCTAAATAGCAAAAAGCCATAGGAGTGCACCTAGGCCATCGTTGTGTTTATTTCGTGAGTTGTACTTTATGATAATAGGGTATTCGGGGGAGATGCTATTGCACTTGCCTATCCCGTGTATTCTATAGGAGAGTTACAATTCATAAAGCTAGGGAATTAGGCACCCCCTACGACTAATAGGAATACAACGCATAAATTAAGATAAAAGAAGTGACAATTCAACCGACCAATAAAAGATAACTAGGGAGTAATAGTATCTAAGTGAACACATCTTTAATTATCATACGAGCACACCTCAATTAGCATAAACTATCCATATGATAATTAGATAATTAGATAAGTAATTAAAGTAGTAAAATCGGTAGAAGTACCACCCCCCCCAATCATATACCCCAAGATATTTACCTTTGCTTTCTAAAAAACATAAAAAGACTAAAAAGAATCATCCTCAACCCCACCTTCTCGTCATATATTTCTTTCTAGCATTCATATTCCCCTAAAGAACGAAATCAATCCTCGAGGCTTACCCTATACTACACTACAACGATTAGGTTCACTGCCTAGAGGGTTGAAAAGCTTGCTCGTAGAAAAGGAGGTTTTCTTGACCCCGAACCCACGCATCATAAAGCAAGAACCATCCTATTGAGGAGGAGGATAAGAAAGAGCATTAATACGCTCAAGGATACGATTGAGGATGAACCTCATTTCATCTTGTAATTTGTGGACCATGATTCGTGTCCTTTCACAAAGATGGGCGGTGCGCTCACAATGTGAACAACCATGTCGAGGTAGGAGAGTAGGATTATTGTTTGGTGGTGGAACATTGATGGAAGTATTGTTGGTATTTGATGGAGCAATGAGGGAAAAAAGCAAAGCATTTTGCATTATGCCTCATTTAGATGAGAATCCACCATGTTTGAAAAAGCATGGAAGTTTTCTAGATGAGCTTGTATCTCTACTTGAGATTGTGGGTAGTCTTCCCACATTGACTCATCAATGTCATCAATATGAGGAGAAAATGATGTAGGTGGTACAACATGGTCTCCACATAGTGGCCCATGAATATCATTGTGGATTGGGTGGAAGATAAGTGGTCTAAGTTCATTTTGTAAAGGGGCGTTTTGTTCAAATGATGCTCTTAGTTGTTCATGAGCGATACGCTCGATGGTGCCGAATGATGGAAGAGGCGGTGGATTTGTGGACCTAGGAGGTAGGTCTTCCAAGTCATCCAAGAATGGATTTCGAGATGTTATTTGAGTTGAAAAGAGTTTTATGGGTATAAGCTTTGGATATTTCGGTGGTGATGGTGTTTTTGATGATTGTATTAGAGCCGGTGGAGGAGAGGTGATAGTTGGTGTTTTGGTGGGAGGTGGAGTGGTGATGACAATGGGTGATTTTGGTGGTGGAGTTGGAGTACTCAAGGTGAGGAAGTTTTCATCTCTTATTGGAGATGAAATGTTGAGTGATGATGAGTCTGAGGAGGAACTAAGGTTTACAAAGCAACAAGGTCTTACACTTATTCTTGTGGTTTTCTTGAGTGGTTTAGTTGATGGTGATAATGTAGATGACTTTGTCATTGTGGTTAAACTTGTGCCAAAAGAAGAAGGAAGAAATTGTTGAGGTGTGAAAATGACCATCTTTGATGTCTTAATTTATAGGATTATGGGATTATGGAAATTTGTGTTTGATTTGATGTTAAGCCATACAAGTGAAGTAGTACCTAATTATTTGGAAGAGTTTAAATGCATGTCAAATCTCCCTAAGTCAATTCATACAATAAGTGTTGAGTAAATTGAGCAAGATATGCAATAAATGGACTTCAGTCAATTCAAAATCTTGAAGATCAGTCATCCACGGATTTCAAGGAACCAAAATAATTGTTCCTTTCTTTATAGAAAAAGGTTCCTTGGGTGGATTTTGAGAATTTTTAAATTTTGGTGGGAAATGGATATCCTATTGGTCCAAGTAAGTTAAACTAGTCCTAATATGAATGAAAAGCAGTAAAAACTATCCTAGTAACAAAATTTGGTAAATAAGAGTGCGGGATTAAGCAAAATTCAGAAACTAACCTGCAAGTCTCCACGGAACCAAAATTTTACAAAGGCCGAACCCGCTTTTTGGTTCCGTCTGGTCCGCCGTGTTGAATTTGACGGCACCAAATTTTACTACGGACGGAACCAAATTTTTGCATTCGTCAAATCCATGGTGACCAGATTTGTTCACAGAGGCGTTTTTTAACCCTCAGAAACTTTTCCGAATCCTGAAAATTTCTTAAATGATATGGAGATAATTATTTCTGATTATGAACAAGCAATAACACATATATAAACACACGGGAGCATGTATTTCCTATAGGGGCTAGTGATTTTCACTAAAAACTGAAAATGGTGAAAATTTGATAACATCCAAATGTAATCCCCATGCATGACAAAGTTGGTTCACATCATTGTTTTAAGTTTAGTTATCATCCTAGAAAGCGAAAACACATAGAATACAGCATACATCATTGTTTTTGTCCTTGTACTAAACACTCCTTAAAAACCTCCATCACTTGTCCAACTTCTTGTTAATCTTGGTAAGCATCCTACCAAGACACTTAAACATCCCCTTGGTTTGCTTGAAATCTCCCAAGGGGTTCTCAATCTCTAGAAATGATGGGTAGTACTCGTGAGGTTGAAGCCTAGAATTCAGGAGTCCATCTTCCGAGCTATTTGATGATGAAGTTAAAGGAGTAAAAGGTTGTGGTCGTTTTCCTTTGGTCTTGGTCTTAGCCACCCTTTCATCACTCAATGGCACAAAGATGTGAGGAATAAGAGGATAATCAAGTTTTACCCCTCTAGGACTTGGTGAAATGGGTGCAAAAGGTCTAAAGAGACGGGTAAGAAGCATCCCGTAGGGAAGAGCAACGGTTCCTTGAGTGGGAATGTCGGCCATTCTCCTAGCAATGTAGTATGCCAAGTTGGATGGTTGACGGGTGGACAAGCTATAGAGCATGTAGCAAAGGCAAGCATTGATATGGTCACGGTTTCCTATGGTGCTTATGACATTGGCTCTAAGAAGTTCTCCCCATTTCTTGAATTGAGGCTTAAGCTCATTGAGTTCCATTCCATATGGATCTCGGTTGATTTCTTTCCCGGCTCTAGTGAAACGTGTTGGTGCTACCCTATCAAAGAAGAGGTGTTCACGGATGACATCTTTGTCGACCAATGGAGTTTGGTAAGGAGGGGAACGGTCATGAATTGAGTCAAGAATTGTGAGTGACCATTTATCCGAGTAGAGACAAGTTCCAACACAAGGAATTCCTAACACTTGGTCGAAATGAGTGAGGGGAATGTTGAAATCAATTTGGTTGACTTTGAAGTGAAGAGACATAAGACCATCATCATTTGTTACAAGAATTACGCTAGCATAGAAATCAAGGACAAATCTAAGGCAAATGGGCTCATCTATGTCTAGGAGACCATCAAAGTGGATGGTAGCTAGTTCTTGAAGAAGGTTTGTTCCCTCGATAAAGGATGGGTGAATTGTCCTACCCTCATGGAAGTAACATTTTTCTAGACCTTTAAAAACCTCAACTTGGTATTTGCTAAGACCCTTAGTCTTTTGGTGTTGTGGAATGTGGCCAAGGGTGTCTTTAACATTTATTTTTCTAGTGTGTGCCTATATGCAAACAATGTGGAGTTGTGGTTATATCGACTCCTTTTATGCATAAAATAGTTTTTATTAGTAGTGTTTGGCAAAATGCAAGAAATAGCCAAACGCTCCTAATTCAATGTGGCTTCGTTTGAATATACCCGGGAATGTATATTAGTTATGCATTACCTTTGGTATTCAAGAGACATTATGCAAGTGATGAAAATAACGTTTTTGTTTGTATAAACAATGAGAAATTATTTTTCCTACAAGTAAGGAATTTTTCAAAATTTTGACATAGGGTTTTTAGTTAATTATGATAATGCCTTATGATATGTAATTCCTAACTAAGGGAAACATGATTAGTTATGTAATTTAACAAATGTAATTCATGGTTTGTGCAAGAAGATGCATAATCTTTTTGCTATGGTGATACCATCTTTTAGTATTTTACTACCATTTTCTTCAAATAGTACTTTATACTTTTTATCACATAATTGGCTAATACTAAGTAGATTAAATCTTAGTCTATCAACATGAGCAACATTTTCAATAGTTAGAGAGTCATGAGCAATCGTACCTTTGCTAATGATTTTGCTTTAGAGATTGCTAACAAAAGTAACAGTACCTCCGTCATACTCTTGGTATGTTGAGAAGAGGCTTTTGTTTCCCGTCATATGTGTTGAGCATCCGCTATCTTTTATCCATTCATCAGGCTCTAAGCCGAATTTTAAGCATACCTATGACACATATAACTCAAGCGTTTGGTCCCCAATATCTCATGGGTCTGTTTGAATTAAACATACCATTTACTTGGTTCATGTATGGAAATGATGGTTATGGGTTCCATGACATGTAATTAGGAGTTTGATATGGTCTAGGGTAGTTTTGATTCCAACAGGTATGTTGATAGTTGGGTTGTATGTTGTAGTTGCTTTTGGGAAAGGGGTGTTTGGCAATAGGTGTTTTAGGCCTTTGTTGAGTGGTTTTAGATCTAAATTCATTTTTAGCAAGTCCTACTCCTATTATAACATCAGGTTTTTATTTAACAACATCTTTAGATTTCTTAGTTACTTTGACAAATTCACTATGGTCTGTTTTGCAAACTTGTTGTCCTACTGCAGACACCACGGAACCAAAATTTACAACGGACGGACCCAAATTTTTGGTTCCGTCTGGTCCGTGGTGTACTGTTGCAGTTGGGACAATTTGTTTGTCTTTTCCGGCCGTTTTGGTTTGACTACTTGGAATTATTACTTCATTAAAACCTATTATACTTGTATTTCCTGGTACTTTTTGAATTATTACTATTTCATCGGCACAAGAAATATTTTTGTTAAATTTCTTAAATTTAGAGTTATGTTCGATGAGAACCTCCTGTGTGAGTTTTAGCTTTTCTATTTCAATACCAAGCTCTTGACATGATCTACAACCATCGTCATTAGCCTGGCCTTTTTCTAATCGTTTTGCCTTTTCTTTTAACTCGTAAACTTCGTTTTCTAGAAGTTCCTTTTTAGTTTTTAAAAACTTATTTTTAGTTATGATTTTTAAGCTAAGCTAACATAATTGATTATATTGTTTTTTCAAAGTGTCATCATCAATAGAGGAGTAAGATGAGTCGGAATGTACCTCGTTTGATTCATGTGCCATGAGAGTGATCTCTTCCTTACTTGGTTCTTCGTCATCATCACTTTCACTCCAAGCACCGCTTACAAAAGGTCGTTGAGTTTTGCTTTTAGGTGGCTTGGGGCAATCTCCTATTAGATGACTTGTATCACCGCATCTATTGCACTTCCTTTCAATTTTTCCCTTCTTGTCATCTCGGTCGTTCCGGAATGACTTCTTTTCATCTCGGGGTTGCCTTACAAACTTTCCTCTTCTTCTAAAGAACTTTTTCAAATCTCTTACGGCCATGGCATACTCCTCGTCTTCACTATCCGAGCAAGATTCTTCATCATCACTAGATTCCGTTCTTGCCTTTAGAGCAACGGATTTGACTTTCTCTCTTTTGCGTTTGATGATTTCTGAATCTTTCTCCATCTCCATTGTAGGACCTTGTTTTTATCAACCTTATCACGTATACCAAGCTTAACACACAATATAACATGTAAATACTAAGCGTAAAGATGAAGAAAGGTGGTGACTTGAAGATGTATACGTCGTGTATGTATAGAGAAAGAAAGATGAAAGGAGAGCTTCTACTTCATAAAGAAAACACACACTTACACACTCAAGCACACCCCTCAAATGATACATTTGAGGGGTATTTATACTCTAATACAAAACGCCCTAATGGGCTTGGTATGGGCCTCGTTTGGATATGGATTGGACTTGGATTACATAAACTTATAAAAGGCTAGCTTAACTAAACTAATACCCATTTAGCTTAGCCCAATCCACGAGCCCGTTGACTATTCTATTACAATATCTAACACACGTTACAAAGTTCCTAAACGTAAATGACCATCACTTCTATTAATTATTATTAAGGCTAATAATCTGCCCCAAGGGGTGGTCATTCAAAAGATGCTCCACTTGATAAAGGTCTTTAGATTTCTTGAGCTTGAATAGAATAGTCTTGATTCTTTGTCCCTTCATGCTTTGTGATCGTTAATGGTGTTGTCTGCCTTTCGTCAGCTTCTTTGGAATAGGTGTCTCCACGTCTTTCTCCACCATGCTCACACTTCTTTTGACTTTGAAATTGCAATGATGTGAATTTCTCTAGTCTTTGAGCTTTGTAGATTCTTTGACATTGACGAAGAATCATCTTTAACTTTGTGAGGCCTTTGATTCTGGTGAGAAATTTCATGTGTTGATGTTGGTATGAGCATGGGAAGATGGTGCGGTCTTTCCTCCAAAGAACAATCATCAGTACCTACATGAATATGTTAGTTGAAAAATACCAATCGATCATTGTGGACTTTTCTTAAAGAATTGACCACTACGATTGTTATACTGATGAATGTCTTGATTCCATTCACCTTGGTCGGGCGAATCAGCCGTCCGAATCCCGTTGAGGGACAGTTGGAATTACATTGAATAAATTCAATAATGACCCACATCTTCAGGATTCGATTCGTGAAAGGAATCTCCTTAGCGGGATTTCCAGCACTTACAAGTTCGAATGTCGATGGTGTTAACAGCATAGTGTGAAAACACATCTCTAATTCTTACAAAGGTTGTTCCTGAACTGGAGGCCCTCAAGTAGGCTAACACGATATACTGAAGTATATCTACAATTCAAGTGAGTCGCTGAAGTACACCAAAACATCACTTCACGACTGTAGACAGTTTGAGACACACTAAGCGTAACCCATAAAGAATTACCAAAGTGACCTGCTGTCAGGGCTGTTTTATGTTGAACCTTGCAGGAGTTTCCATTCAATCACTGAGGATCACAATTGTAAATCCTCTCATAAATGTTCTGGCAGATTGCTAAGATCTGCGTAGGACTCTAGAATATATCACTTGTGTCCTTATTGTTGAATAACAAGTGATGAATTATTAAGTGTTCCTAAGAGATCTTTTTATGAATCTCGTGGCTCTAGACTCGATTAGTGCATTTTGGTTTTCCTAAGCGGAGACTAGGGAGAGGGTCTCCTTCTTCAATACCAAATATCTCTAAGAGAAAGTCGATAGATTATGTAGGGTTCCCAGTAAGAATGAAACAAATCCTTTTAAGAGGAATTGAGTGGCTCGAAGGTTAAGTGTAGTGCGTCACTGGGTCCATGACGTCTTTGTCTTCAATACCGGTGTCATCTTAGTGACAACCAGTAGCATATGTATTGAACCCGGTTTCTGCCCTAAGTTGGATTATGGAGGGCTATTTCTTTTCAACCTTTCATTACTTTTCTTTTTAATTCTTCAACCCCTTCTTTCTCCTTTCTCACATTACTCCTTTTCTTAATCATACCTAAGGATTTCTAATACTAGCTATGGGTATTGTCCTTGGGCAGATCCCTCAGGCTAGGGGTGGAAACGAGCCGAGCCGAGCTCGAGCCTGCCAAGGCTCGAGCTTGGCTCGTTTATATTTTAGAAAGCTCGAGCTCGGCTCGGCTCGAGCCTTAATATTTGAGCTCGAGCTCGGCTCGTGTTATGATATAGAAAGCTCGGGCTCGGCTCGTTTATGATGCGCTTATATAAAACTCGAGCTCGGTACAACATCAACACTGTGACAATAAACTAAACCCCAATCCACTAACCTCAGATCCAAAAGAAAAAAATGAAAAGAAAGATGAATGTGCTAACAGGTTTCGAACAATCAAACTCAGCTCACTAATCTATACCCATCCACGAACATACCATCGTCTACAAAAACCAACAGTAAACCTCATCAATATATCCTATTCTCATCTCCACTTCAAACAAACAAGACTCAAAACTTTGAATGAAAAATAACACAGGATCTCAACTTTGTTCAAAGATCTTAAAGATCATAACTTTTTAAACAAGAACCCATCATAGATCTATGTAAAGCATAGCTACTTTTTACTATCCGAAAATTTTTAAGAAAGAACAACAACAAACTTGGTTCATTCTTTCTTTCTTTCTTTCGGTTTAAACAAAACGAAATTATAACAATCTACCCTAGAATTTTTGGTGAGATCTTGAAGCTGAAAAGTTAACATAAATATTCATAAGGTTGCATTTTTTATTCAAGATTTACAGAAAAGCTAAGGAGAGTTTTTTGTTCATAAGGTTGCATTAGATCTAGAAGTATGGGATGTGTTTGGTGTGTTATACTGTTATAACATGGGATGGTTTTTGGTTGTGTTATTGGGTTCCTAAATGGACTTTAAACCGAATATTGACTAGTTGTGATGTAACAATTAACCACAATAAATAGACATACGTATTTTATATGTATAAATACATGAAATATACTAAAGGCTCGTTTAGGCTCGCGAGCCTATTCGAGCTTTATAAATAAAGCTCGGTCTCGGGCTCGATTATTAAATGAGCTTCAATTTAGGCTCGAGTTCGGGCTCGAGCTCATTTAGGCTCAGCTCGTTCGAACTTTTTACCGATCCGATCCCGAGCTTTTCACGAGCGGCTCGGCTCGTTTTCACCCCTACCTCCGGCTCTGCCGGATCATAGGACGGATTTTCCTATCCTTAGTCACCTTATAGCTCCATGACTATCCTATGTTGCCATAGAACCTTTTTCTTGAAAATCTCTCAAAGTTTTTATGATTATAAAACATATTTTGTGAACAAGACCGCTTCGAGACACGTTTACATCACTAGTGAACTAGCTTGAAATTATTACCCGTCATGGTCAAGTCCATAGAAAGTTTCTCGAGATTGTACATTTCCTGACTTTGATTTCTCGTCAATTCATTGGTTCCGTCTGAGTCGAGCTCTTTTGAGATTCAAACAACGATCATTAAACATTTTTGATCACATTTTAATCACGTCTTCTCCTCCTCAAAAATAGCATATTCGTGATATTTTTTATATCAACGGATTAAACAACATTTTTTAGAATATTTTGGGGAGACAAACGGATTTGATTTAAGCATGAAATTGGAACATTTTGGTTTATACTCCCCCTTTAATAAAGCATATTCAATAAAGGGTTTTGGAGGGATTTATCTTGAGCATAAAATATTTTGAAAGATTTTGAAAAATCTTTTTCAAAATCTTGAATAGGTGCTCAAGATGATGATGATTTCTCACCAGTTTTAAATGTAGTGCACTGAAGCATACACTAGAGATTTTCTTTAGAAACTCAAGTTTTGATTTGAAATAATCAAAAGTCATCATTTTTGTTCGGGTTTCGTACTGAAGTATACGAAAGCCATAGTTAAAGAAATTTTGAGAAATGACATGTTTTAGAAAACATTTAAAGAACTCTCGCTCAAGCATCTGTACATGTCTGTATCATTGTTGAATGACATTTCTAGAAACGTACAGAATATCGAGTATACGAGAGATATAACGTGAGAAGAATATTTTTGGATTTTTGTTATTTTAAAGTTTTATATTTTTATATTTTGCTTTTGATGGTTTTTCAAATTTTGTATTTGGTTTTTCAAAAATATTTACAGCGAAGCTTTTTGGAAATCATTTTCAAGAAGATTCGAAAAGACGTTCTAACTCCTCTCGGGTTAGGCTTCGCATTCCAATTCGTCGAACTAAATCGTCAAACCTTTCTTTTGGAAGGGCTTTAGTAAATAGATCGGCGATTTGGTAATCTATCTTTACGAAAAATAATTCAACAGTACCTTCTTCTACGTGCTCTTTGATGAAGTGGTAGCGGACACGGATATGCTTAGTCTTTGAGTGATGAACAGGATTGCATGAGATGGCTATGGCCATTTTCGAGTCACAATACATAGGTATTTTATCGAAAGTAAAACCATAATCTGTGAGTTGTGTTCTCATCCATAGAACTTGAGCACAACACGTAGATAGAGACACATACTCTGCTTCAGCGGTTGAAAGTGCAGTGCAATCTTGTTTCTTTGAAGACCAGCTTACTAACTTTTCACCCAAAAACTGTGCTCCTCCGGATGTACTTTTTGCTGTAACTGATCACCTGCGTGGTCCGCATCTGAAAAGGCTATTAGATCAAATCCGGATTCCTTCGAATACCAAAGTCCCATGTGAATGGATGTCTTTAGGTACCGAAAGATCCGTTTAACCTCTTTGAGGTGCATTTCGGTAGGCTTTGCCGGAAACCGTGCTAATAAGCAAACAGCAAAATGAATATCGGGTCGACTAGCAGTGAGGTACATGAGAGAACCAATCATGCTCCGATATTTCTTCTGATCGATGGGTTTCCCAAATAAATCGGCTCCAATTTTTGGTGAAGTTACCATTGGTGTACCGACTGAATCACAATTATCCATACCATGATTTTTCAAAATCTCAGTTGTATATTTAGATTGATTAATGAAAATTCCACGAGGGGATTGATGTATTTGTAAGCCAAGAAAAATTTTTAGTTCCCTCATCATCATGGACATTTCAAATTTTCTTTTCATGAGATTTTCAAAATGTTTTGAAAGATTCGGATTAGTGGACCCAAAAATGATGTCGTCCACAATACTCCACATAAATCTGAACAATAAAAATGTCATTGTTATGTTTTCGAGTAAACAAGGTATGATCAACAGTTCCTTTGGTAAAATTGTTTTTGATCAAGAAAGAGGATAGTTCGTCATACCACGCTCTCGGAGCTTGTTTCAAACCATAGATTGCCTTTTTGAGTTTGTAGACGTAGTCTGGATGTTCCATGTCAATGAAGCCTTATGGCTGACTCACATTCACTTTTTCTTTCAGAGTTCCATTCAAGAATGCAGTCTTAATGTCCATCTGATAAACCGTGATGTTTTTATGAGCTGCTTCAAGTCTAGCTACCGGCGCGAATGACTCTTCAAAATCTATCCTTTCTTCTTGTCTGTATCCTTTGGCCACGAGACGAGCTTTGTTGCGAATTACAATCATTTCTTCATCCAATGACTCGAATGTCAATTGGCCTTGGAACCAAATCCCAAGAGTCATGTAGACGGTATTGGAGAAGTTCTTCCTGCATTGCTTTTATCCATGCGTTTTCTGCCATTGCCTCCCGAATGTTCTTTGGTTCTTTATTGCTAATTGAGCAAAGGTAAATGTACAAGTCGCAGTCTGTGGTAAGTTGGCGTATCATACTCTCATCTAAATTGGCCTTGAGGGTCACCAATAACTTGTTCAATTGGATGGTCTTTTGTCCACTTCAGAGTAGAAGGATACCGTTGGTTTAACGTATGCGAGTTAGATGGTTCTCGTAAGCTTGAACATGATTAAGCTGATTCTGTAGCAAACGGGTTTTCGAATACGTCTTCATCTAATGTTGCATCATTTTGGTTTTGTGTAGGTTCTTCTTGAAATGATATGTTTTGGTTTTGCTCACCAACTGTTGGTAGAACGGTTGCAAGAATTGGGGTTGTTGTAGATGATGTTGATGGAGTTGGAGCATTGGTTTTGACTGTGGTAGATGCATCTTCTGTTGGTGGTGGTGGATGATTTTGGGCGGGTGCAGCGGAATTATGGTTTGATGCATTTGTCGAAGTTCCACCATAGTATTCATCGAACATTAACTCGAAGAAGTTCTCCCATTCTTGTTCTGAAGGTTTGTCAAGCGAAGTTGACGGAGCACTTTGGGGTACGAGTCCTGAACTGATGTATCCAGAATTCTGCTGGTTATGTTCGGGTCCTAATCTGTTTTGATTAGAAGCCATCGGGTTAAGTGCGGGTTCAAGAGCGAGTCTCTCAGAAGCCATCTGTGAAAGTTCGTCAAAATTCACATTCATCGTCTCCATTATCTTCCTAGTTCTTCTGTTATACACCATGAATCCCCTCGAGTTATCTGAGTATCCAATGAAGATTCCAATATCACCTTTAGCTTTCAGTTTACCTAGATCTTCTCTGTCGTTCGTCAGATAGCACAAAGCGTCAAACACGTGAAGGTAAGAGATATCAGGTTTTCTGTTTTTCACTAGTTCATATGGGGTTTTATTGAATCTTGGATGGATTAGGGATTGGTTCTGAGTGAAACAAGTAGTGGCAACAACATCAGCCCATAGAAATAACGGTGCACAAGAATAAATTAGCATTGTGCGAGCAGCTTCCACAAGAGTTCTATTTCTTCTTTCAACTACCCCATTCTCCTGTGAAGTTCTAACAACTGATGTCTAATGTGTGATTCCAAAATCTTCAAAATAAGTTCTTAACTCCTGATTGGTAAATTCTGTGCCATTGTCTGTTCTTACTACCCTTACTGGAGCTTGAAGAAGTACTTGAATACGCTTCAGAAAGGTGATGATGATGCCTGGTGCTTCGTCTTTTGATATCAGAAACTTAACCCATGTATATCTTGAATAGTCATCAACAATAACAAGAATATAATTTTTCCCATTAATACTTTCAACTCTCATTGGGCCACATAAGTCCATGTGCAACATATGCAACTTTGCTTCCGAACTGGGTATGGATTTGGGTTTATATGATGCTCTATTGCTTTTTCCTTGTTCGCATGATTGACATAAGTGATCCTTGGTGTATTTGAACTTTTGAAGTCCGTTGACGATGTTGTCTTTGGCAAGTTTGTTGATTGTGTCGAAATTAAGATGGGATAATCTTCTATGCCACAACCAGGACTTTGTTCCTGATGCTCTTGTCATAAGACATATTGGTGATGAAGAGGCCATTTGGTTTATGTTGATAGCATACAAGTTTGTGTCACGATTCCCAGTTAAGAGATCAATGTCATCCAAGTTTCTAACGAAGCATGCATTTCTCCTAAATGCAACCTCTAAATCTGCATCACAAAACTGCCCGACTGAAAACAAATTGTGTCCCAACCCTTCGACATAGTAAACTCGAGTGATCAAAATATTCCCAAACGGAAGATCTCCATAACCCATGATAGCTGCTACATGATCATTTCTAAAGCGTACGGTTCCCATGAATTTCCAGACGAAATTGATCAACAGCTTTAGATTCCCGGTCATGTGCTTGGAGCAACCCGAGACGACGATCCAAAGACATATTTCGATAACCTGCCAAGAACAAAAGAAGATGTTTTTGGAAACCGTTTTGATTTTGGTTCCTTTGGGTTAGAGGTAAAATCCAGATCACACTCATAGAAGGTTTCTACTGGGTATACTGGTTTAGCATTCATTCGACCATTCTCGATTGTGAACATTCTACCTATAGGTTTCCAAATACCATCCCTAAAGGAGAAACTATGCTTCTTATCTATAGTGTAAGACCTAAATCTTGTAACTAGACTTCCTATTGGTTTAGCATAAGTTCTTTTTTGAACGTTCTTCTGAATAGGCTTATCATTCACATTCTTAGAAACACAATCATCTTGAACATTAATTAAAGATTTCTTGCAAGTTACACAAACAGATTCAACACATTCATTAGACATAGCAAGTTTCTTAGGTTTATTACATTTAGATGAAATGTATTTCTTATTAAAAAGAGGTAAATTCCTAGGGTGTTCTTCCTTCTCTTTATTCAAGCTACTACTCTTAGAGGCAGGCGAGACTGTATTGTTCCTTGTATTGCTCCTAGGCTTTAGTCTGCTGCTCCTAGATGTGCTTTCTAGTCCTGTAGAAGGTAAGGCACACGCATTAGGATCTACATTTTTATCAAGAGAAGTGGTTTCGGCTTTCCTATGGTTTAGATGTGAAGGCAGACGCATTAGTGGTACTTATCTTAAAAAGGCCAGGTGCTAAAACTTTTGGTTTCTCGATAACCGCTTTTTCATTTTCAATATTTTTTTCTTTTCGCTTTGGCAAGGCAGGTGGAGTGACTGGTTTTGACAAATCTTTTTTCTCATTGACTTTTGGAGGAGGCTGAGAAATAGACATATTTTGTTTGAAAACCGGTTTGGGAACATTTGCTTTCTCCTCAGTCAATGGTTTTGCAAACTTAGTATCCACATCCTTTCCTTTTTGACATTCCAGTTGAGCTCTCAAAAGATTATTTTGCTCTTTCATGTCTTTGTAGGCACGCTCATACGACAGTTTGTCATACTTGCATTCCTCAGTTTTTTGATCAAGTTGTTTAAAATATGATACATTTTCTTATTCAAGTTTTTCAAGAGCTTTTTCAAATTTTGAAACAATTGTGGAGGTCTCAGACTGGAGTCTTTCATGGTCTTCAACAGAATATGTTTGTAAGATAATGGACATGATATCAGTGGTCATAACATCTTCGAAGAGAGAATCATTTAAATTTTCCAAAACTTTGATGTGTTCAAAACATTCATTAGCTTTCTTTACCAGGGATTTATGGTCCTTAACAAAGTCACATGTTTCTTTCAAAAATGCTTGTTCAAAATGAATTACCCCCGCACTGATGTTATTTAGTGGAATGGCAATTTCAGTTTCAAAAACCTTTTTCATTTCATCATGAAAACTAGAAAACCAGTTGTTAGTACCGATATTGGTTTTAGTTTTAACAATCTCTTGAAGTTCACCAATTCTAGTTTTAACGTCATCTAAGAATCTTCTTGCATCACTGATGTGCTTACCGTGTGCAAGTTTTAAAAATTTGTAAACACGAATTATCCGGTTATTACTATAAACACATACGAGCAAGTATACTCGTTCGCAATAGCAAAGGTGGGTAAGTCGAGATCGTCCCAAGGGATTTTGCTTTTGAAATTGTTTTTAAAAGATTGGTAACAAGAAAGCTTTGTCAATGCTCTCTCCAAAAATGATTGTTTTAGTGAAATTCAATATAAAGAAACATATACTTGTGTGTAGTCTATAGGCAATCATAGTAAGTGTTCATGAAGGCTTGGTGTAAACTCTTGATGCGATGCACAAATAATAAGCAAATGATTTCCAACCCATGGTTTATGTTTGTAAAATCATTTTAAGAAGAATAACATATAGGTAATCCTTTCGGTCCTTATCCTAATGATTATCCTTTAGAAAATCCATTAATTTGTAAAATGTTCTTATTAAACTCGTTCCTACGAATCTTTCGACCTTTCGTGATGAAAATGTTTCCAGTCTTGTTTCAATAAGTAAACATGGTGGTTGTCAATCACCATATCCCCATACTAGTTTGTCACTTAACTTTTGGAATAAAACACAAGAGAAATCATTTCGGTCCTTTTTCTTAAAACATGTTTTACCGACAAATCAAACAAGACTAGTAGTTTTCCAACAAACTTATTTAAACAAGATCATTTATACATGCATCACATATGAGAACACTAGTATGATTTCCTACATCCTTACACACAAGTATATTCAAGAACTACTCCATGATAATTATAACAAAACACAAGTAATAACAAAGTAATTCCAATAACTCAAAAGAATATAAATCCATAACAAGTTTCATAGAATACCTAAACTTTTGGGATTACAAGAACTAGAATTTGTAGATTATAGCAACCACACGCCTCCAATCACCTAGCTTAACCGTATAACTCCGAATGATCAAAACAATGGATGAGAATGAGTCTCTCCAACCTCCTAGACGTTTTACAGTAATAACTAAACTTTTGAGATGAATAAAATGGTTGGTAATAGTTTTGGTGTAAACTATTACACTTTGGGTTGTGTCACACTTAGACTACTAAGTCTAGGTTCATTATATAGCCATAGAAACATAACTAACTGGCCAAAAACGTTCTCAACAAGTAAATAACAGGAAATGATCGGCCTCCAATGATTATGGGGAGTTAAGACAACATTAAATGAAATTTGTGTAACTCCAGTTCATGCAACCGGATCGGTTGCGCCTTCTTCACTTCGCCCAACCGGATCGGTTGCGGGCTCCAGCCGAACGGTTGGGCGCCCTGTTTTGACTTTTGTTGACTTTTTGATTTGCGTCTTTTTCTTTGTTTTCGCTGATGATTTCCAAGCCGAAACTTGATCTAAACTTGTTGTAGATACTTAGAAATCTTTGAGCTTCCTAGTCATTGAGTCCAAGAGCTTCCTTACTCGACTTCCTTCCCCGGGAATTCTCCAAACGTGCATGAAAACTTCATTTCTTTATCTTTTGTGATACCTGGCTACATACATATACACAATACGCAACTTTTGCACTTTTGCAACAGTTATGAGTAAATACAGCCTATTATCATACACAAAACTAACAATAACGCTACTAAAAACATGTTCATTTTAAGTGTTATCAAATTCCCCCATACTTAAGTTCTACTCGCCCTCGAGTAGGTCTAACATTTGCAAAAATCGATTTCAATGGTCTTGATACCGTGGTTCCGAAAATTTAACAATCATCTCAAAAGAAATAATCATTAATTTGCTTGTAATATGTGAAAACTTTAAAATGAACCAAATACTTTAGATAACACAACTAGAACACCTCACGAATGATTTTAAGAATTCACTCAACACTCATATATTGGTGGGTATATGTAAATCACTCAATGCCTAGTCATGATTAATGCTTTTTACCATAAGCTTGTACAAGTATCAAAACAAAGAAAATAAATTCATTAAAGAGGGCTTTTATTCGGGTTATATCATTAAGGCTTCGGGTTTATAAAAGGTATGGATAAGGCATGGGATAGTTTATGAAATTGGTGTTAAAAAGAAAAAATAAAGTCAAGTCTAAACCTCCATGTTGCTAGTCATCATACAAACCACAATCCCGAAAATGATTATATCTTCCTCCTCTTCTCATATCGATCTCTAAAAATATATAACTCAATTTAGCTCATTGGCTAATCAATATTCTTCATATAGCTCATTGGCTATAACCATTTTTTTTTCAAGTTCCCCCACACTTAGCGTAAGCATACACCACAAAAAATACAAATGAGAAAGACGTCTCCTTCGTTTTTGTTGGAGAATGGTACACACTATAGACAAAGTGTAGCTTCTTCATAATCATCAAAAACAATCCAACACTCCAAACAACTAGCAACAAACCAATAGACATTACATGGGTTGGCTAAGGTTTAAGGTGTAAAATCTTTTTGTATTTTTCTGAATTTAAACAAGAATGAAAAGATTGGCTCGAATGGTGTAACTAAGGGTATCTAGTGCTAAAAATGAGCACTAACAAATGGGTCCATATAAGGTGGTCAACTAACCGATGTGGTTAGCAAAAAAACATTAGATGTAAAATGGAAGGCTATTTGGGTTAAATCCTACGATGCCTCTTATCACTTGAACATATTTTAATCACTCGAAAGTGATTTTAACCGTAATGCATAACAAGTACAAGTTCTAGAATCGACACAATCACCGGCACACTCATAGCAAATATAAAACAAAAGATGTGTTTTATACAAAAAGAAACCTCACAATTAAGTGAAAAAAGGCTATAATGCGTGCTAGAAAATGCTATCGAATCCATAACGAATTACTTCCGTAATTTGGTCCAAATCAAAAATTTTCAAAAACCTCATTTTACCATTGAAATACTCAAGTTGTTTTTAATATATATCAATAATCGTGTGAAAACAACTAGACAATCAAGGGCGATTTCCTGCTAATTACTTAAATCCAAAATAAAAATAAAACTAAAAAAAAACTAAAACTAAAAATTTAAAAATCGTATTATTTTTCCTATTTTCTTCCCTCCCCCATACTTAAGTTTTGCATTGTCCTCAATGTAATAAAAAATGAACTTCAAAGTAAAGAAAATGGGAAAAGAAATAGTCAAAAAGATACCACGGGATAGAATATACAATATGCATATTGGGTCATAAGCAAGCATGTGAGTTATCCAAATCCAAATATTTGACCAACAATAAGCTTCCGTCACATCCATCCTGCAAACAAAACTACAAAATACGCAATACACAAAACAAAACAAGAAAACAATCCAAATGCTACTAAAAATATGAAAATAAACAAAGTATGATAATCATCCTAAAGAAATAGTTAAGAGATAGAGATAATATTGTTCAACACAATAACCATTGTTTTTGAAACCATAAATCAAGAATGATCCACGATCATTCGTCATCCTCACTCATCTCATCACCTTCTTCATCATCATCGTTCTCGGTTTCATAGTTCTCCTCCTCATCAAAGATTGTGTAAACCTTCCTCTTCTTCTTCTCCTTTGCAACGCCCGATGAAGATCCTCCAACATCATAGCTAGATCCTCCAATAACATCATAACCCACGAGTCCGGCTTATGACATTTTTCCCTGCTTCCAACTCTATGAAACGGCCCAGTTACTATCAACTTGTGTAGCACTCTCATCAACGGATTCCTAATGGTTGCAGCATTCCTCCTAGTACAAGAAGGATCTCCCACTCGATTCCAGTAAGCGAGGATACTAGGGTATTCTTTTTCAAACTTCCTAAGCCTCGAAAAATGAGCTTCAAACAATCGATGCTTAACCTCAATCGGTTCATACAAGCCAAGAGAAACAGTAAAATCCGGCAGTGTGTAGGCGTGATCCTGCCCACATAGCCTAAACCAAACACAAGCTTCTTCCATGATGTTTCAAACATTGACCTTTCTTTCAAAGTACATGGTCGAAAAGAACTCCATACACCATTTACGATAAACCTCTTCATTTATGCTAAATGCTCTTTCCCATGACAAATCATCAAATGAATCCCCATCAGCCGGATAGACATAAGACATCCGCATCATATGACGCAACTCATTTTCACACTCATACTCGGCTTACAAATCCCAATCAATCACCCATGGAACCAAACATGTCCCATTTTGCAACTTTGATAATCGTTCCTGGAAAGCATGTTTCTCCTCTTTGGTGACATCTTTGAACTTCAAGTATTCATTTGCTTTAGCCTTCAAGCTATATGTGACTTTCTTCCTTGCGTTCCTTTGGCAATACTTGGCAACAATCGGGTTTAGTGGAACATGTGCCGAACTTGAACAACCTACAACATTTCTCTGTAGAAATCATAAATATAAGTCAATATAAGAGTGTTAGAACAAACGGAAAGGTCCATAGAAGCCTCTAAGGTCTATTTCAAAAATTCGAAAATTCCCACATCAAAACGTGGAACCGGATCGGTTCCACTTGCTTCCTCTATCCAACCGTTCGGCTGCGCTTCGCAACCAGATCGATTACTCAACCTGCAGAAGGCTTTGCCTTCAAATCCATTTTCTACTAGATTTTTCCAAGTACAATTCACTCCTAGACTGCATTCTAACATCATCAATGATTCCCACATCCTCAAATTGTTCCTAATTCGTTTCCAAAACTTCCAATCATCACATATTCATCTTTCTTAGAACTAAACAATCTAAACCTCAATTCTTAATTACTTGTTCTAATCAACAATGTGGCATCTAAAATTCATTAAAAATGCATCATCTACCAACTAGGAATCATCAATTGCAACTTAATTTGATTCAATGGCATAACCTAATTAAATTCGAAAATTCAATCATCAAATACTCATTCCATGTTGAATCAATCACTACAATTCTTTTTGCAATGCATTCCTATATCAATTACCCACTTAATCCTAAAAGATTACAACTTAATTCGAATTCTATCAAAAACCCCCAAATTAGTGACCTAATTTGTAATTCGAATCAAATGTTCTAATTAAACCTTAATTAAGTTAATTGATTGCAGATGCTTACTTGCTTAGGTGCCATGATGATCTTCTACAACTTTTACAATCTTCAAACAACTTCTAATGGTCGAATTTTGCAAAACCAAGCTGGAGGATTAGTGTGTGTGTGTGTTTTTTTTGGAAAAAATGGATTTTTGGTATATATACTTGCATGCAACCGGATCAGTCATGGACACAACCGTTTCAGTTTGCATTTTTGCAGAATTTTGCCTTTTTTACGTTACTCGGGCATTTTACCTTCCAAGCAACAATCGTTTACTCAAAAATCGGATTAAAGATGCACACAACATTCATCCAACCATTTGGAATTTCAACAATATCTATCTCAAAAACTAAATCATCATACTCATAACTTAAACTAAAACTCAAAATGCATTAATTAAATAACTTCAAAATAATAAGAGCAAATAAAAATGAAATGAAAAACAAGAAATCCTAAATGCATAAAATTAAAAGTTCATAAAAATCAAGCAAACAATTGCTTGTTATTATGGTGCTTTGCTTCTCCTTATTACTCCTCGAAATACTCATGCCTTAAGATGTCCTCACTTAGAAATTTCCCGGTCAATTCACGGTGTGTTTCATAAGTTTTGAACTTCCTTACAAATCTTCTCCTATCCGGGCATAGTATATCAAATTTGACGTGCCATTCTCCATCTCCATCCTCTTTTTTGTAAACACTTGACCCCTCGGGTCCCCATTCCAAATTTTTGAGTTGAACCGGTAGAGAACCTAAGAAATTGGCTAGCTTCTTGTAAACAAGGATGTTTTTGAATGGATTGTAAAATGCTTCCACCGCTAGTGCGCTTTCCATCTCATCCTCAATATCAAAGTATGGTGGAGCTAGTGGTCCATACATCGGGTTTCCATGGACATCACGTCCAATTTCAAAACAAGTCAAGTCATCGTCCGCTTCCATCAATTCTAAATCTTCCATGAATTCCACAACCGGTCCCCTTGGTTTGGGATAATAGGTTTGTTTTGAGATCCCGTCATCGATTGTCATCGTACCCCTACCCATATCTATGATTGCACCACATGTGCGTAGGAACGGTCTTCCTAGTAGAAGAGGTAGACTCTTATCAACTGGAATGTCTAGAACTAGAAAATCAGCCAAGTAGGGTTTATAACCAATTTGAACTCTTACTTTTTTCACCTCCCCCATCGCTTTTGCTTGGGAGTTATCCGCCATGGTAAGTTTTTAGTGATTTGGTTGTAGCTTACTAAGACCCAACGTCTTAAATAATGGATAGGGCATAACATTGACGCTTGAACCCGTGTCCGCCAAAGCATACATTGGTGTGGTCCCGTTAACCTTAATTGGCAAAACAAAATTTCCCGGGTCTTTCTCCTTACATGGCATACCCCTAAACAAAATCCTATCTCTATCTTCCTCCGATAGATCTTTATCCTCCAATCTTGCTCTTGCTAACATCACCGCATCTAGTTAAAATATTTATGATGTTGCAAGTATACATTTAATTAAAATATTTATGATGTTGCAGGTATACATTTAATAGTTACCAAGTCTTAAGAAAACACATCAACCTAAAAGTTTTTTTGAGTTTCAAGACTAAAAGAAGAAAAATAAAAGATCAAATAAACTTATATTTATTTGATAACAGGGCATTATTGAGGAGGCTGTTGATTTGACACAATGACAAAGTTTTTGAAAAAGTAGGTTGCTAAGAACGCCAAAGGACTCAAATTTTTTGTTTTGCTAAAGATGATTTAAACTATTTTACTTTATTTCTCCAATGAACAAATATGATTGTGATTTGGTGTAATGATGTTATTGCTACTTTGAGGCATGTGTTCAAGTATTTTGTTAACTTGGTATTTGGCAAATTGATTGATGTCCTGTTATGCAATTTCATATTTAGTTTTTATATCATGGTTTTGTAGATTTGTTGCATTACGCTAACCCATGTGTTTACCCGTGGGCAATAAATACCCGCGGGCATGGGCATGGGTAGAAAATTGTACCCATTGACGGGTGATGGGTGGGTGACGGGTGAGAAAAAATTACGTGGGTGGGTGACAGGTTAGAGGTACCCGTGCCCATTACCCACGTTATTAAAGATTTATCATAGTATGCTCACTTTGAAGAAGTTACGGCGTAACTCATCTCTCACATTACGCCGTAACTAAAGCGTGACTCAGAAAACCAACTTATCAGAAGATTACGGCGTAACTCTCCCAAAGATTACGACGTAACCATATTAGGTCAAATGAGATTCCGCGCCGATGATAATTACGTCGTAACTCATGCATCAACTACAGCATAACCAGGATTTATTGAAGATACGGCGTAACCTCTTCTAAGATTATGTCGTAACCAGCAGATCTAGTGCAATTTACGAAGATGTTATATGTTACGGCGTAAATATTTTATTAGTTACGTCGTAACCAAGATCTGGCCTATAAATACCCCACGATTTTCAGCATTTCAAAGCATCCCATTTCACACACAACAATCAGAGAACGTGAGAAGAAGCCAAAGGCAGATCTAGAAGAGCATACAGAGCTATCTCCAAGGGAGAAATCACTCCCCTACGATAAGCATTAGCTTTTTATCTTTTCTTTACTTTCGATTCATGTATTTCGTAACATTAAACATTGAATTGATTTGTATGGTTAATATGAGCGGCTAAGCACCTGTTGGTGTTGGCCTAGTTATGATTCCTTAATTGTTTTGTTTGCGTTTATATTGCTTTCATATAATTATTTCTAAGTGTATGCATGCATAGTTTATTGGTAGCTACCCTTGTTTCAGTAGTTTTGAATGGCGGTAGAGGGTAGTTGCTTAGGAGATATGACCAACTTACCCTAAGTGAGTAGACTGAGACGGGAAGGGTAAGATATGACAAACTGATGACCCTTTCTACTTGTGCGATTTGACTAACTGATCACCTACCGTTTGGATGAACTTAAGAATTAGGGGGTGAGTGTCTAAGATGCTAGCGCCCGGGCACTCACTATTATAAGTCTAGCATGTAGCGGAACTTAATGACTCGGCTTAGGGGACCAGGAACAACTGGACTTATGAGGGTACACCTGACTTCTCCAGTGGTGGCATCTTTGCTGATAGGTTAGGGCGAACTGACCAAATGCTGTCCTCTCGACTTTGACCCCACCTGAAGTAATTGGAAGTAATTAGATGTAAATATTACTAGTTAGGATGAGTAACTAGGTTAGCACCACTCTTCTCTAATGATCACATCTTTGCCTTTATTTGCTTTAGTAGTTAATTAATTAATTTGATATCAAAACCATCTTAAAATCTGTGACACCTAAACTTAGTATTAATCCACACACATAGCTCTTGGGACGACCTCGGTTTTACCGAATACTACACTACACATGACCGAGTACACTACCCGTTAGTGCATTAGGGTAGACCATAGGTATAACGAGACATTATAAATATTAAAACCTGGTCAGTAAAACCTGCATCAAAATCTTAAGCAACGAGGCTCTGGTACCAATTGTGGAAAACTAGTAGGGGGGTTGAATAGTTTTACCGTTTGAAAATTTAATTGTTTTAAAAACTTATTGTGAGATCAATCAATATAGATAAATGATGTGTTACTGAAGAATAAATAATATGAAAGCAATATGTAATATGTAAGTAAGGGAAGAGACAATCAAACCATGACAAAGTTGTTTATAGTGGTTCTGTCTACAAGGACTCTTTTTCCTTGTCCTACTCCAACTCGAGAGTTATCTTCACTAATCAACAAGCTCCTTTAACCGGCGGAGAAAACCTTTACACGTCGCTTACACAATATTTCTGACACAAAGCTAGATGTCGATTTCTTTTACAAGGGTACAACCACTCCCAACACACTATGTATTTTGAGGACTAAAATACTAACCACTCACACTCAGAGGTTTAAGATGGTGTGGTACAACAATGATGTATGAACAATAATGATTTACACAACAACAAAACAAACAAGACTTCCAACTAATTGTTGAAGCTTGATTATGCATTGATCTTCTTTGCTACAAAAGATGATCACTAGAATGAAATGAAATTGAGTTAGATGTAATAAAATGAGAGAATGCATGTGTTTTATGCTAATAAGGGATGAGAAAACAACTTGGGTTGGCTTGCTATTTATAGGCCAAGTGATCAGCAGATCACGGACTGGACGGAACCAAAAAAAGGGGTCCGCCCTTTATAATTGGTTTCGCCAGTCTGACAGTGGAGATCACAAAAAATCTTTCAAAGATCATTCAAATCTCTCCAAGATTATGTAAGATATGATGATTGAATATCTAAACAAAATATTCTATAAAATCTTCTAAAATTTCCAATGTGATGCAAGCCATGATGTAATATATAGTTTTCCATTTTTAGAATTAATATGTTATATAAGTAAATGCTTATGTAATGTTATGCTTAAGAATTTAGACTTACTTGAACTAAAAAATGTTGATGCACATTATAGTTTAGAAGGTTATCAATGTCAATTGATATGTAGTTAATCAAAATATGATAAGATGTAAATGCTTAAGTGATGAATACTTTATTTAAGAAAAGCTTGTATTAATGTCTAATAATATTTACAAGCTTTATACTTTGTAAAAATGAAATTTACTTTAGTTGTTAACAAAGCAAGGTAAAGATCATAAAATATAAATAACGTTTTTGGACGATATTTGTATTAATAGGTTCTTCAATTGTAGTAACAATGCCAAGCCCATAAATGAATTTTCGAATTCATACAACCTCTTTAGATGTATCATAAGCAGCTATATACTCAACTTCTGTAGATGAAGTTGCAGAAATACTTTGCTTTGTGCTTTTTACAGTCAACAGCACCTCTATTTAAAATGAATACATATCCAGTCTGAGATTTTAGATCATTAGCATCTGTCAAATATCCAACATCAGTGTAGCAAGAAACCCTGAGCTCTCGTTTCGTATCACCTCCGTAAACTAGAAACATATCCTTAGTATTGCGCAATTACTTAAGAATATTTTTAACAACAGTATAATGAAGTTCACCTGGATTTTTTTGAAATCGGCTTGTCATGTTCTGAGCGAACGTAACATCATGACCAGTACATCTCACAACTTACATAATGGATCATATAGCAGAAGCGTAGGGAACTCTTTTCATGCGCTCTTTATCAGCAGGTGTCTCAGCACCTTGTGACTTAGTCAACTTAAGCTCTTCTTGCATTGGGATAGTTCCTCGTTTGGAATTCTCCATGTAAAATCTTTTCAAGATTTTATTAATGTAAGCACTTTGACATAAACCAATAAATCGTTTAGATCTATCTCTGTAGATTTTGATTCCGAGAATATATGCAGCTTCTCCTAGATCTTTCATGGCAAAACATTTTTCAAGATAGGATTTTACATCTTATAACATTGGAATGTTGTTTCCCATGAACAATATATCATCAACATATATAATTAGGAAAGTTACATAACTCCTACTAGCTTTCTGATATACACATGGCTCATCTTGATTTTGAGTGAAACCGAATTTCTTAATCTCATCATCAAAACGTTTATTCCATTTCCTAGATGCTTGATTAAGTCCATAAATGGAACGCTTGATCTTGCATACTCAGTTAGGATATTTAAGATTAACAAAACCCTCAAGTTGCTCCATATAGACTTCTTTAGAAAGATGTCCATTGAGGAAGGCGGTTTTGACATCCATTTGCCAAATCTCATAATCATAGAACGCAACTATGGCTATGAGAATCCTTATAGCTCTAATGTCTGCAACAGGAGAAAAGGTCTCTTCATAATCAATCTCGTATGTTTAAGTTAAGCCCTTTGCTACGAGACGAGCTTTAAAGGTGTGTACAGCACCATCCATGTCAGTCTTCTTTTTGAATAGCCAATTGCTGCCAACTATTTTACAGTTAGGAGGAAGCTCAACTAATTCTCATACTTCATTGTCTTTCATGGATTGCATTTCCACATTCATCGCAACAAGCCATTTCTTGGATTCAGGATCCATCAATGTAGCTTTATAGTTATTGGGTTCACCAAGATCCCTTAACTCATGTTCCTCAGCATTGACGTATAAGCACATCCGATCTGGAGCACGGCATGTCCTAGCGGACTTACGAATAGGAATGATATCACTTTGAGGTTCATCAATTTCTTGATCCTCCTCATCATGATGTAAGCTAGTGTTTACAGAAGGATTTGTATCTTCATCTTGAATGATTTTAAGATCTTCTAGACTCCCACTTGCTTCTTGATCCAAGAGATTATTCTCAAAGAACTCAGCATTTCGAGCAACAATAACTTTGTTCTCTGATGGAAGGTAGAAATAATATCCCATTGTTTCCTTTGGGTATCCTACGAAGATACACTTAATAGATCTGGGTTCAAGTTTTTCAGGTTTGGTAAGTGTAACACGCTTAGCAAGTGCCTCACAACCCTAAACTTTTAAGTAAGACAACTTAGGGGCTTGCCCATGCCATACCTCGTATGGTGTCTTATCAACCTTCTTAGTTGGAACCATATTGGGAATGCGTGGAACAAACTCAAGGGCATAATCCCAAAAGGACTTTGGAAGAGTAGTTTGACTCATCATAGAGCGAACCATGTCTAGCAGTGTTTGGTTTCTCCTCTCAGATACACCATTATGTTGTAGAGTGTAAGGAGGAGTTCGATGGGCAATAATCCCATGCTCCTTTAGATGATCCAAAAACTCTTGACTCATATATTCACCTCCACGATCAGAACATAGTGACTTAATGGTCTTTCCGAGTTGGTTTTCTACTTCCTTTTGAAACTTAAGTGTTTCAAACACTTCATGTTTATGTTTCACTAAGTAAACATAACCATACCAACTATAGTCGTCAGTAAAAGTGACGAAGTAACTTGCTCTTTGTCTTGACACAGTTCTAAATGGGCCACATACATCAATGTGTATTAGTCCAGGTAGATCCTTAGCCCTTTCCACTTGATATGAATAGGGTTTACTTGCCATCTTACCAGACATGCATGAAACACACTTTTCAAATGACTTAATGCCAGTTGAGTCGAGAATTCCATCATGTTGCAACTTCTCCATGCGCTTCTTGCTAATGTGTCCAAGACGACAATGCCACAAGAGAGTAGAGTCCAAGGCAGACTTGGCTCTTTTATTGCTAACAGCAAACATAGAACTATCATTTGTTTTAGAAAAAGACACATCAATTTCATAAATACCATCCCATGGGATAGTACTAAAATAAACAACATTATTTATAGAAACTGAAATTGCATTATTCGATTCAAAACGATTAACAAAACCATCGTCAAAAAAACAAGAAACTGAAATAATTCTTCTAGTAATAGAGGGAGCATAATGACAATTGTTCAAAACAACAACTAATCCACTAGGGAGACATAAATGAAAAACGCCTATAGCTTCAACTCCTGCCCGTTGACTATTGCCCACGTACAGACTTAAAGCTCTAGGCTTCAGCTTCCTACTTCCCCTGAGACCCTGAGTAGTATTACAGATGTGAGTACCACAACCCGTGTCATAAACCCAAGATGTAATAGGAAAAAAATAGAGTTCTATGGTGAAAATACCTGAAGAGCTAGCTGGTAGAGACAACTTCTTCTTTTTCATCAACTCGGCGAGATACAGGGGACAGTTCCTTCTCCAATGACCTACTTCACCACATTGGTGATAGGTTGCATCCTTAGCAGGATTATCCTTCTTGGGTGGTGGGGGAATCTTAGGCTTGGGATCATAAGATGGTTTATGCTCAGGAGCATTAGCCAGCATGTACTTTCCCTTCCCTTGATTCCCCTTAGCAGCCTTTAAACGATCTTTTCCCATGGTTTTTCTAGACTTTTCCCGTACGTATATTATGAAGTGCAGGTGCAACATCTTTCTTGGGTAGCATCTACTCATGTTGTTTAAGCATAACATGTAACTCATTCACAGTCTTTCCCATGCTGCGCATATTATAGTTCTGCACAAACGTGTCATACTCTTTAGAAAGACCAATTAAGATCAAACTAACTCCATAGTTCAGTGTAACGGGATAACCGAGATGCTCTAAGTTGTCAATGTAGCTCTTCATCTTAAGAACATATGAGCTAACTGATTGACCTTCTTCTTGCTTGCAAACTGAAATTCTCTCGAGTTTTGAAGAAGTTCATGTTCTGCCTGTTGGGCAAACATAGACTTCAGCTCCTATAGCATGTCATAAGCACCAAGATTTGTTAGATTTTGTTGTATCTCTAACTCCATGGTCATGAGCATGAAGGCAACAATGTCCTTTGACCCCTTGACCCAAGCAGTGTGAGCTGCAAGGGCCTCGGGAGCGACTTGGTGACCAGGAGCTGCAATAGGTGCAGCAGGAATGGGATGCTCCAAATAGTTTTCCTTATCTTCAGCTGACAGGATAATGCGAAGCTGGCGATACCAGTCAATGAAGTTAGGTCCAGTGAGTTTTGTTCCTCAAAAAAAATCCTGAGTACCGAATTGTTTCCTACTGAGATAGTCATCTATAGATTAGAAAGTTCAAATAATTAGTATTTTTGATAATTAACTTCTTAATAGAATCAAATACCCAATTAATTACTAATAAGACTAAGATCCATCTTGACCTCCCACTTATTACCAAAGGTCTGACCAATGTGTAAACAAGTGCGTTAATTGCATAAAATGCAACTCTTATACTTATGAGATGGATCAAGACATTAGTAAACAAGTAATAATGTCTAGAGCATGTTTAGTCTCATCTTATGCATCGGGTCCAAGGTCTGACCAAGCATACTCGAAATAAGTCGACCAAGAAAGAACATGCAAATATCACCAAAATTCTGAGTAATGAGCAAAATTCTCCATGGGTTGGAATGGCCCTAAGGTCTGACCGAAGAGGTCAAGCCAAATGCACGTGTTCTTAGTTGGTTTGCATAGACTTAAAATTTTCACATAGGGTATACAGATAAATGTGATAAAATAGTGTACAAAGAAACATGCAAAGAAACTTTGTAACACTTGTTTTAAAACTTTTAGTAATGACATTGTAGTGATCATCATGGTTCACGGTAGCTCCAATCGAATTCGCAAGGAGGCGAAGGACCAGGTCAGCGCGAGGCAATAACCGGAAATCCTTTAGGTGTGACTGTTCGCACCGCCTTAAACCCCCTTATAGTTTGTTATAGTGGGTGAGCCATGCATCCCAAGTGTCCATAGCGTACAGTTTTTTATTTCATGAAAAACTTGTTTCAATAATTAGGTCACTTAATTTTACAAAAACAATTTTCCATGAATCAAATAGCATGTCACAGTGAGCATGGTATTTAGGCTTGTAAATTAAGACCATTATTAATGTCATGGTTTCGATATGTATTATTTCATATTGCATGCAATTAGGTGTGTAAAACATGTAACAATTATGCACATAAAGAATCACAAACATATAAACAAAGACATTAATAAACACATATGGATTCGAGTTCTCTCGCGAGTCTTCCCCAAAAGGAGAACCATAAGACCGTTACTAGGTGCAATACCTAGATCGCCCCATACATCACAAAAAGCAATTGAGTTGGTCTTATAGCCGGAAAACACACATATAATTAAGCATGTCAAACTAATTAACCTTTAATTATGCAATTTTATGTATCTAATTAACCATTATTTTAATTTGTTTGTGTCTAGGTATTTTTTATTAATTATTGACAAGTATTGCATTATAGTTGCCAAAACAAAAAATAAAAGAAATAACTAATTAGATTTCATGCAGCCTTTTTGCGGGTTTTTTAAAACGTGTAACCCATAATCGCAAAAACGAGTTGACTCATGACGCCACTATTAGGATTTTACAATCTAAGTTAACAATTAACTACGAGTACGCAGCGGATAATGGATCTAGTTTAAGTAATCAAGTTAACACGTATAATAAACAAAAGGAATATAAAAAGGAAACAAGAAAACTAACCCTCGTAGTCACCCGCAAGTTAACAACTAGAAACTAAGTAATCAACACGATTACCTCTACGAGTGCTCACACAAACACGTAACCCGAATACGCCCGATATGCTAGTCGTGTCACGTTTACCCAACAACCCTTGTAATAAGCTCAAAACCCTCGAACCAAACAAACAACTACACGGTGCCCTCTGTCCGAGAACCAAAACAAACCCTAGAACCAAGTTCCTTTATTGGCTGATATCGGGTAAAGAGTACCTGATTGTCTTTTGCCTTCTGCCCGCGATCACAGCAAACCAACACCCTTTGAATGGCTATTCGACCAAGAATATGCCCACAAATAGAAACTACTAACCCTTGAACAAGATTAGATTGATTAGATGCAATTAGGGTTTCGTATGAACAAACCCTAAATCAGATTAATGATTCCGATCGGGTCGAATAAGGTGATGATGAATCGGTGTAATAATGCTTTAAGGAGGGTGTGTATGTCGTGTAAGGAATGATCTAGGGTAGGGGACTATATAGCCTTCTAAACTCTAGCTAGCTTGGGCTTCAAGTTGTGCTCCAAGTTAAGCCTACTTTTCTTTTCCCATTCACACATACCCTTAGGCCGAAACCCATCCAAACACCCCTCTATGGAACCGGCCAAATATGGGCTTGGTGTGGGTGTAATCCGGTCCTAATTTAACTCGTCACAAGCATAAGGTGACGTCGTCGCAAGACTAACGTGGCCAAGACGAAATGCTAATGACGGCGACCCGACTGCGTCACAAATAAAAAGGTGACGCCGTCGCATTTATAATCTTATATATAGAATCCGAATTTTTTAGTTTTCAGTGTGTAGACTTTTGGAGTAAAAACCTAAACTGAACCAAGGCTGTCTTGTACAGTATTTTAGGGTTCCATACCCTATCTTACATCAAGATAAGTGTTTTACTTCATTAATTCAATTATGTCTTCAATTAATTGTATGTATGCTTGCATGTTTCCCATGTCCGGCTAATTTACTTGTGTGTTTGCTTAGGAGATATGAAACTTAATTATTGAATATTGATTGGTTGTCTCTTATCTTAATTGTTAATGATCTAGTATTGCGATAGGTCATCCGTTGTGTAGTTAATGCTTGATTAATCTTTGTTGAACCTTAGCTTATAGTACCTAGAGTCATTGTAGGCTAAACCATCCGAAGAGTACCTTAGTGTTAAGTTTATAAATCCTAGAGATTTTGTAGGCGATAACCTTTGGTAGTTTCAAAGAGTTAGGGATAAACGCATACCCTACGACCTTAGACACATAACGCGATTAAGAATAAGGACGTGACAATTCAACCATCAATAGGAGATAATTAAGGAGTAATAAAACCTAAGTAAACACATCTTTAAATCATCATACGAGCACACAATAATTAGACATAGACTACATACACCACTAGATTAGATAATTAGATAAGTAGAGTAATCGGTAGAAATGCCAATCTCAAATCCAAACCCTGAGATTTGTACCTTTCTATTTCATAAAAAACATAAAAAAGATAAAAAACAATCTTCCTCAACCCCAACCTTAGCGTAGTAGCTTCTCACTAGCATTCTTATTCCCCTAGAGAACGATATCAATTCCCGTGGCTTACCCTAATACTACACTACAACGATTAGGTTCACTGCCTAGGGTGTTGAAAAACTTGCTCGACGAAAAGGAAGTTCCTTTGACCCCGAACGACGCGTGTAGCGTTATCAATTTTTTGGCGCCGCTGCCGGGGAATAGAATAGCTAGTTAGGAGTCCACCTCGTTTAGGTTTCTTTGCTTGATTCCTATCAAGTAAAATTTTCCCAATTTTTAGCTTTCTCGTAGTCTATCCCCCTTCTTCGTGACCTTTGTTAGTAACCCCATCACTTTTTATCATGGAAGGTGATAACCAACCACCATTCATCAACCTACCACCAAATGACCCGCCAAGAGGCCGTACTCTTGGTGAATACTCGAAACCAAGCCACCTAGGCTATAGGAACACCATTGAGCTTCCCGACCAAGCCCAAACTACGGCCCTGCGATCCGACACCATCCGGTTGGTGCAAAACGGATGTGGATTCCATGGACTTCGATCCGAAGACCCTAATCAGCATCTTAAGGATTTCCTTAAAATTGTCGATTCCATCGACCTCGATGCTACTACTCGGGAGACCATGCGTCTGCGTCTCTTCCAATTTTCTCTACGGGACCAAGCTAGTAATTGGCTTGAGCGACTTCCCGCCGGCTCCATCTCAAGTTGGGATGATCTCACCTCTCGCTTCCTTGCTCAATTTTTCCCACCGGGGAGAACCACTAAGCTTAGGAATGATATCTTGATGTTCCAACAACGTCAAGGTGAATCTCTCTACGAAGCATGGACTCGATTCAAGGACTTACTCCATAAAGTCCCACATCACGGGATTGATCTTTGGCTTCAAGTCCAACTCTTCTATGATCATGTCAACTTCCCCACCAAGTGATCCATTGACCAAGCGGCCGGTGGAAAACTTAGTGATCTCACCGCGGAAGAATCATGGGGTATAATAGAGGACCTTGCTCTCTATGACAACGAAAGTTGGAATGACCCCCATGAGTTGCCCAAAACCGTTAAGGCAATCTCCTTGCCTCCCATTGACTCACAATCTTCCGACCGTAGGATGCTCGAGCTTGAAGACCAAGTTAAATTCCTAATGAGCTCCTACGAAAATCCTAAGTCTTCACGCCATGTGAACAAAGTTTCTTCCTCGTGTGAGCCGTGTAGTAACATGCGCACTTGCACCAAATTCCCCGAACAAGCTTCCGTTGACTACGCATCCTCGTGTACTAATGGAACGGGAGGAAGATTCCCTACAACACCCGAAGCTAGAACTTTTAATGACGCCCGAGAAGCATGGAAGGGCAAGCCCGACTTTTATTGGGGACAAACCAAAGAATTTACATCCAATGATTTCTCATGGCCCCCTTCTCACGACCCTAACCAACAAAACATTGAGGGGATGTTGCAACACCTAGTCGCATCCCAAGAAGCTCAAATAGCTAAGCACTCGGACCGTTTTAACCAACAACAAGCCGAGATGGATAGGAAGAAAGATAACCTCTTGAAAGCCATGACCAATAGTGATAGGAAGGTTAATGCTATCTCAACTCCCGAACCTTCCGATGTAGAGATTAAGGACCCAAGTAAGCTAGCTAAGCACGTTCAATTCATCAATACCATCACCTTAGCAAAACCTAATAGAACAAATGATGAAGCGAACAAAACGATACTTGAGGTTAGTGAAACACCTAGGAATGGAACAACCAAGGAAGAAGATGAAGTAGACAATGACTATTTCAATAAATTTCCTATGGAAGAAGAACTATCTCGCCACCCTCACTTAGTGTGTGACCTCCGTCACATGTATGTTAGGAGAAGCCCTAGGATCAATTTTGGGAACCCTTGGAAGCTTAACATACCATGTTGCATAGGACACCTTTTCGTGGCAAAGGCCTACATTGACCGCAAGTCCCCAATAAATATAATGACTAGAACCTACTATAATTGGGTAATGAAGAAGCCTATCCCAACTAGGCAAGATCCCGATAATCCTAGGGTTAGTTGCAATTTTCTTGGTAGAGTTAAGGGATTTCCCGTCTATATAGGTAGTTTCATGTTTCCTACGGATTTCATAATTGTGGAAGATATTAGTACGGCCATAGATCCTAGCTTGTCCCACGTTATTCTAGGGAAACCTTTCATATAAAGCACTGGGATGACTTATGATCCCTCGTTAGGAATAGTGCGATTAAAGGAGGAGACCGATGATGTAGCCTACCAAATGCCGTTTAAGATTGAGAAATTTTCATCACTCTCCAATGATGAAAAGGAACTTAAACTATCGGTCTACTATAGGAATGAGAAGGATAAGGAGAAAGGAGTGGATTATGTTATGGCCATGATTTTTGGTTTCTATAAGGATTCCTTGAACTTTGGACCGGAATATAGAACTGAGTGGGGAGAGGACGAACTCTTAGAAAGGTGTATCATAGGACACTTTTACAACATGGAATCACCCACTAGAGACCGTCATGAGGAAGAAGGTGACGGTAATGAAGTTACGTAGGGGCACGACTTCGAGTCTAGCTACAAGACTCATAAATAAAGAAAAACGCTTCGTGGGAGGCAACCCATGCTTAATTGTTTGCTTGTTTGTGTCGTGTATCTTTTATTGATTGTTTATTCTCATGTTTAAATTTGTAAAAATGCTTTATTTTGTCTTTAACCTCGTCTTAATTACATATAAAGGTATTTTACATAAGGGATAAGTGTAGGAAGGATTACACACGTTTTTAAAAGAAACGTAAACATGAGAATTTCAATTAATTAAAAGATATATATGTGTGTTTGTGATAACGCTACACGCGTCGTTCGGGGTCAAAGGAACTTCCTTTTCGTCGAGCAAGTTTTTCAACACCCTAGGCAGTGAACCTAATCGTTGTAGTGTAGTATTAGGGTAAGCCACGGGAATTGATATCGTTCTCTAGGGGAATAGGAATGCTAGTGAGGAGTTACTAAGCTAAGGTTGGGGTTGAGGAAGATTATTTTTTTATCTTTTTTATGTTTTTTTAGGAAATGGAAAAGTACGAATCTCGGGGTTTGGATTTGGGGGGTTGGTATTTCTACCGATTACTCTACTATCTAATTATCTAATTAACTAAGGTGAGGGTAGTCTATGTCTAATTATTGTGTGCTCGTATGATGATTTAAAGATGTGTTTACTTAGGTTTTATTACTCCTTAATTATCTCCTATTGATGGTTGAATTGTCACGTCCTTATTCTTAATCGCGTTGTGTGTCTAAGGTCGTAGGGTATGCGTTTATCCCTAACTCTTTGAAACTACCAAAGGGTCTCGTCTACAAAATCTCTAGGATTTATAAACTCTAACTCTAAGGTACTCTTTGGATGGTTTAGCCTACAACTACTCTAGGTGTTATAGTCTAAGGTTCACAAAGATTAATCAAGCATTAACTACACAACGAATGACCTATCACATTACTAGATCATTAACAATTAAGATAAGAGACAACCAATCAATATTCAATAGTTAAGTTTCATATTCCCTAAGCAAACACACAAGTAGATTAGCCGTACATGGAGAACATGCAAGTATACACACAAATAATTGAAGACATAATTGAATTAATGAAGTAAAACACTTATCTTGGTGTAAGATAGGGTTTGGAACCCTAAAATACTGTACAAGACAGCCTTGGTTCGGTTTAGGTTTTTACTCCAAAAGACTACACTCTGAAAACTGAAAAACTCGGATTCTATATATAAGATTACATTCGCGACGGCGTCACCCTTTAATTTGTGACGCCGTCGGGTCGCCGTCATTAGGGTTTCGTCTTGGCCACGTTAGTCTTGCGACGGCGTCACCTTATGCTTGTGACGCCGTCCTCTTCAGCCTCTGACGCCGTCTGGATCAAATCTAGGTCGTCTGAGTTGCGACGACCTACTCTTTTAAAGCCTGACACCGTCATATGAAAATAAACAATTTGGCTACTGTATCGTCACAACATGTGCTCCGACGGCGTCGCAGATAACACCTGACGCCGTCCCCTTGTGTTTCAGCAGCTTGAGTGTCTCGATTCTTGACTTTGGCCATTTTCTTCGTATATCCGCGCCTTTTCGTCCAAATAAGTGCCATTCCAGCAATTTGCCTTCAAGAGACCTAAAAAGTGAAAAGGAACGATATTAAGTAATAACGGATACAAAAGTGCTCAAATAAGGGCTTAAACGACCCCTCAAAAAGGTACATTTTAAAACCTTATCAAATATCCCTACACTTGGTATTTGCTTGTCCTTAAACAAATGTGCTTTTGGCCAATTAATTTATAAGTTAGGGGTCATGAAGCACTGGTTTAGAACAATCCACAACACATATAAGCCCCGCAAAAGTCATAACAAACACGGAAATTACATACTAGCACCTCACATCGGGTGTTTGGGTACTCACGTCTCTCGGGTGTATATGAAATATAACAAGTTGGAAATGGAAGATAAACACTCATTAACCGGTCCTAGTACATAGATTACCATAGGCTTGAGAATAGATCAAACCTCCATCGCTTTGGCGTAAGCACCTAGGAAAGACTATCAAAGAGGTCTTTTAAAGGTTGTAATGTTAGGCTTACGGTAGGAAAACAAAGGGTTTGGTGGGATAGGCTATTTAGTGGTGGCAAGTCAAAAATCTTTATGTTACAAGCATACGAAGAATGGCGTTGCTAAGCCAAGACTCGACACTCTAAACTCTAGATAACTGAAACAAACAAACATAAATTTAAAAGATAGATGTAGGATGGTAGCCCGTATGTGTTTTTTTTTTTTTTTTTTCAACACTCTATTTTTTTTTTCTCTTTTTCTATTTTTTTTGATTTTTTTTTTCTCCATACACTTTTACTCTACCATCCTCTACGGTAACATCAAAATGATATGGATTTATAGGCACATCCCTACACTTGAGTTTTTATTAATCTAACACTAATTTGACCCGAATTTAAAAGATCAAAACACTTGGAGTACATTATTACGCGAATAAAGGGAATTTGAATTTAACGTTCCCTTCCCGTCATTTCATAAACTTTAACTTTTCCCATGAGTCCCAATCATCCCAAAACTGTATACAAAGGATATGACTCGACTTAGCAACTTATGCAAGCAACTAGATAATTGAACTAAGGGTTTTTAGGGTGATAACAACAATGCACTAAAAGTGAGTGCATACAAGGTAGGCTAAGGCGATTTGGGTGTACATTTGGGGGTGGGGTGTAAACAATGCTCTTCATTGATATTCCGGAAAACCGAAACATCACGAGAACCGCGAAAAGGATAGGCTCTGAGGGGTTAACTAAGGGTATCGTGTACTAAAGATGAGTACAACGCAAGAGTGTGGGGGAATTACTCAACCGATGTGGAAGAAGTAATTATATTACGGGTATCAAACAAGGGTTATCCTAATGCCTCTTATCATTTAGTTATTCCTAACTACACAAGTGTAGTCTTACTAGCGATCTCGGGATGCATCACAAAACAAGTTCTAGAATCTATTATACTACCGGTTCACACACTAAGCATTAAAGATGAATGCTTTAATTCCTACTAATCTAAGGGTGATCCTCACATTTTGGGTGAAATTTAGGTGGTAAAGGGTTTTTTGTGCTAGTCATATAACTTCCTATCCGTGAGACGCTTTTGTTAAGACTAATGGCCCACTCCTATATGTCATGAAAAAATTTTAAATTTGGTGCCAAAATTACCCTAACCGACATTTTCTCATGGTTTATTACACAAATACAATTGGACAAAGCAAATAATCGAGGATAAGCATAGTTTCAAAGTTCCCGTTTTATTTTCCCTCCCTACACTTAAACTGAACATTGTCCCCAATGTTCCCCGAAAGTATCAAAGTTATGATAATAGAAGGTAATAAAAAAAGAAAGAAACTAATACTCCCCTGATTAGCTCGGTAGGATCCGTGTGTGAAGTATTGGTTAAATCCTTTCCAAGAAGAATGTATGCGTGAAAAGCTCCTTCCAACCTTATGTATCATCTTCTCGATAAATAAAACATGCACACTTGAAGAAAACAAACGAAACCTTCGCGTAAAATCGGCGATAATAATATATATAAGTCTCTACTAGGATATAATGCTTGTGGAATGGATGTTTACAGAATTTCTGGAAAATTAAGACCTGAAAAATTCCAAAATTTATAAGTAGCTCAGAAAACGAGAAAAAAGTAATCAGTTGTTTTTACTCCTTCCTGACACCGTCAGGTTATCCTGACAAAAACTGGTCTGCGATTTTCTGGAAAAAATTATGGAAAATTTACATCTTTAAAATCTGGAAAAATTTTCTGCAAAACATCCATTATGACTCGATACAAAGCATTTGACTCGAACAAACACACATGTATATCTTTTAATTAATTTAAATTCTCATGTTTACGTTTCTTTTGAAAACGTGTGTAATCCTCCCTACACTTATCTTTTATGTAAAATACCTTTATATGTAATTAAGACCAGGTTAAAAACAAAATAAAGCATTTTTACAAATTTAAACATGAGAATAAACAATCAATAAAAGATATATGACACAAACAAGCAAACAATTAAGCATGGGTTGCCTCCCACAAAGCGCTTTTCTTTATTTATGAGTCTTGTAGCTAGACTCGTAGTCGTGCTCCTACGTGACTTCATTACCGTCACCTTCTTCCTCATGACGGTCTCTAGTCGGTGGTTCTATGTTGTAGAAGTGCCCTATGATACACCTCTCTAAGAGTTCGTCCTCTCCTCACTCATTTCTATATTCTGGTCCTAAGTTCAAGCAATCCTTATAGAAACTGAAAATCTTGGCCATAACATAATCTACTCCTTTCTCTTTATCCTCCTCATTCCTATAATAAACCGATAGTTTAAGTTCCTTTTCATCATTAGAGAGTGATGAAAACTTCTCAATCTTAAACGGCATTTGGTAAGCTATATCATCGGTCTCATCCTTGAATCGCATTATTCCTAACGAGGGATCATAGGTCATCCCGGTGCTTTCTATGAAAGGTTTCCCTAGAATAACGTGGGACAAGCTAGGATCTATGGCCGTACTAATATCATCCATTATTATGAAATCCGTAGGAAACGTGAAACTACCTACATAAACGGGCAATCCCTTAACTCTACCAATAAAATTGCAACTAACCTTAGGATTATCGGGATCTTGCCTAGTTGGGATATGCTTCTTCATTACCCAATTGTAGTAGGTGCTAGTCATTATGTTGATTGGGGACTTGCGATCAATGTAGGCCTTTGCCACGAAAAGGTGTCCTATGCAACATGGTATATTAAGATTCCAAGGGTTCCCAAACTTGATCCTAGGGCTTTTCCTAACATACATGTGACGGAGGTCACGCACTAAGTGAGGGTGGCGAGATAGTTCTTCTTCCATAGGAAACTTATTGAAATAGTCATTGTCTACTTCATTTACTTCCTCGGTTGTTTCATTCGTCGGTGTTTCCTTAACCTCAAGTATCACCTCATGGTTCGCTTCGTCATTTGTTCTATTAGGTTTCACTAAGGCGATGGTATTGACGAATTGAACGTGCTTAGCTAACTTACTTGGGTCCTTAATCTCTACACCGGAAGTTTCGGGAGTTGAGATAGCATTAACCTTCCTATCACTATTGGTCATGGCTTTCAAAATGTTATCTATCTTCCTATCCATTTCGGCTTGTTGTTGGTTAAAGCGGTCCGAGAGCTTAGCTATTTGGGCTTCTTGGGATGCGATTAGGTTTTGCAACATCCCTTCAATGTTTTGTTGGTTAGGGCCGTGAGATGGGGGCCATGAGAAATCATTGGAAGTGAATTCTTTGGTTTGCCCCCAATAGAAGTCGGGCTTGCCCTTCCATGCTTCTCGGGCGTCATTAAAAGTCCTAGGTCCGGGTGTTGTAGGGAATCTTCCTCCCGTTCCATTAATAAGCGATGATGCGTAGTCAACGGAAGCTTGTTCGGGGAATCGGGTGCAAGTGCGTGTGTTATGAGGATCACTATACGGCTCACACGAGGAAGAAACTTTGATCACATGGCGTGAAGACTTAGGATTTTTGTAGTAGCTCATTAGGAATTTTACTTGATCTTCAAGCTCGAGCATCCTACGGTCGGAAGATTGTGAGTCAATTGGAGGCAAGGAGATTGCGTTAACGGTTTTGGGCAACTCACGGGGGTCATTCCAACTTTCGTTGTCATAGAGAGCAAGGTTCTCTATTATACCCCACGATTCTTCCGCGGTGAGATCACTAAGTTTTCCACCGGCCACTTGATCAATGGATCGCTTAGTGGGGAAGTTGACACGATCATAGAAGAGTTGGACTTAAAGCCAAATATCAATGCCGTGATGAGGGACTTTATGGAGTAAGTCCTTGAATCGAGTCCATGCTTCGTAGAGAGATTCACCTTGACGTTGTTGGAACATCAAGATGTCATTCCTAAGCTTAGTGGTTCTCCCCGGTGGGAAACATTGAGCAAGGAAGCGAGAGGTGAGATCATCCCAACTTGAGATGGAGCCGGCGGGAAGTCGCTCAAGCCAATTACTAGCTTGGTCCCGTAGAGAGAATTGGAAGAGACGCAGACGCGTGGTCTCCCGAGTAGTAGCATCAAGGTCGATGGAATCGAAAATTTTAAGGAAATCCTTAAGATGCTGATTAGGATCTTCGGAACGAAGTCCATGGAATGCACATCCGTTTTGCACCAACCGGATGGTGTCGGATCGCAGGGCCGTAGTTTAGGCTTGGTCGGGAAGCTCAATGGTGTTCCTATAACCTTGGTGGCTTGGTCTCGAGTGTTCACCAAGAGTACGGCCTTTTGGCGGGTCATTTGGTGGTAGGTTGATGAATGGTGGTTGGTTATCACCTTCCATGATGAAAAGTGATGGGGTTACGAACAAAGGTCACGAAGAAGGGGGATAGACTACGAGGAAGCTAAAAAATGAGAAAAAAATTTACTTGATAGGAATCAAGCAAAGAAACCTAAACGAGGTGGACTACTAACTAGCTATTCTATTCCCCGGCAGCGGCGCCAAAAACTTGATAACGCTACACGCGTCGTTCGGGGTCAAAGGAACTTCCTTTTCGTCGAGAAAGTTTTTCAACACCCTAGGCAGTGAACCTAATCGTTGTAGTGTAGTATTAGGGTAAGCCACAGGAATTGATATCGTTCTCTAGGGGAATAGGAATGCTAGTGAGGAGTTACTACGCTAAGGTTGGGGTTGAGGAAGATTATTTTTTATCTTTTTTATGTTTTTTTAGGAAATGGAAAAGTACGAATCTCGGGGTTTGTATTTGGGGGGTTGGTATTTCTACCGATTACTCTACTATCTAATTATCTAATTATCTAATTATCTAATTAACTAAGGTGAGGGTAGTCTATGTCTAATTATTGTGTGCTCGTATGATGATTTAAAGATGTGTTTACTTAGGTTTTATTACTCCTTAATTATCTCCTATTGATGGTTGAATTGTCACGTCCTTATTCTTAATCGCGTTGTGTGTCTAAGGTCGTAGGGTATGCGTTTATCCCTAACTCTTTGAAACTACCAAAGGGTCTCGTCTACAAAATCTCTGGGATTTATAAACTCTAACTCAAAGGTACTCTTTGGATGGTTTAGCCTACAACTACTCTAGGTGTTATAGTCTAAGGTTCACAAAGATTAATCAAGCATTAACTACACAACGAATGACCTATCGCATTACTAGATCATTAACAATTAAGATAAGAGACAACCAATCAATATTCAATAGTTAAGTTTCATATTCCCTAAGCAAACACACAAGTAAATTAGCCGGACATGGAGAACATGCAAGCATACACACAAATAATTGAAGACATAATTGAATTAATGAAGTAAAACACTTATCTTGGTGTAAGATAGGGTTTGGAACCCTAAAATACTGTACAAGACAGCCTTGGTTCGGTTTAGGTTTTTACTCCAAAAGACTACACTCTGAAAACTGAAAAACTCGGATTCTATATATAAGATTACATTCGCGACGGCGTCACCCTTTAATTTGTGACGCCGTCGGGTCGCCGTTATTAGGGTTTCGTCTTGGACACGTTAGTCTTGCAACGGCGTCACCTTATGCTTGTGACGCCGTCCTCTTCAGCCTCTGACGCCGTCTGGATCAAATCTAGGCCGTCTGAGTTGCGACGACCTACTCTTTTAAAGCCTGACACCGTCACTTGAAAATAAAAAATTTGGCTACTGTATCGTCACAACATGTGCTCCGACGGCGTCGCAGATAACACCTGACACCGTCCCCTTGTGTTTCAGCAGCTTGAGTGTCTTGATTCTTGACTTTGCCATTTTCTTCGTATATCCGCGTCTTTTCGTCCAAATAAGTGCCATTCCAGCAATTTGCCTTCAAGAGGCCTAAAAAGTGAAAAGGAACGATATTAAGTAATAACGGATACAAAAGTGATCAAATAAGGGCTTAAACGACCCCTCAAAAAGGTACATTTTAAAACCTTATCAGTTTGTTCGAGTCAAATGCTTGTATCGAGTCATAATGGATGTTTTGCAGGGAATTTTTCCAGATTCTAAAGATGTAAATTTTCCAGAATTTTTTCCAGAAAATCGCATACCAGTTTTTGTCAGGATAACCTGACGGCGTCAGGAAGGAGCAAAAACAATTGATTACTTTTTCTCGTTATCTGAGCTACTTATAAATTTTTGGAATTTTCCAGGTCTTAATTTTCCAGAAATTCTGTAAACATCCATTCCACAAGCATTATATCCTAGTTTAGTAGAGTCCTATATATATTATTACCGCTGATTTTTTTCTTCAAGTGTGCAGGTTTAATTTACCAAGAAGAAGATACATAAGATGAGAAGGAGCTTTTAACGCAAACATTCTTCTTGAAGAAAGATGTAACCACCACTTTACACGGATCCTACCGAGCTAATCAGGGGAGTATTAGTTTCTTTCGTTTTTAATTACCTTCCATTATCATAACTTTGATACTTTCGGGGAACATTGGGGACAATGTTCAGTTTAAGTGTAGGGAGGGAAAATAAAACGGGAACTTTGAAACTATGCTTATCCTTGACTATTTGATTTGTTCAATTGCATTTGTGTAATAAACCATGAGAAAATGTCGGTTAGGGTAATTTTGGCACCAAATTTAAAAATTTTCATGACATATAGGAGTGGGCCATTAGTCTTAATAAAGCGTCTCATGGATAAGAAGTTATATGACTAGCACAAAAACCCTTTACCACTTAAATTCCACCAAAAATGTGAGGATCGCCCTTAGATTAGTAGGAATTAAAGCATTCATCTTTAATGCTTAGTGTGTGAACCGGTAGTATAATAGATTCTAGAACTTGTTTTGTGATGCATCCCGACATTGCTAGTAAGACTACACTTGTGTAGTTAGGAATAACTAAATGATAAGAGGCATTAGGATCACCCTTGTTTGATACCCGTAATATAATTACTTCTTCCACATTGGTTGAGTAATTCCCCCACACCTTTGCGTTGTACTCATCTTTAGTACACGATACCCCTAGTTAACCCCTCAGAGCCTATCCTTTTCGCGGTTCTCGTGATGTTTCGGTTTCCCGGAATATCAATGAAGAGCATTGTTTACACTCCACCCCCAAATGTACACCCAAATCGCCTTAGCCTACCTTGTATGCACTCACTTTTAGTGCATTATTGTTATCAAACTAAACCCTTAGTTCAATTATCTAGTTGCTTGCATAAGTTGCTAAGTCGAGTCATATCCTTTGTACACAGTTTTGGGACGATTGGGACTCATGGGAAAAGTTAAAGTTTATTTAATTACGGGAAGGGAACGTTAAATTCAAATTCCCTTTATTTGCATAATAATGTACTCCAAGTATTTTGATATTTTCAATTCGGGTCATATTAGTATTAGAGTAATAAAAACTCAAGTGTAGGGATGTGCCTATAAATCCCTATCATTTTGATGTTATCGTAGAGGATGGTAGAGTAAAAGTGTATGAAAAAAAAAATCGAAAAAAATTAGAAAAAGAGAAAAATAAAATAAAACAGAGTGTTGAAAATATATATATATATATATATATATATATATATATATATATATATATATATATATATATATATATATAACATACGGGCTACCATCCTACATCTATCTTTAAATTTATGTTTGTTTGTTTCAGTTATCTAGAGTCTAGAGTGTCGAGTCTTGGCTTAGCAACGCCATTCTTCGCATGCTTGTAACATAAAGATTTTTGACTTGCCACCACTAAATCGCCTATCCCACCAAACCCTTTGTTTCCCTACCGTAAGCCTAACATTACAACCCTTTAAAAGACCTCTTTGATAGTCTTTCCTAGGTGCTTACGCCAAAGCGATGGAGGTTTGATCTAGTCTCAAGCCTATGGTAATCTATGTACTAGGACCGGTTAATGAGTGTTTATCTTCCATTTCCAACTTGTTATATTTCATATACACCCGAGAGATGTGAGTATCCAAACACCCCTCGTGAGGTGCTAGTATGTAATTTCCGTGCTTGTTATGACTTTTGCGGGGCTTATATGTATTGTGGATTGTTCTAAACCAATGCTTCATGACCCCTAACTTATAAATTAATTGGTTAAAAGCACATTTGCTTGAAGACAATCAAATACCAAGTGTAGGGATATTTGATAAGGTTTTAAAATGTACCTTTTTGAGGGGTCGTTTAAGCCCTTATTTGATCACTTTTGTATCCGTTATTACTTAATATCGTTCCTTTTCACTTTTTAGGTATCTTGAAGGCAAAATGCTGGAATGACACTTATTCGGACGAAAAAGGCGCGAATATACGAAGAAAATGGCCAAAGTCAAGAATCGAGACACTCAGGCTGCTGAAACTGAAGGGGACGGCGTCGGGTGTTATTAGTGACGCCGTCGGACAACTTTTGTGACGGCTCAGTAGCCAAATTGCTCATTTACAAGTGACGGCTTCAGGTTTTAAAAGAGTAGGGCGTCGCAACTCAGACAGCCTAGATTTGATCCAGATGACGTCAGAGACTGAAGGGGACGGCGTCACAAGCATAAGGTGACGTCGTCGCAAGACTAACGTGGCCAAGACGAAACCCTAATGACGGCGACCCGACGGCGTCACAAATCAAAAGGTGACGCCGTCGCATTTGTAATCTTATATATAGAATCCGAATTTTTCAGTTTTCAGTGTGTAGACTTTTGGAGTAAAAACCTAAACCGAACCAAGGCTATCTTGTACAGTATTTTAGGGTTCCATACCCTATCTTACATCAAGATAAGTGTTTTACTTCATTAATTCAATTATGTCTTCAATTAATTGTGTGTATGCTTGCATGTTTCCCATGTCCGGCTAATTTACTTGTGTGTTTGCTTAGGAGATATGAAACTTAATTATTGAATATTGATTGGTTGTCTCTTATCTTAATTGTTAATGATCTAGTATTGCGATAGGTCATCCGTTGTGTAGTTAATGATTGATTAATCTTTGTTGAACCTTAGTTTATAGTACCTAGAGTCATTGTAGGCTAAACCATCCGAAGAGTACCTTAGAGTTAGAGTTTATAAATCCTAGAGATTTTGTAGGCGATAACCTTTGGTAGTTTCAAAGAGTTAGGGATAAACGCACACCCTACGACCTTAACACAACGCGATTAAGAATAAGGACGTGACAATTCAACCATCAATAGGAGATAATTAAGGAGTAATAAAACCTAAGTAAACACATCTTTAAATCATCATACGAGCACACAATAATTAGACATAGACTACATACACCACTATATTAGATAATTAGATAAGTAGAGTAATCGGTAGAAATACCAACCCCCAAATCCAAACCCCGAGATTCGTACCTTTCTATTTCCTAAAAAACATAAAAAAAGATAAAAAAAATAATCTTCCTCAACCCTAACATTAGTGTAGCAGCTTCTCACTAGCATTCCTATTCCCCTAGAGAACTATATCAATGCCCGTGGCTTACCCTAATACTACACTACAACGATTAGGTTCACTGCCTAGGGTGTTGAAAAACTTGCTCGACGAAAAGGAAGTTCCTTTGACCCCGAACGACGCGTGTAGCGTTATCACGGAACTTGAACATTTATTTGGGGGGGGGGGCAAATTTAGTTTGGAGTGTCCGAATCGGAGATTTGTTTGTACTATCAACTAAATTACTCCTAAAACCTATAATATTACACTAGTTGTCGTAACTTTTCTGGGGGTCGGGACCCTCCCTTGCCCCTAAAGAGTTCCGCCATTGGGTGGATCTAACAGTTCATGATCATGTGTAGGAAAACTTTCCACATGACCACTTGAATTCATTTCTGGTGGAATCTATTAACGAGTACCAGCCAAGCACTGACGAGCTCGGACACGTCAATTAGTTGGTTTATATTCGTTTGAAGAAGTTGTTTTCGTACTAAGTTGGATGTTCGAATGAGTTTTGGTTTTATATTGGTATGCAACATGTTTGGATGATTTTTTGGTATATTAATCAACCAATGGTGCGTCATCTTCTTTATTCTTTTAGTTATTGATATGTGTAAAACAAATTCTATTGATCGGTTTTATTAGTTTTTAAACACAAATCAAAAAAGAAAACATTGCCCCTTTTGTTGTCGTGTGCAGATATGGGTGTGGTAGAATGGTGTGGTTCATAATAATCCCATAAAATATGTGTCCTTTGGATCTGTGAAATAAGAGTACTTATTATGGTGATTCATTTCTTTTATTTGGGGGATGAAGATGAATGCGTTTTTCTGTGCGTATGTGATATAATGATGCTCATAGATGGATAATGAATGGATCTATATGTAGTTATCTACACGCATGTTCTCAAACACCTTAACTAAAGTGCAAACATAGATCCCACCTTCCTGCATATATGTTCCAACCTTAACTACAAGTTTTGGAGTATAACTTGTGAACGATTATTTATGTGGTTAGAAAAGACTAGTTTTAAACACACGATATTGATTCTTTATTGAGCGATCAAAAATACGCTATAGAAACAAAGTTTAGTGTAAAGTACGTAATCTCAGTTTGATAATGAGCTTTCAAAATATGCTAAAAACAAATATTATGGTCTTAAACAAATATTGATTAGAATATACTATTAAATATCATACAGGAGTGTAGTATAATCAAATCCAAACTAGGCATAAAATGACAGCATTGTCCGTTGCATAGTCTAGGACAAGCATTCATAGGTAACCTACCAAATACGTTAGGTAATTCTCCATTATATCAGAATAAAAATGTGACTAGCTAGCTCGGTGTTTGTGCTTTTAATTTACCAAAATGGGACAATCTTTTTCGAAGTCCCCATCATGGTCATTTTTTAAGCCAATTCCCAAAATGGTCATATTTCAACTACTCAACTCCGCAACTTCACCCAAAGTTTGACACGTGTCCAACTCCGTAACTACTCAACTCCACAACTCTACTCAATATTCGACAAGTGTCCAACTCCACTCAAAATTTGACACGTATCCAACACGTGTCGAGCAATGGGCGGAGTTACGGAGTTGAGTAGTTGAGTATGACCATTTTGGGAATTGGCTTAAAAAATGACCATAATTAAGACTTCAAAAAAGATTTTGTCTCATTTTGGTACTTTTCTCTTTCTATTATTTTCCCTTTTGTATTTGTTGCACGTTAAAAGAGAAATTCTTTTCTTAATTATATTTTAAGAACTTTACTTTCTTAAATGTTATAATAATTATGTATGTTCTCTTCAATGTGCAGTTAAAGCAAGATCGATGCTCATAAAAAATTACAGCGTGCACATATGTTTTTAGAAGATGGTCACATATGTTCTAATGAACTTGATTAGAAAGCGCAATGTACACATGTGTTGTTGGAAGAGTGCACACATGTTTTTGAATGACGCGTACATCTATATGTTCTAACGATTTTATGAGAAAGTGAACCGTTCATGTATGTTCTTGGAAGAGTGCACACATGTTTTTATTGATGTACACATATATATTTAACAAGATACATGTGCATTTTAATTGTATTTCATTTTATATCAAATTTTGTGTGTACTATTTATGTTTTGGTTTGTTATAAATTTAGATGTTATATGTATATGTTTATGTTTTTGGTTATAAATTTCAAAGATTATTGAATGTACACCATAAAAATATGTGCAATTACTGTTTTAAGCAAAACAAGTTTGATGTCTAAACAATTATACGCAAAAAAACATATGCAAAATTACAATATTTAGAAGAAAAAACATTATGCACCTGTTTGAAAAAATGCATGCACAAAAATAATATAAAATTAAAAAAAATTGAAAATGTAATAGCTTAAAGACGTTTTTTATTAAAAAATCAAATGAAAAAGTAAAAACGTGTATTACTATTATGCCTTTTTGAATTTAATAAAAAGATTTAATAATTCAAAATTTTTATTGACCTAAAGTGGTTCTGAAAAGTTCGGTACAAAAATAGTGGTTCTCCGTTGAACGTGACACTAAATTTATATTTAACTCTAAGTAGAGTAAACTACATCTTTCGTCCTTGTGGTTTGCGTTGACCGACGAGTTTCGTCCTTTGACCGAAAAAAATGCACCATCCGTCCTTAAATGCGAAACATTATGTATCGTAGGTCCTTCACTCTAACAGCCCACACTAACTCTCGTTACACTGGCACACGTGATATTCACTTGAGGGTATTTTGGTAATTTTATTATCTTCTTCTATATATTAAACCCAAACAGAACTCTCTGTCCTAAAATCATCAATATAACGCAACAAATAGACACACGAAATGACAAAAGTACCGTATCAATTTTACAAAAATCATAATCATATACTGTAGTATGAAAATTGTTTCATCCTTTTACAGATTTACAAAAGTTCTAAGAATACAAATCCAATCTAAAACCACTTTTCCTAGCCGTAATCAAATCGAGTCACCCCTCTTTAGTGTACATCAAACTCATGAACAATCCAAATATTTATCTTTCTTTTTCATTGATGCAATCACTATTTGTGACGTAGCAAATATCTAATCTATAAACACCATTCTTTCTTTCTTAATAGTAACTTGTAATAGACTACAAAATACAAGAAGAAAGCAAGTGACCAAAAATATGCCACAGGTGCAACCAAAATCAAAATATTATCCATCTATTCAAACACTTTTACAAGTAAAATCCATTCCAAACACTTTTACAAGTTTACCCACATCCACTCATGACGTGGGATCTCGTGGTGGATAATGGCAATATGGGTGGCAAGTGATGGTTGCAACGTCGGTAGCTGGTGATGGTGATGGTATATGGTGGCAACATGGGTGGCGGGTGATGGTGGATCTGATGATTTGATATGGGGTTCGTTAGAAAATTAAAAAGTTGTTTATCTTCCATTTTCGTTAAAGCTTATAAAGCAAACCATGTGATTTTTTAGATGGTGGGTGACAGCTTGGTTGTGGCCGGAGATGGGTTTCATTGCGATGGTAGCGGGAGGTGGAATTGAAGGCAACGTGAGGTGGTTGAAGGTGAATAGGCGGCGGTGATGGTATGGTGAACATGCGGTGGTCTACTTAGCGAAGAAGAAAGCAGATAATAAGAGAAGGAGACTATTTTTTATTTACTTGACTACTATACTCATTTTCCCTTATATGAAGAAGAAAGCAAATAATAAGAGAGCAGATAATATTTGCTAAAAAAAAAGAGACCAGATTATAAGATCTTATTTATTTTTTGTGATGGGTTAGTTTGGTGAAAACATGGTTAAAATAATAAAGAAGAAAGAAAATAATTAGAAAGGGGACAGAAAGATACGTGTGTGGTGGGAATGAGACGAGCTAATTTTGTTTTATTTATTTGTGTTTACTTAGTGATAGAAAAGACCATTTTGCCCTCTTGTATACATCATGTGTGGTTATTTAACGAGAGTTAGGTGTCGTTTGTTTTTTCAGAGCTTTTACCTCTTCATCTGCAAACCATGTCTGCAAAAGAAGAGGTGCATTTAAGCTCTTCATCTGCAAGAAGAATACCGTTTGTTTTTTTGTGCTATTGAAGTACTTCTTTTCTTTTTCTTCTTTTTTTCTTTTTATTTTTCTTTTTTCTTTTTCACTAGTATTTTTTATGCTATTGAAGTATTTTTTTTTCCTTTTTCTTTTTCACTAGTTGTTTGTGTTATTGAATGCAAAACAAGCAATTGCTTAAAATACGAAGTATTAAAGACAATACATAATGGTTCAAAATATACAAATATCAACCGTTTTTTGTCCTATAAACCATTTTGTCATATGGGTCAAATGGATCATTGGTTTTCTTACGTTTTTTTGTATTTTTTTACGTTTTTGACCGGTTTTTACATTTTCGTATGTTTTTTAAGTTTTCGTCTGTTTTTTACGTTTTCGCTGGTTTTTTTACGTTTTCGTCCGTTTTTTACGTTTCATTCTGTTTTTTTTTTTACGTTTTCATCTATTTTTTTAATGTTTTTGTCTGTTTCTTTACTTTTTTTATGTTTTCCTCCATTTTCTATGTTTTCGTCTGTTTTTAACGTCTTCGTCGGTTTTTTTACATTGTAGACTATTTTCTTACGTTTTCGTCCGATCTTTTACGTTTTCGTATGTTTTTTTACGTTTTCATCTTTTTTTTACGTTTTCATTTGTTTTTTTTTGTTTTCGTATGTTTTTACGTTTTCTTCCGTTTTTTACGTTTTAATCCGTTTTCTTACGTTTCGTCATTTTTTACGTTTTCGTCCGTTTTCATCATTTTTTACGTTTTCGTATGTTTTTTTAATTTTTCGACCGTTTTTTACGTTTTCGCCTTTTTTTACGTTTCGCCTTTTTTACGTTTTCGACCCTTTTTTTTACGTTTTCGTCTGTTTTCATCCGTTTTCGACGGTTTTCTTACATTATCTTACGATTTGTTATGTATGATAAAATAACGTACAAAAACCTTATAAAAGTATATGAAAACGTAAAATAAACATATGAAAATATAAAAAACGGACCAAAACATAAAAACGAACGAAAGCGTAAAAAAACGGATGAAAACGTAAAAAATGGACGAAAATGTAAAATAGCGGTAGAAAACGTAAGAAAACGGACGAAAACGTAAAAAACGGACGAAAAGGTAAAAAAAATTGGCGAAAACGTAAGGAAAAGGACGAAAACGTAAGAAAATTGATGAAAATGTAAAAAAATGGCCAAAAACGTAAAAAATGGGCGAAAACGAACGAAAAAAACCGACGAAAACATAAAAAACAGACGAAAACGTAAAAAAGGCGAAAACGTAAGAAAACGGACGAAAACGTAAAAAAAAAAGGTAAAAACGGACGAAAACATAAGAAAGCAGGTGAAAACAGACGAAAACGTAAGAAAACGGACGAAAACGTAAAAAAACGGACGAAAACGTAAAAAATGGACGAAAACGTAAAAAAAGGACGAAAACGTAAAAAAACGGACGAAAACGTAAGAAAATGGACGAAAACATAAAAAAACGGACGAAAACGTAAAAAAACTGACGTAAACGTAAGATAATGGACGAAAACATAAAAAACGGACGAAAACGTAAAAAATGGCGAAAACGTAAAAGAATAGGCGAAAACGTAAAAAAACGGGCGAAAACGTAAAAGAACGGACGAAAACGTAAAAAAACGGACGAAAACGTAAAAAGACGGACGAAACGTAAAAGAGATGTAAGATATTGAGAAAGAGATGTAGGGGTTGTGAAAGAAGAGGTAAGAAGTGAAAGATAATGTCTGAAATTTAGAAGAGGAAAAAAGTGAAAAGAGGAAAAAAGTGCTTATTGGGAAAAAACAAACGACACCTTAGTATGGCTCGTTAGAGTGAAGGACCAACGATACATAACGTTTCACATTTAAAGACGGATAATGCATCAAAGGACGAAATTCGTCGATCAACGCAAACAGGATGAACGATTAGTTTACTCCTCTAAGTATAACTAAAACTTTTTGAAATATAAAAACAAAAAGTCAGTTAAAAAGTGCAACCGAAAAAAATCTTATTCCAAAAAAAAAAAAAAAAAATCCTCAAATCATAAAACTGTTCTTCACCAACTTTCAAACCCTAAAAAAAACTGTTTAAAGAAATCAACCAATCAATCAAATCATCAAATTCATTCATTCGTTAATGGCATCTTTGTCAGGTAAAAAAAAAATTAATCACATTCACACTCTCAAATAGAATAATTAATTAAATTATTTAATTGTTTTGCAGTAACGAATTAGCTAGTGTCATTGTTAGCCGTTGGATCATATGAAGTGGTGGTTATTCTCATCTCCAATCTGTCATTCAGATTTTAATGTCTTCTTTCAGGTCTCTAAATCATTTTAATGTTTCTTATGGTTTAAGTGTTGCGGTTCGGTATCCGTTATCCGAATATTAAGTCGACTATTTGTCGAAAATAAGAAGAATTGTTCTAGTTATTTCTGCGATAGTGGAATAAGTCGATTATTTTACGACAAGTCGGAAATAAGAATAAATGTTATTGCTATGCTAGTGTTTAGAATCGGTGTGTCGTGAGTATGCGACGTGCGGTTTGAATGACGTTTCATGTGTTTTGATAGTGTTTGTTTAGGTGTAAATGTTGCGGCTCGGTTTCGGTTATCGGAATAATAAGACGAGTATTTAACAAGAAGTTGAAAATGAGAAGAATTGTCATAGTTATAGTAGTGTTTTGAATTGGTGTGTGAATATAGAATTATAATGTTTTTATGTTGTTAATGATTCGATGATAATGGCGTTTGAAATTTGTTATGTTGCAGTAATGGTATGTTGGTATAGGTAGATTATTTGATGAAAATAAGAAAGTAGAAGAAATGGTATGGTGTGTGAATACAGAATTATAATGTTTTATGATGTTAAGATTCGATGGATGTGCCGTTTAAAATTTGTTATGTTGCGGTAATGGTATATTGGTAAGGTCGATTATTTGATGAAAATAAGAAGAAAGTAGAAGAAATGGCAGTGTTTTGAATTGGTGTGTGGATTTGCGATTATAATGTTTGGATGTTGGTTAGGACGTGCGGTTATGTTGTGATAAAGGAATAAGTTGATAATTTGATATTTTGATGTTTTGAGTTGGTTTGTGGAATTAGGATTATGATATTTGTTTGTTGTTGATGGCGTTTAGGATTTACGGTCTAAAAAGTGATTATGCCCGTATAATTATAGGGTGTTTGGGATTGCTTATTTAATCTCCTCATAGTGCACTAAGTCGATTATATAACGAGTCAAAATTAGAACAAATAAGTTTTAGTAATGAACTGAATTGGTGTGTGAATTTACAATTATAATGTTTGAATGTGTGGGTATTTTGCGATAGTGGAATAAGTCGATTATTTGATGACATTAAGATGTTATGGCAGTGTTTATAGTTGGTGTATGGATTTACGATTACAACGTTTGGATGTGTTTAGGATGCGTGGGTATGTTGCAATGCTGGAATAGGTCGATATATTGATGAAAGTAAGAAGGTAGTAGAAGTTATGGTAGTGTTTTGAGTTGGTTTGTGAATTTACGATTATAATGTTTGGATGTTGTGTAGGATTTACGGCTTATAAGTGCTTATGCCATTATAATTAAAGGGTGTTTGGACTCTGGATTGCTTATCTTTTTCTAGCTTATGCTGTAAAAAATTTATATATAGATGATATATAATGAGATAGTTTGTTTGCATATATTTAAAGGTTTAAAATAAGCTGGTCCTAACATGCGTATTCAAAATTGCTTATTTCGCAGAAGCATCTTGGATTATCCAAACACTTCAAACTGCTTATGTGCTTTGAAATAAGCAGATGCAGATAAAATAAGCAATCCAAAACACCCTCTTAGTTTCTAAATGGTTGACATATAATTTTTAAGGTTCAAATATCAAATTGCAATTAGCCTCGTTATAATTGGTTATTAAGGGGTGAAGTAAAATACAATATATATTATTATTCCATATCTCTTACTTTTTTAGATAATCAGAATTTGTTGAATACGTTTCTGCAACTTTATGTCAGTAGGTTATTATCATCTATTTCTCGTGAAGCTAGTTAAAACTAATTGTCAGTTTTAGATGAGAATTAGATTGGAAACAAGTTAAGAGGCATAACGTGAGGCAGAGAAACACATTCACACACTTTTCTCGAAATGCATATCGAAACACCCCCCATTTAACTTAAAAATAAGCTGATAGTGGTGGTAAGATGTGAACCATCTTATCCTAGTAATTATTAAATGAGGATGGAGAGAGAAAGAGGGGACATGAAAATGACATCGAACTTAATGAGATGCTATGAACGTGCTCTATGTTATGGTAGTGGTTTGTTTGTCCTCTTGGATGTGATAGTTGGATTTTGTATTTTGCTTGTAAATAGTCTTTTTGTCAGAAAAAAGACTTGAAAACGTGAACCAGTTTTTCAAACTTGAGAATTTCGTGCAGGTGAATTCAGAGGGACATATTCCTGTGTCTGGTTATTTTGTTGACGTGTTGCAGCCGATCCAGAAGTTTGGTTTAGAGAATAAGGTTTATGATGGCTGAAGGCAGTGAGGAGGTAGAACTTAAGTTTAGAATATTTGATGGAACAGATATATGCCATGGCAGCTATGCACCGTCAACTACTGTAGTCGCTGTTAAGCAAAAGCTTGTTTCTGAGTGGCCTCAAGGTTTGTGGTAACCTTTTTTGTGGTTCATGCATTCAGCTTATCTTTACCTTTCGTAATCCTTTTTGGCTGTAAGTTCCTTACTTGTTGAAAAACTTGATGACGTGAACTTTGATATATATAATTGCTAGTAAATTGAGGAACCCCAGATTGGAAATTATCCATTACAGCGAGTACTACCATTATCTAACAACATGCACGCCCCTAGATCTATTCTAATAAATGCAAAATTAGTTCCTGATTTCATGTGTATTTGTTGAGACAGTTTCACCTCTCTTACAATATTGTGACACAGCTAGCTATTTATGTTCGCAAAGTAATGAAAGTACATCCATACATTAATTGATTCACATTTGTCATCATAGTGTTTTGGGTTAGTGCAATATTTGCTTACATTGTAAAAGTTCATTTTAATTTGGTCAAACGTCAATAAGAGTTATTTCAAACTCTGTTCAGACCACTATTCTTGATACACAAAAGAGGTCTGGATATATTGCCGAGACTTTCTGTGAATCGAATGTAGATGAAATTGTGCTTTGTTGTATCTTATTGTACATTGAATCTTAATGTAATTCTACAAAACTTATTACTTGTTGCTGGATGGTAAAAATCTTTTTTTGTGTATCGATACATTTTGTAGATACTAGTCCAATATGTAGAGAAAGATAATTGATCTTTGATAAGAACGTTGATGTTGGATACCTGAATCATCATGTTGTATCAAATTTTCAATTCGTAGCTTCAGTGAGTTAGCTCTATATTTGACAGTATATATATATGAAAAACACAGTGCCCTGCTATCTGATTGATCTTTATCTGACTGTGGAATGGATCTTATCCAGTTTTATTTATTTTTATGTGCTCTAAACTCTTTGTCTAGATTTACTATTCAGTTATGTTATAGTAGTTTGCATCATAAGATTGTGAAGGTGAACATAATGTACGGATCTTTTATATACACTTATGCTATAAGCATTTACGGCCCATGTATTACTTGATGTGCACTTACATGTTTGCATGTGTGTTAGGGTTCGTTTCTTGATTTGTTTAGTTATCTGAAACTCTAATTTGCCATTCCAACAGGTAAATCTCAATTACCCAAGACAGTGAATGACTTGAAGCTTATACATTTGGGAAAAGTTTTAGAGAACAATAAGACACTATCAGAATCTAGGGTACGTGATGGCGCCTTTGCAGAGGGAGGAGTTATTACAATGCATGTTGTATTTCAGCCTGTTCTCACCAAAAAGAAGTCAGGTCAGTGTATCACCGCTCTTTCATGTTATTCCTTTTTTTGTTCAATTCAATTATCCCTGAGATTTTTCATGATGCCAGACCCATTTTCCATAAAACTGGTCGTTATGTTGTATTTTGTTTTTAGTGGGCATAATGGGTGAAACTATAGGAATTGGAGGTGAGTTGTACACATAAATGGTTCAGATAATTTAAAAGTACTATTATAGAATAATTCTAATAATGTAGGTTTTGTAGTCGACTAGTCGTGTGTAAACATTAATAATGTAGGTTTTGTAGTCGTGTGTAAACATTAATAATGTAGGTTTTGTAGTCGTGTGTAAACATTAATACTGTAGGTTTTGAGCTGACCAACCATTTTCAGTCACATCAAGAATTATTTTGTCCGTTTTCACCTGCATCTATTATTTTGCGCAACTAACCAGACCCTCCCATTTCCACCTTTAAGTTTGTCCTTGAACTATGTTATGTTTCAAATTGATTCCTTTTTGTAATCATACGTACAAAAGTTGGACGTGTTGACCATTACCTAAATCCACCCATTTTTTCTACCTTCTTTAAAGAATGCGTAATTTAAATGTCATGTGCTTTGTGTTAATGGCGATTGATTGGAGATGATCTAATGGCTTCTACTGTTATGTACTGTAGCCAAACAAAATGAGGGAAATCTGAATTCATGTGGATGCACAATCCAGTAGTTCTGTAACCAGGCTCGTATATGTCACTGGCTGATCTTCAGGTATGAGTTTGAAGTGGTATCAATACATATGTTTGGATCTGAAATGGTGTTTGGATTTGAGAGGGCTCTCTGTACCTCGTCATGTTGCTCTTCTTGTGTTTGTTTTTATTTTTGTTTTGTATATCATAATCCTCTCGGGTGGTCATCGTGTCATGTGTGGGAGACCATGGACCAATTTATGGCCAACTCACTAAACATAAAGCTTGTGGTGCAAAAGTTTGTTTTTGTAGTTTACATGTCCACTGTGTTAAAGATAAATTTGAATTCAATTTGGTGAATGATATTTCTCCTTGTACTTTCTACATAGAAGCGCCTACTCGGCCAATTTATGGGTGAACATGTTGATTTATGCTGTGTTTGTTTCTAAAAGCGAAGCGGATACATTATTTAGCTTAATCAAAAACCTCTATACGTTGCTAGAAGTGTGTTCAAAATGTGTTCCCTTAGAAAAAATAATACAAGCACAGCCAAGCTTAAGCCTAAATGAAGAAACCTATCAAGCTAAGGTTTAGCTTAACTAGACTTGTTTTGCATCATAAAATTGTTAAATGCTTTTGAATTAAGTGTTTAATCAACTTTTATCATCTAGTTAATAATTTTTGTATTATTTACTCCTCCAAAAAATACATTTTTCCGGTTCAACACTCATCCGTTACTTTTTCGTGATGCTTTCATCCGATCTTATACGCAATAATTTTTTTTTAAATATCTCAAAAACTACATTTTGCAATAAAGGTCACACTAAAAGCTGACGTTAAAGAGGAAAACATTTTACATATTTTGTGTTATAAACAAGTTATATGCCAAAAGCTGACGTAAAAGTTGTTATAACTTGGCTATATCACACACGATACCGGGCAGTCTTATAGGGGATATCAATTCGATAGTGTTTTGACCAAATATTATCCAATTGTTGACGACGTATATGCCCCTTCGGTCCAATGACCGAAAGGCCCAACACTCTATCCGAATAGTCCAATATTCTACAGGAACAGTCCAATGCTATACCGAATGGTACATCGACGAGCCATCCGTCCGAAGGACGCGTTGACCTGACAGTACCTTTGGCATCTAGCCTGGATACAGTTCGTCTCATTCTCCTGGGTGTCAGACACGACGCCAGAAACAATGTCAGGAACAGTGTCAGCTCTGACAACACCAACAGTCCTATGAAGTACGACAGACCCAGGGACCAGATAGTGACATCAGGTAGTATAAATACGCATACAGTAATTGGGAATAAGGTATCATTTTCTCACACACACATTTTATACTATACATTTCGGTAAAACACATACTCATTCTCACGCCGGAGTCGGGTCCTGGGATAACACCCTGGGCGAGACTAAAGCGTTGTTCATCTTAGCAGGTGTCTGGAAGGCTTGTCTCTAAGGCTGAAAGATAACTGCAACCCACAAAAAAATACTTCGACATTGGCGCCATCCGTGGGACCCGTATTCAATCTACTAGAGCTATAGGATGACGGGTTCGACACCCCCGGTGACTTCTGGAGGAGGAGAAGGAAGTTCCACCCCAATGACGAGAGAGCAGTTGGAAGGGTATGTAACTGCGCTCAAGTCTATGATAAAAGAACACAATAGCCGAAGGGACACCGTTGAGCCGATACGGTTGGATTTTGATGAAGAAATGGTCCTTGACAAGGGCAAGCCGGCAGACAAGAAGAAGGAGATAGTGACCGGGAGTAAAGTAAAAGACGAAGATCTAGCGAAGCCTTTCAAGGAAGTCTCAAAATCCCCCTTCAGCAGGCGAATCATCGAGTTCTCCGCCCCGGAGCACAAGATGCCCACCCACGTCAAGCTGTATGATGGATCGACGGATCCTCAAGATCATCTCAACAGATTCACTGGAGCAGCAGGGAATGGAGAATGGTCGATGCCAGTTTGGTGTCGCATGTTCCAACAGACTTTGGACGGAAAAGCTAGGGGATGGTTCGATGGACTCCCTCCGGGAAGCATAGATGAATGGGCAGCTTTCAAGGACCAGTTCGAAACTCGTTTCTCCCTGCACAAGGCTTGTGTCAAGGACCCTACCGAAATTGCCAAGATAGTAAGGAGGGCTAATGAAACGTTACCTGAGTTCAAAGAAAGATGGACTACCGAGACAGGATTCATACAAGGAGCTCCAGAGATCATGAGGATCTCCTCGTTCATGAATGGATGCAAATGCCCCGAACTGGCCAAGCGGTTTGCCGACACGATCCCCAAAACCGTGGAGGAGATGATGATTAGGGTAGATGGCTTTGTAAGGTCGGAAGAGGCCTTTGCTAGCACTGAACTACCCCGAGGAGAGCATTACGACACAACCAGGCGAGCCTCAACCGACCCTTCCGAAAGGATGAAAGGGTTGTCAGAAGTCATTACGGAGGAGACAGGAAGAACGAAGGACGGTATGGATATTCAGGAAAGGATCGGGGAAGCTCGCACCGCCACGGTGACAGGTCGACGCCTTACTTGCCCCATCGCGGTGATCACTTGAACCGAGGCAACCCCCGCCTAACCTTAGACTCGCTCATAAAGCCCCCAAAAGAAATCTTGGCCACAGAGCAACAGCTGCGTCTACCTCCTCCAAAGTCGATGCGTGACCCACCCCGCCAGGAGAACCAAGATAAGTACTGTGATTATCATGGAGAAAAAGGGCATTACACGAATGACTGTTATCAGCTCAAGAAACAGTTAGAGCTAGCATTGGAGTCGGGAAAGTTGAACCATTTGATCAGGGACCTCAGGCAGAAGGGAAGGAGGGAGCCCCCAAAGAATGAAACGGGAGCCAAGGATAAGGTCATCAACATGATCCGAGCATGGCCTGAACGAAAGAAGAGGAAGCATCGGAGCAAGAAGAAAGATGGATGCATGTGCCCATAACTTTCCCCCTCTTCCCGAGGGAGATGTGTCGGATGATCCTCTCATAGTCGAAGCCACAATGGAGGGGTATCTAGTAAGAAGGGTCTTTGTGGATGAAGGAGCTTCGGTAGAAGTAATGTTCGAACACTGCTTCAACAACTTACCTCAGGAGATAAGGTCTCGGATGAAGCAGACACAAACAGATTTGCTTGGGTTTGCCGGACAGGTGACTCGGCCGCTGGGAAAAATCGAGTTGGATGTTTCATTCGGAGATGAAGGGTTATACAGGAAGGTCAGGATGAAGTTCACAGTTATTCGGGCACCGTCACCGTATAACGTGATCTTAGGAAGGACCGGATTGAAGATCCTGCGAGCCATACCTTCCACGGTCCACTCCATGATGAAATTCCCAACCCCTCAAGGAATTGACACGCTCGTCACTCGTTCCGTCATCATTTCGGAGTGTAGAAGATTGGAAAGATTACAGACCATCGTTCCGGAGCAGGATAAGGTAGAAGCAGAAACAGGAGAGGTAGGTTTGACGGAGGAAGTGGCGATCAACCCAGCCTTCCCTGAACAGGCTGTGATGATAGGAGGTGCCCTGTCCGCTGAGGGCAAAAGACGCCTCAAAGAGCTGTTACAAAAGAACCTCGATATATTCGCATGGGAACCGGCGGATATGACGGGAGTCCCCAGAGGAATCATTGAGCACACTCTGAATGCCAACCCTTCAGTGGACCCAGTATGTCAAAAACGCCGAATGTTGGCGGCAGATCGAAGTCAGGCAGTCACAAAGGAGGTGGAAGAGTGGGTCAAGGCCGGCATTGTCAGACCGGTAAAATATCCTACCTGGATATCCAACCCCGTTCTAGTGAAAAAGTGCGACGGAAGTTGGCGTATGTGCATTGACTTCAAGAACATCAACTCTGCCTGCCCCAAGGACTATTACCCTTTACCGGAGATCGACTGGAAGATCGAGTCGGTCATGGGGTATAAATACAAATGTTTCTTGGATGGTTACAAAGGATATCACCAGGTGCAAATGGCAAGGGAAGATGAAGAGAAAACAGCGTTCTACACTGAACAAGGAACCTACTGTTACACTAAGATGCCATTCGGTCTGAAGAATGCAGGGGCCACCTACCAACGGATGATAGACTCCGCTTTCCAGTCGCAGATAGGGAGGAACCTGGAAGCATATGTGGATGACATGGTCATCAAGAGCAGGGAAGAGCAGGGAATGCTAGCCGACATAGCCGAAACATTTGATAACCTTCGAAAGATAAACATGAAGCTGAATCCCAAAAAATGCTCCTTCGGGATGGAAGAAGGGAAGTTCCTAGGATACATGGTAACTTCGGAGGGGATCCGGGCAAACCCAAAGAAGACGAAGGTGATAATGGACATGCAGTCACCTAGGACCTTGAAGGAGATGTAGAGCCTCAGCGGCAAACTGGCAGCACTTAATCGTTTCTTGTCCCGTTCAGCCGAAAGGTCCCTACCCTTCTTCGAAACACTCAAGAACATTACTAAGGAGAATAAGGAAGAATATTGGTGGACAGAAGAGGCGGAAGGGGCATTCCAGGAAATGAATAAGTTAATAACGGACCTTCCCTCGTTGACAACACCAATGGCAAAGGAAACACTGTACGTGTACCTTGCAGCCGCTGAGGAAGCAGTCAGTGCGGTCCTACTCACAGAAAGGAAGGGAAAGCAGTTGCCGGTCCGTTATGTAAGCCGGACACTCAATGAAGCAGAAAGGAACTATGCTCCGATTGAAAAGCTAGCGCTCTGTTTATTGCACATGTCAAGAAGGCTCCGGAATTATTTCGAAGCACACCCCATAAAGGTGATCACGGACCAACCCATAAAGCAGATCCTCAACAAGCCAGAAGCATCCGGGAAGTTGGCCAAATACTCGGTAGAATTGGGTGCTTACAACATCACCTACGAGCCCCGGAACGCGATCAAGGGTCAAGTTTTGGCAGACTTTCTGTCAGAAACCCCCATCGGAGAAAAGAATGGCAAGTACTTCGAGCAGCCGGCGGTAAAAAAGAATGAAGGGAAGTGGCTTTTGTATACGGACGGAGCGTCCAACAACAAAGGCTCTGGAGCGGGCCTCGTATTGATTAATCCGGAAGAAATGGAGTTCACTTACGCCATCTGACTTGAATTTGAAAGCACTAACAACGAAGCCGAATATGAGGCCCTACTAGCAGGACTGAGGATGGCGGAAAGCATGCAAGTCCGCAGCCTAGAAGTCCGGGCGGACTCCAAGCTGGTGGCCAATCAAATAAACGGAGATTATGTGGCAAGTCATGAAAGTATGATCAAGTATTTGGCGAAAGCAAAGGAGTACATAACTGGCTTTGAAAATTTCACCATCCGAAACATCCCCAGAGGTCAGAACCAAAAGGCAGACGTTCTTAGTAAGCTAGCCACAGTTGCTTTTGATCACTTAACGAAGGAGGTACTGGTGGAGGTGCTAAGAGAGAGGTCAACGGAAGGAAAGGAAGTTAACAATGTCGTTGAAGAGGAAGGGGACAACTGGATGACCCCTATCATCCGATGCCTGGAGGAAGGAATTTGGCCGGATGATCCAAACGAAGCTCGCACCCTGAGAATGAAAATCAGCCAGTACGTCATGGAAGATGGAGTACTCTACAAAAAAGCCTACTTAGTACCCATGATGAGGTGCGTTGGTCCCTTACAAGCGAACTACGTTATAAGGGAGATACACATGGGAGCTTGCGGAATGCATTCTGGCCCTCGCTCGGTCGTGGCGAAAGCCATGCGACAAGGATACTATTGGCCTACTATGCACCGGGATGCTCGAAACGAAATAATCAAATGTGATTCCTGCCAGATCCATTCCCAGTACCGCAGCTCCCGAAAACCAAGTTAACGCCCATCATGGCTCCATGGCCCTTTTACCAATGGGGTATGGACATAGTGGGTCCCTTACCTTCATCAGCCGGAAAGGTCAAATTCCTCCTGGTCGCCATCGACTATTTCACTAAGTGGACGGAGGCCAAGCCGTTAGTAAGGATGTCACGAAGTTTGTATGGGATAACATAGTGTGCCGCTTTGGTCTCCCTGCCATCATCGTCACAGATAATGCAAAACAATTCATGGACAACCCCTTCAAGAACTGGTGTGAAAAACTCAACATCAAGCAGATCAACACCGCCGTGGCCCATCCGCAGGCCAACGGACTGGTGGAAAGGGCAAACAAAAGCTTGATGGAGGGAATCAAAACAAGGTTAGGGCGTGCAAAAGCAGGATGGGTGGACGAACTACCGAATGTTCTCTGGGCACTCCAGACATCCATCAAGACGAGCAACGGAGAGACGCCTTTCAGCCTCACTTATGGAAGTGAAGCGGTCATACCAGCAGAGATAGGCATGCCGACCTACAGAGTAAGAAGAATAAGGGAAGGCCTCGAGGAGGAAGATCCTCGTCAAATGGAGGAGCAGAATGAAGAGGAAATTCGCCTCAATCTCGACCTGCTACAGGAAAGGAGAGATAAAGCAGCCGTGATGGAAGCTCGATACAAAACAAAGTTGGAAAAGTACTATAACCGAAAGGCACGGCTGGTGTCCTTCAAACCGGGAGAATTCGTGTGCCGGAAGAATGAAGCCAACAGAGTCGAAGATCAAGGCAAACTGGGACCAAAGTGGGAAGGCCCTTATCGGATCAAGGAAGCAGGCCTCAACGGATCCTACAAATTAGAGACCTTGGACGAAGAGGAAATCCCCCGGAAGTGGCATGCAGTGAATTTGAAGAAGTGTTTTCTTTAAAAATATTCACAAGTGAAATGTAAGCCTACAAGCACGAACTATTTTGTTTTCACTTTCAGTAAGCAATGATATATTCCCCTACCTATGACGGAGGAGGAAAACTTTCCATGATTACATCTCATGCAAAGGGAAAGGGTGTGAACCGGCGGAGATTAGCTACCTCCGACCGTACATCCGAAAACCCATTAATTAAAATTAATTTACCCCCGAAAGTGCAACGACACTAGGGAAGGCCATATATCATTCGGTAGGCGATTGAATACCCCCGAATAATGCCAAGACATTAAGGGAAGAGCCGAGGCATATATGCCCAAACGACACGCAGATACCCCGAAGGCGTGACGACGCCAGGGATGAGCCCCCAGGTAGATTTACCAACAGGCGAAACATTACCCCCAAAGATGCTAAGTCACTAGGGAAGGCCATAGTATATTTACTTACGGGCATAATTTAACGCCGAAAGTGCCAAGTCACTAGCAAAAACACAAAATGCATACACAAGCATATACAGATAGGTAATCAAAAGTGGTCGTCCGGATGTACGGACGACCTAAATAACATTGCCAGCCATAACCATTACGAAGATACGAATGTAAATTGTTTAATTACACAACCCAAGGGCACGCAGGCCCACCATAATACAAACATAAAGTTGTCCTAGCATTCAAAAGTTTATAAAACAAGATAGAAGCTAGGATCCACCGGAAGTGCCTGCACCAGGAGTAGACCCAGATCCTTCAGGGAGCATATTTATCAAGTCTGCAAGAGGAAGGTGATAGGAGCGCTTGATCTTCTCAACGTAAGGGAAAGACCTCACGAACATCTCATCGTATGCAGCGGTAAACCCCTCAACCGCTTGCATATCAAAGTCTTTCTGCTTAGCAAGGATCCTGCAGACCTCCTCCTCGTGACGACCTTCCCTAAGACCATCCAAGTAACCAGAGTCTATGGCGGCATTAAAAACACTTCCCCAAGCTTGCTGGTACTCATCACTCCCATGTAAACGCTGGATGACTGCCGGAATCAGTTCCTTCACATAGTTGAACCTCAAGATCTCCTCATGGCCAACGCTCACGGCAAACTTCTCAACGTCAGCCCTCAATACCGCAGCTTCCTTCTCGGACTCATCCAACTCCTCAGTCTTCTTCTTCAAAGCTTCTTCCAACAATCCCACCTTCTTCTCTCTCTCCTCATCTTTGGTCTTTAACTCATTTATTTCCCTCTCCAAAGAAGCCAGACGGGGAACCCATCTCCTCTTCCTTCCGGCCACAATCATGATAAGATGCTTGGAGGGCTTGGTTATCCTGAGCAAGCTTATGATTGGCCTCCATTTGAACCCGGAGACTGTTTTGAGCCTCGGAAAGCTGAGAGTCGACGCTACAACAGGTGGAATGGGCTTTGTAGAGCTCTGCATAATGATGGCTTAAGCGCTCGAACCTCTTGAACACATCGGCAACAACCAAAGACCCATGACATAATTCGAACCACCCTCTGAACAAGGCTCGATCGTCAGCCAAATCTTCCTGTTCCGCCAAAATGAAAGGAGGGGCGAGATTGCTCATCATATCCCGACACTGAACAGCATCATTCAAACTGGTATGGACCGACAGACCCCAGCCAGGAATGAACGGCTCCCCAGAACCCGTTCGGCCAAACCCACCTGGGAATAGAGAAGGAGTCAGACTTACATACAAAAATAAGAAAGAGAAGGAAGCAACCGTAAAGTACCTTCGACAAAAGCGCTGGCCTGAGTAACACCTTGAACATTGGCCGCCGCCACACTCATCCCGGCTTTTGCAAAGAAGAAACACTCGTAAAAAAAAGGGGGACGATATAAATAAGTAACAAGATACATCCCAAGCTTAAGGAACATACCTTGACCGGCGGGATAGGGAATGGCCCCAGAAACAACGGGAGGAGCCTCCACCGAAGTAGTCTCCTGATCGCGAGAACCACCCTCCTGACCACCCCCACCAGCACCCACGCTTCCTTGCTCAATATCATCCACAAGACCTTCGGGCCTCAAAGTATTTATGGGCGACACCGAGCGAGTCCGTTGAGAATTGTCCGGGCTTGACGACACATCAATGGAAGGGGTGTTAGGTCTCCTCCTTTTTAACAAATACGACGCTCCGGCCACCCTTTTCTCCTGTTGCTTCCTCTTTTTCTCTTTCGCCTTTAAGACAGCCGGATCGGCCTTTTCCACAATCCGCTGTACACGGCTGGGCTCTAGAACCTGCTTGCCCGCCTCCAAAGGTTGGGTCACATGCTGGGGTATCTCCTCCCCCTCAGCAAGAGAACGGCCTTTCCCCAAGATTGACCCTTGATCAGACCTCAGGCGCAAATAACGAGACATGGTAAGAACTGCACAAAGTAAGAGAAAATCATAAGCGGATACATGTATATATATATATATATATATATAAAGAGTTTGCGTTACCGTTCTTCTCGATATCCTTAAACTCCGGGCGAAAGCCGGAATGCTTCCAGACCTTCGTCAATCCGACTTCGTACAAAAGACCCGAATGAACAGGCCTAAGCTCCACTACCCCCTCACACAACTTTTTAACATCAGCATCCGAATAACCCCCCGATGGAGCATCATCCGAAACACTGGAGTCCGGATGCCTCCAAGGCATAGCATCTGGGATAGCTCTCCGGTCTATCAGAAAAAAGTTGTCTTTCCAATTTTTCAAACTCGAGCACGTTTCCTTAAATATACGTCCCGGAGAGTTCCCTCCGGTTCGGCTAGCAAACGAGAACCAGTGCCCCTGCTTGTTCAACTTATAAAAAACGCGAAACAGATTCACGGTGGGCTCAATCTCAAGACTTCGACAATATATTTCAAACATAACTAGTCTATTCAGCCCGATAGGCACGAGTTGTGATATGTGAACCTTGAAGTACCTTATCACCCTCAGAAGAAAGGAAGAAAAAGGAACGCGAACTCCCGAAAATGTAAGATACTGCTCATACAAACCAATAGCGTCCCCCGGTAGATTATCCATGGTAAAGTCCATTGGGGTTAAACGAGGGTGTAGGTCCGTGGGAATCCCGTACTCACTAAAAAGACCCTCCAATTCCCCTTCAGAAAGCACGGAGGAATATATATGCATGTTCGATTTGGGGACAAGGTCGGAAGCCGGATGTTCCAAACCAGAAGCTGGATGTTCTGAACAGGAAGCCATAGGATAACGAAGAGGCAACGCAAACAGAAACGAAATAAAAGAAAAGCGACGCACCTGAGTTTCGCCGGAATACTCGAAAGCAAACAGTAAAAAAGAGAGGAGTAAAGTAAAAATTGACAAATGAGGTAAAAGGGATTATATAGGCAAAAGAAGTGGGGACACGAAACGTCGCGTCGTGTCAGAAAGGGACAAATCTGAACCGTCAACGGATACACATCTGCCACGTGGCACGATCCCACAAAATACGGCAAATATTATTTTCACCTACTTCTACCCAATGGGCTTGGGCCCATTGTCCATAACGAAGCCCATAAAACAGAGCATGCCCAATCACTCCGAATGAACCTAACGGACAGCTAAAATTAAGTATCACGCCACTTGTCAAAAACAAATAACATGATACTGGGGGGACATGACGACGTATATGCCCCTTCGGTCCAATGACCGAAAGGCCCAACACTCTATCCGAATAGTCCAATATTCTACAGGAACAGTCCAATGCTATACCGAATGGTACATCGACGAGCCATCCGTCCGAAGGACGCGCTGACCTGACAGTACCTTTGGCATCTAGCCTGGATACAATTCGTCTCATTCTCCTGGGTGTCAGACACGACGCCAGAGACAGTGTCAGGGACAGTGTCAGCTCTGACAACACCAACGGTCCCATAAAGTACGACAGACCCAGGGACCAGATAGTGACATCAGGTAAGATAAATACGCATACAGTAATTGGGAATAAGGTATCATTTTCTCACATACACATTTTATACTATACCTTTCGGTAAAACACATACTCATTCTCACGCCGGAGTCGGGTCCTGGGATAACACCCGGGGCGAGACTAGCGCGTTGTTCATCTTAGCAGGTGTCTGGAAGGCTTATCTCTAAGGCTGAAAGATAACTGCAACAACCCACAAAAAAATACTTCGACACGATACCGGGCTATATCAAGTTATATGCCAAAAGCTGACGTAAAAGTTGTTATAACTTGGCTATATCACACACGATACCGGGCAGTCTTATAGGGGATATCAATTCGATAGTGTTTTGACCAAATATTATCCAATCGTCAACTAATAACCAACCTCCGATGGTCTAGTTGTTAAACACATAGCATACTCACAAAAGATCTATAGAATTATCTTGTGAGTTAACGTGGGTGGTGTTACACTCTGGGTAGGTATTTTTTTTGTAAAATTACTGTAATTTTTAGAATTTACTTTCCTAAAATAACTTTATAAGCATAATTCGATACGCTTTAACGTGTGGTCAATACTAACACTTTGTTTCCCCCTCTTAAAACACGAAAAAAAGTACATGTTTAGTTGTTACCAATACAACAACAATAATACTCAATCATGTCAAAGCGAGATATAAGAGAGGTGAGACGTACACAATTACACCTCCTACCCGAGGGGTAAAGGGCCTAATTCCATAAAGACAGAGGGTATGTTTGGTGAAATGGGTCGGAGCTTGGGTCAAAGCCAACCTTATATTTTTATAAAGCTGTTTGACAAATTATTTATCCCATAATCACATAAATAAGGAAAGAAAGTGAGTGAAGGAGCGACTCTCGGGGATAGGCACGACTAAACTATCGTAAAATCACATAAAATTACATCAATTTAATTTTAGCTTTTGCATGATAATCCATAGTATTTTGAAAGATATTTAAATAAGAGAAAAGTACAAAAATAAGCCAAAATTTTTTTTGAAGTCCCCTTTGTGGTCACTTTTTAACTCAATGTCCAAAATGGTCATGCGCAACCACTCGACTCCGCAGCTCCACCCAAAATTCGCCACTGCGCAACCACTCGACTCCGCAGCTCCACCCAAAATTCGACACGTGTCCAAATGAAAGTACAAAAAGTACAAATAATTAAAAAAAAAAGTACAAAAAGTGTACTTTCATTTGGACACGTGGCGAATTTTGGGTGGAGCTGCGGAATCGAGTGGTTGCGCATGACCATTTTGGACATTGGGTTAAAACTTGACCACAAAAGGGACTTCAAAAAAGATTTTGGCTTATTTTTATACTTTACTCTTTAAATAATTTAATTATCTATAAAAATTCTCATAACCTCTTTCAATGAGTTTGAGTTTATGAAAAATCTGACAAACAAAGCTTATTTTAAAAATTCAAGCCGCGCCTTTGGCCGGCCGCCAAACATAGCCAAAGTGAAACTTTAGAAACAACGCCGGCCGCCAAACATAGCCAAAGTGAAACTTTAGAAACAAGATATTCCTCTCATCTACTGTAGTATAAAACAAACATCAACCCCAAACAAACAAAACGTCACCCTCATTCATAACCAAAAAAAACAAAATACAAAAATTAAAAAATCCCCAAATCAAAACAGAAAACCTAACAGACTATCAATGGCGGAAAACGACACGTCATCACCTCCAAACACCATTAATCCTCTAGACGTCGGCAAACTGGACCACGGGTAATTCATCCTTCAGCTTCATATAGTAATTAATTAATTTTTGTTTTATATATTATTGGATTTGAATTTGAATTTAATTATATAAATTATTTTTATTATAGGTGTATTCATTACCGTAGACGATGCAAAATACGAGCTCCGTGTTGTAACCAGATTTATTCATGTCGCCATTGTCATAACGAAGCTACGGTTAGTTTTTTTTATTTATTTCTTTCTTATAAGTATAACGTTTGTTATTGTTGCGAGTTGTCGAATAACAGCGTAAGCGAATGAGTTTATTGTTTCGAATTAGGGATTACGGAATATTAGTTTGCTAAATAGGGCTGTAGATAAACCGAAAACGACTCCTTCATTTATGTTTAGGGAGTGTTTGTTTAAGCTTATATGTGGGCTTATGAGCTTATTTGATTTCGCCTTATATTTCATAAGCCCTAATTTTCCGGCTTATGTAAGACTTTTGGGCTAAATAAGTTTATGATATAATAATAAACTTGTATAAGCTCACAAGTCTCAAAATATAAGCCGGAAAATTAGGGCTTATGAAATATAAGCCGAAACACAAATAAGGTCGTAAGCCCACATATAAGCTTAAACAAACACCCTCTTATTGTTACGAATTATAAACAGATTAAATTGTAAACTTCTATTTTTTTTTTTTTTTTTTTTGTTATTGCATCCTATATAAGATAAGCAAATTCAAGTACTATTTCTTATCTTCCTCAAATGCTTATTTTTACTTAAAAAAATGAAAAAAGTAAGCAATCCCAAACACTCTCTCGCCATTCTGCTGTTGACCTTAAACAAACGAACACAAACCTCGTTCGTTTTGGTTCGATTTACTTATGGCACTAAGAAACTTTTAAGCAATAACTCGTATCTAACAACCAATCCCAAACACTAGCAAACAAACACAGACACACATATATCTGTTCATTTAAGCCTTCGTTTTTGCTTCTAATGTTAAACTTAAACGATCAAACACAAACAAGCCTCATTGATTTTTTTCCGGTTATTTACGGCCTAGGGCGGTAAACGAACCCAATGAACACGGACGCAACCTTGTTCATGTTCGTTGTTGTTCGTTTAAATTTAACCGAGCAAATAAACGAACACGATTGCTTTAACGGAACGAACATGGACGCAACCTTGTTTATGTTTCTTGTAAACAAACATAAATGAAAATGAATGTTAAGTATTAAACGAACTATTTAATCAAGAACCCTTTTACAAGAAAACTTTTTTTTCTTCAAACTCAGAGAATCGTGTTTCTGCGGTGTCATCATAGCATCAAACATAACTAACTTTTGGCCTAAATACTTTTATCCGATAATACATTTTTACGACTATTAGTTGGTGTTTGATAAATATTGGGTTAATGATTGGACGAACGGGCATAACATGTAATTAATGTATTTTTGCACACAAGATTTCACATGGTAAAGTCTTGCATGTAGGAATACCTTAATTACAAGTTACGCCCGTCCGTCCTGTCATCAACCCAATATTTATAAAACACCTACTAATAATCGTAAAAAAAGTATTATATTGGATAAAAAGTATTTAGGCAAAAAGTTAGTTATGTTTGATGCTATCATGACACCGAAAAACACAATTCTGAGAGTTTAAAGAAAACAAAGTTTTCTTGTAGGAGGATCCTGATTAAATAGTTCTTTTATACACTTAACGTTCGTTTTATGGCCCTAACAAAACTTGTAATCCATAACTCAACAAACATAAACGAAAATGAATGTTAAGTATTAAACGGACCATTTAATCCAGAACCCTCTTACAAGAAAACTTTGTTTTCTTCAAACTCAGATGATCGTGTTTCTGCGGTGTCATCATAGCATCAAACATAACTAACTTATGGTATAAATAGTTTTTATCCTTTAATATTTTTTTACGACTATTAGTGGGTGTTTGATAAATTATGGGTTAAGACCGACGGTCATAACATGTAATTAAGGTATTTCTTGCACACAAGATTTTACATGGTAAAATCTTTGCGTGTAGGAATACCTTAATTACAAGTTACGCCCGTCCGTCCTCTCATCAATCCCAATATTTATCAAACACCCACTAATAGTCGTAAAAAAGTATTATTGGATAAAAAATATTTAGGCCAAAAGTTAGTTATGTTTAATGCTATCATGACACCGTAGAAACACGATTCTCTGAGTTTGAAGAAAACAATGTTTTCTTGTAAGAGGGTTTTGATTAAATAGCTCCTTTATATACTTAACATTCATTTGTGTTTGTTTACCTATGACAATTTTTATATGTTTATTGCGAGGAGTTACGGATTAAAAGCTCTGTTAAGGCGAGGCGTGTTTATTTATGGCCCTAACAAAACTTTTAAATCGTAACTCCTAACAATAAACATATAAAAACTGTTAAAGGTAAACAAACATAAATGAAAATGAATGTTAAGTATTAAACAAGCTATTTAATCCAGAACCCTCTTACAAGAAAACTTTTTTTTCTTCAAACTCAGAGATACGTGTTTCTGCGGTGTCATCATAGCATCAAACATAACTAACTTTTCGCTTAAATATTTTTTATCCGATAATACATTTTTACGACTATTAGTTGGTGTTTGATAAATATTGGGTTAATGACATAACGGGCAAGCATAACATGTAACTAAGGTATTCTTGCACACAAGATTTCACATGGTAAAGTCTTGCATGCAGGAATACCTTAATTACAAGTTACGCCCGTCCGTCGTGTCATTAACCCAAAATTTATCAAACACCTACTAATAATCGTTAAAAAGTATTACTATATTGGATAAAAAGTATTTAAGCAAAAAGTTAGTTATGTTTGATGCTATCATGACACCGCAAAAACACGATTCTGAGAGCTTAAAGAAAACAAAGTTGTCTTGTAAATGGATCCTGATCAAATAGTTAATTTATATACTTAACATTCGTTTTATGGCCCTAACAAAACTTTTAGGTCGTAACAATAAACGTATAAAAACTGTTATAGGTAAACAAACGAAAATGAATGTTAAGTATTCAACGAACTCTTTAATCTAGGACCCTCTTACAAGAAAACTTTTTTTTCTGAAAACTCAGATAATTGTGTTTCTGCTGTGTCATCATAGCATCAAACATAACTAACTTATGGTATAAATAGTTTTTATCCTGTAATATTTTTTTACGACTATTAGTGGGTGTTTGATAAATTATGGGTTAATGTTTGGACACACGGTCATAACATGTAATTAAGGTATTCTTGCACACAAGATTTCACATGGTAAAATCTTTGCGTGTAGGAATACCTTAATTACAAGTTACGCTCGTCCGTCCTCTCATCAACCCCAATATTTATCAAGCACCTATGATTAGTCGTAAAAAAGTATTATTGGATAAAAAGTATTTAGGCCGAAAGTTAGTTATGTTTGATGCTATCACGACACCGTAGAAACACGATTCTCTGAGTTTGAAGAAAACAAAGTTTCTTGTAAGATGGTTATGATTAAATAGTTCCTTTATATACTTAACATTCGTTTTATGGCCTAACAAAACTTTTAATCCATTACTCCCAACAATAAACATATAAAAACTGTTATAGGTAAACAAACATATATGAAAATGAGTGTTAAGTATTAAACGAGCTATTTAATTCAAAACCCTCTTACAAAAAAACTTTTTTTTCTTCAAACTTAGAGAATCGTGTTTCTGCTTTGTCATCATAACATCAAACATAACTAACTTTTGGCCTAAATACTTTTATCCTATAATACTTTTTTATGACTATTAATGGGTGTTTGATAAATATTGGGTTAATGATTGAACGAACGAGCATAACATGTAATTAAGGTATTCTTGCACACGTTCTTTCATCATCCCAATATTTATCAAACACCCACTAATAGTCGTAAAAAGTATTATTGGGAAAAAAGTATTTAGGCCAAAAGTTGGTTATGTTTGATTCTATGACGACACCGCAGAAATGTGAGTTTGAAGAAAACAAAGTTTTCTTGTAAGAGGGTTGTGATTAAATAGTTCCTTTATATACTTAACATTCGTTTATGTTTGTTTACCTATGACAATTTTTATATGTTTACTGTTAGAAGTTACGGATTAAAAGTTTTTTTAGGGCGAGGCGTGTTCGTTTGTTTAAGTATAACAACTGAAGCGAACGGGTTAATTATTACGACTTATGGATTATCAGTTTGTAGGGGTGTAAAATAACTGAATGAGTTTTGATTGTGTTTGTTTAAGAATTAAGATTAGTATTAGAAGCAAAGATGTAAGCTTGTTAGATAAAAGTTTGTTTCGGATTGCTTATTAAATACGAGTTATAAGAAATCGAGGCTTGTTCGTTTAAGTTTGTTAGGGGCCGTAAATAACCGAAAAAAATAGCAATGAGGCTTGTTTGATCGTTTAAGTTTAACATTAGAATCAGTATCACAGACATGCTTAAATGAACAGATATATGTGTCTGTGTTTGGGATTACTTGTTAGATACGAGTTATTGCTTAAAAGTTTGTTAGGGCCGTAAGTAAAGTAAAAGAATACGAACGAGGTTTTCATTCGCTTGTTTAAGGTCAAGTGCGGACACGAAGACTTAAATGAGCGAATTTTGCTGTTCGTGTTAGTTTGATAATTAGAGAGTGTTTGGTATTGCTTACTATTTTTTGCGTAAAAATAAGCATTTCAGGAAGACAGGAAATAGTATTTGGAATTGCTTTCTTGTATAGAATGCAATAAGACCCCAAAAAAATAAAAAATACTGTAATGGTTTTTAGAAGTTTATAATTTAATTTAATCTGTTTATAATGTGTTTTACGTTACATATGACGATGAGAAGTTATTTTGGATTCATTTCAAATAACCACTTTGAAATAAGCAAGTACTAACCTGCTTATTTAAAACTGCTTGTTTTGCCGTATGATGAGAGATAAGTAGCAGTTAAGCAGAAAAAAAAAATAAGCAATCCCAAACACCCTCTAAGTTGAGCTTGTTCGTGTAACATAAATGAACTGACAAAAACAAACGAGCATAATTTTTTTTTTGTTTGCTCAAGTATTCACTCTTTTAAAGTAACAAAACATTTAATAGGGATGTAATTTTCGAACATAATTAAAAATAGTCACACAAATGAACGTTAACAAACAGATTACAAAACATGAATGAATGAGATTTTTGGTTGTCTTTTCACATTTAAATAGTCATGTACTTTTTTGTGTAACTATTAAATAAACAAAATATAAACAAAGAGCATTTGATGAGTAGTTTGTTAAATATTTGGTTTGTTTACTGCTTGATAGGCTGTTAACTGATTATTTTTTGTTGTGTTATGTGTATAGAGTGCATTGACAAACCCTAAGGAACGTCATGAGATTGTTCGTCATGATATCAAGCAAGTGAGTGTTTCTGATGAGGTTATTCATTAATTCATTGTTTTTGAGGTTATTGATTCATTGTTTGGTTGTTTCTTTTAGGTTATTTGTGAACTTTGCAGTACCGAGCAACAGGTTTGTCATGAGACGATTATCACAATTATTTGAAACGTTTACAAGGTTATGTAAGTTTGTAACAATTTTACATGTTGATATGATAGGCTGCTCAGATATGTACTAAATGCGGAGTGAAAATGGGGGAATACTTTTGTGATATTTGCAAGTTCTACGAAGATGATGTAAACACATTTTACATTTCATTTGCTTCATATCGTAAGTTTTGAGAACTATACTAACTTCTTGTCGTGTTGTGATTCAGATTTCAAAGGAACAGTTTCATTGCAATGAATGTGGAATATGTAGGTTAGTGTTAAGAATAGTGATGTTTCTGAAATTATATATTGTAATTCTTTAAAATTGGTCGATGATAGAATATTTATCATTGCAGAATTGGAGGTCGTGAGAAGTTCTTCCATTGCGAAAAGTGTGGTATGTAGTGTCACACTCTCGTGGCCCTTTCTTGTTTTTTCCATCATTTTATATGGTCATGTCGCAGAATCAACCTCATTTTGTTAATGATGTTTTTTTGTTTTTTTTTATCTTTTTGACAAAAAAACAATTGGTGAATGTGCATAGTTAGTTAATCACAACCTATTCTAGATTCAGCTTCTAAATTGATTGTACATGTCCCCATATATCATAATCTTTTGAAGTTTGTGTTTCTTTGAACCTTGTGATGGACTTATGATGAATCTAATATGACATGTGAAATATACAAATTTATCGATGGCTATTGTTATTTCTTATATAAAAAAAATATTATGATAACATTTTTATATGCTTCTGGTGGTTATTACTTGCTGATCTGATTTAGAATTTAGGACCTATCAAATGTGTGAATTAAGCTTTGTGGAGTGTGAGTTAAGTCGATAAAAGTATCTGCATTATTTGTTGTATTGCATTAAATGCAATTCTGCCATTGTCTTGGGTCTCACTAATACTACTGCAAGTCTGCAACCCTTAACACTCTTGAATTTTGACTATTTTTGTTCGTGTCCATGCAGGATCTTGCTACGATATAAAGTTGCGTGATAATCATGCATGTGTGGAAAACTCAATGAAAAACCACTGCCCTATTTGTTACGAGGTACATATTATGATTTTATATACATACAAGTGTTTGTGACTTGCTCTAACAATAATGTTTCTATGGTAGTTTCTTTTTGACTCCATCAAGAGCTCATCAATCATGAAATGTGGACACACTATGCACATGGAATGCCAGGAGGAGATGTTAAAACAGCATCAGTTAGTTCATCATCACTTTTCTGTTATGTGTAGATTTCCTAAATGTGTTAAAAAAATGTAACTCGTGGATGTTCTGCCTTTGTCTTGCAGATATCGTTGTCCTATTTGCTCAAAGTCAGTTTGCGATATGAGTACAACCTGGCAAAGAATAGACGAGGAGGTACATAGTCACTTATGAATTTAGAACGTCTGATTATTATAGCAAGTGTAAAATGTTTTTTAAGCCTTATTTTTATACTTTATTATGTTTATAATTTATTTTTAAGTTTGTAATTTGACAGATTGTAGCTACTGCCATGCCTGTAGAATACCGATACGAGGTAAGTCATTCTCAATGGTCTTTATATTAGGCAGCATTTTAGCTGTATGGTAAATTTCCTTTTTATTTTCTGTGTCATCTAGCGATAATCTGATTGGAAATGATTTAGAATGGCAAATGGCCTCTATTCAGCCTATATTATATGTGTCACCCCCATAAGCATGGGCTATAATTTATCGGTTAGAGACTTGATACCTGGTAAATGGTCATAGATATATATCCTCAGAAGGTTTTGAGGCTAATGTAGCCGTATCAATGTTGAGTGATATATAGTAGAACTTAAAAGAATTAAATTTGCTTACAAAGAAGTTAATTTGCAGAGGTTTCAATTAAATGATTTCCAGCTTTAGTCCCCAATTGAGAATCACTGCAAACCTCAAATTTGGCATACACTATTATATCACTACCTGCACAAGCTTTTAGTCGATGATTTATATTTTTTGACACTTTTATAAAAGAAATCGGGGATCCACTAGAATAGAAAAATAACTTGTGTTTCATTAAAACTTCTATATTTCATTAGTTGCATTTGGCAATAATTGATGTCTGACCCAATTTGCTAATGAATAGATTAACATGAGCCACGTTTCATTTTTAACGGTAAAATGGGTCAATATGATGCTTAGCTTACAAGTAAACGGGTCATACGGTTCGAAACTTGCCTAAAGTGTAATTTTGTGCATAAAGCGTACTAAATCATCAGATTCTAATATAGATGTCCAACAAAAAAGTGATATTGGGCCGAACTGATCTGACCCCTTATGGCATGCCCATTTCATCATCTCTATATTACGGTTAGGTCTTATCAGCTGATTAACTGATTTGTGCCCGCTTTACAGATTCCTATCCTGTGCAACGACTGCAACAATACTAGCAAAACAGCTTTTCACATTCTTGGCCACAAGTGCAGCCACTGTAACTCTTACAATACCCGAAGGATTGGATCAACCAATGAATCATTGGAGAGACAGATATAAACCCAAGACATATTGCCATAATCCAAATAGCTAGATAGGTTGATCGCGAGATATATTCCCGCTAGATGGCACAAGTTCACTCGATAGCATGCTTACTACTTGGATTCATGAAGTTTGCAATTTGCATGTGGTAGACTTGTTTTAATGTTGCATTTTGTTTTGAAGAGAGTGAAATTTCTCTTCTAGATTGAAAAACCCACATGGATTGTGAGTTTGTGACGGGATCTTTCTTTGAATGTTGAATGAACTCATTCAGTGATAGAACCCTCTTTTTGTAAAGACCAGAATTCTGCAACCCTAATCATTGAGCCAAAAACTTCTTGGTGCTTAGATTGTATCAAGGGAGTACACCCCTTGTCTTGTAGAGACCAGTACGCTGCAACCTTCACCATAAAGCCAGAAAGTTCGTTGTGCATAGATTGTAGCAAGGGGGTCAAATTGGGCGGGTTGGGCATGTTGAGTTTGGGTCAAACTTCTAATACACCCCTCTTTGTAGAGACCAAAACTCTGCAATCTTAACAATTGAGCGAAAAACTTCTTGGTGCTTAGAATGTAGCAAGGGGAGTAAAACATGGGCCGGTTGGGAATGTTGAGTTCGGGTCAATTTTAATACTCTCTTTATGTAGACCAGAGCTCTGCAACCTTCACCGTTGAACCAAAAAGTTCTTAGTGGCTAGCTTAGTACCACCAACTTGTAAACATTTTTTGGTACTACAAAAGAATAGAGTGAATAAATACAGTATATGTTTATTGATGTGTCAATCGCAGACCTCTATATATAGTCGCTAACATCAATATCATAGTGTACAAGGAGGAATGTTACTACAATATCATGAAAATAAGACTACCCACGATGGTAGCTTGTGAGAGGTAGTGAGGGGGCACTGCCATTGTGGGGGAGCCTGGTGGCGCGTGTGCTAAGAGTAAAGGGGGACCAAATGTGAGGGCTTCACCGTTCGGTTTATGTGCAAAAGTGAGCCCTGTGATCTGTTTTTTTTTATTATTTCTTATTTGATTTGTGAATGTGTATGAAATATGTTTGTATAAAGTGAATATTTAAATTCTATGTCAAGAGAGTGACCACCATAGTGAGTGAAATGTGAGAGAGAGTAAAGGGAAGTGAATCGTAAGATGGCGCTTAAAAGATGCAGAGATGAAAAGTGGGGTGTAACCTTGTGGGAAGCCTAAGTTACTAGTTTGATTGTTTTTGTTTAAAAACTAAGATATCTAATAGATGAAAATCAACTTGCAATAAGTTGCTATGTCCCTACTTCAACTATTTCTATAAAAGACAGTAGATAAAGTCATAACGTGTGAAAGGAATCTTGTGAGACTAATGGAATATCATATTTATACAAAATTTATGAAGGTAAAATTAAATAATTAATAAATATTTTAAGGAATATTCTTAGTCAAGATGTTCGTGCATAGCTTTGAAATCGTAATCGTATGGTCCCAAAATATTATTATTAGTCGTCCAAAAGAAACTACGGAGTAGTTTATAATAAACTCGAAAAAGAATAATCATTTCCCATGATGATAAATAATAATATCAATATCTTATCATGTTACATCAAATCGAAACATCCACAATCTTTCATTCATTTTAAATTTAATTAAAAAAAAAAAAAAAAATTAAAAAAAAAATCAGACATTTCAAGAAAACTCCAGCTTTTTGCGCAAAAAAACATGTTTAGGTCACAAAATATCAACAAACTTTTTTTAAAGTTCTGTCTTAATACATGAACTATAAAGATATCATTAAATGCATTGAACTTTCGTAAAATGTTTAAATATACACATTTTGACGTATTATCACGTTTAAAATAGTGACACAAACCATTCTTTCTAATATGACAATACATTAAAATGTGCACATTAAACATATTATGAAAGTTCATTGCATTTAATGACACTTTTTATAATTCACGTAACAAGACGGGATTTTAAAAAAGTTCGTTGCTATTTTACCAAAAAAATTATAAAAATAAAAATAAAATAAGACTTGCAATAAAATATGAGTTGGACCTTTTGTCCTACCTTACCTATAATATAAAAAAGTGGCTAAAAGTGATACTACTTTTTAGTTGGTTTTTAATTTTGTCAAATAACTTTCGTGATTTTTTATCTGTCACTAGCTTCGTGGGTTGTTCTACCACCTTCTTTCACTGTTCTCTTCTAAGAGTATTCCCAATCATAACATCATAACATTAATAACACAGTTCACGTCAGTGTCACATCAACTTTAACATTTAACATTAACATCTTCAAAAAACACCTACAACCATAACATCCCAATAACATCAATAACATTTCATATTTTCAATTTCAACCCCTAAACTAAAACAAACACTTCATTTATTAAACTAAAACAAACATTTCATTAAAATTGAAAACATATTACAATACGAGATTAAAAAAAAAAAAAAAAAAAAAAAAAAAAAAAAAAATTACAGCGAAATAAAAGGAAATTAAAGGAAATGACGAGAATACGATCTACTGACGAGGTTTCAAGTTATATTTTTTGATGATTCGATCTTTTTCGTCATTGATCCACTCCACGACCATTGGATCTTGCCCCTCAATAGGCGTCATCAAAAACTTTATCTCTTCCAACCTTGTTAATGTGAGATCTCTTTCCTGCTGGGCCCGATACGCCGCTTCGGCGGTTTCACGTTTCATACGAAACTCGTTTGCCATAGTTTCTGTGAAATAAGCTGACGAGCTCGTTCCTCCAGTGCTTGTTCCCCCAGTACTTGTTGTAGTCTCGGATCTTGCTTTTTTGGTAGCACGTTTCTTTCCCATGGGGCGTGGTTGTTCATCATTACCAAACAAAGCCTCGTTTGTTTGGCTTGGCACATCGCCGGTTAAATCAACCGGTGCCGGCGTGTCCCATTTCTTATAATGACGCAAAACCTCCCAAGCGTCATCCAGACCAAACGGTGCTCCTTTGGATTCCTCACGATACCATTGTTTTGCCTGTTTCATCACATCCACCTCACTTTTCCCGCTTCGTTGATCCCGTTGCGCACGTATGTAATAAGCGTTGAACTTTGTGCATATGTCGTTCAACGTTTTCCATTTGCTTGACATCATGTCCTTGGTGCGCTGTTGAAAGTTGTTTTTATTGAACTCATTTCTGACCCAATGCCAAAACGTATCTCTGGGTTGGCACTTTCCAACTTTCGGATCCTCCAAAACAGCTATGTAACACCTTGCAAGTAATGCTTCCTCTGCTGAATTCCAACGCGCAGTAACGACAACCTCCTCTTCATCAGAATCAATTGGTTCGGGCTCGGGGTCTTTGGATTTCTTTGATTTTCGCTTAATACGACCTTTTCCTTTTTTTAGAGGAGACGTGGGTGTGTCAGGAACATCTTGTGTTTCAGTTTGTGATTGTTGTGACTGTTGTGTGAATTGTAGATTTTGAAAGTTGGAGCTTAATTGGGTATTTTGTTGGTTTTGTTGTTGCCAATACAGAAGTGTTTGATGTTGTTGATACATTTCTTGGCTCGAGAAGCCTAGTGTGTTATGGTTTGAAGATGAACCCGCGTTCGGGTTAGATGATGAACCCGGGTTTGAAGGATTCCACCCACCACCGAGAAGATTGAAGAAAGTATCGTCGTTGCCTCCCGAAATTGTTTTTTTTTGCAGTTAATTGAAGTTGAAAGATTGAGAGTATTGAGAGGATTTATTAGTGGAAGTGTGAAAAAAAATGGTGTTTTAATTGTGTATTTATAGTGGTAAAAAAAGGTTTTTGATTTTTTTTTTGATTTTTTTTTTAATAAAAAGTAGCCGTTAGGGACCAGAAATGATTTTTTTTTAAACTTAACGGCTAGTAGCCGTTACAGGGACCAGAAATGAAAATTTTTTGATTTTTTTTTTTTTTTTTTTTTTTCCTGCGCCTAACGCGCGTTGGTTGGGTAACGTGGGAGGACCAACGACGTTAAAGAACCACAAGTCCAATGGTGTAACGCCGATAACGGCGTTATTTTGGGTATAACGGGCGTTACCCCGTTAGGATTGGGCATGCTCTAATAGTTGGTTTACAAAGTAATGAGTTCCATAGTAATAACAAATGCCTAATTATCTAACGAGAATAGAGAATATGTGTGTTATGAAGATGTATCAGTGATAACATATAATAGACGTATCGAATATTGATTGATCAACTCTACCTAACGTGACATCTTTTAAAAAGTCGTCTACAAAGAGTGGCATTTTGGGTTGTGTTTGGAGACACGCAAGTTGAGGCGAAGGCGACTGAATAGTACCAGATGCTTAGTATAGTCAAGATGTTGAACCTCAACTCGGACACACCAAGACTTTTTTTTTTGAACGGCTGATCAAATTATAAAATAACTAGCAAGGAGCTAGTATTACAAAGGAAATTTTAACCAATCATTTCAGCTACAATATTACTACCTCTATGCTTAAGTCAAGAAAAAGAATACATACGAATACAATCAAAGATATCACTCTTTCTCAAGGACTGAAAATTAAAAGTGATGCGGTTACGGTACCTCCAAGTGACCAAAAGATAGTCGCGATGATGACAAACAAACGACGCTTTTTATCTCAAGACACGGGCCACGAACTCCACCAGATGAGCCAATGCGTGTTGGACTCAAAATCTGGTAAAGAGCTATTACACCATATGTGAACAACCCTCCATATTTCTTTGGTGAATTCGCATTTGAAGAAAACATGTTTGTGGAAAACTAGAAGGGGGGTTAAATAGTTTTGCCAATTAAAACTTTCTTTCTAAACTATTTAGATCGACTTATGTCAATCTATTTGGATGTGTGTTGAATGTTGATAGACAAGCATATAGAAGTATGTAATGAAAAGATAAGAGTAAGAAGCACAAAACCACAACGCGAGTATTTATAGTGGTTCGGCTACAAGGACACCTTCCTTGCCCTACTCCACTCCCCGAGTCACCTACTCGAGAGTTCGTAATCACTACACGACACCAACTCCTTATGGTGGAGAAACCTTCACAACGTTGCCTACTCTTTTTCCGGTACTAGGCTAACCACCGGGTTCTTTCACACCAAGGTGAACCACACCTAACACAACGTCGCCTACCCTTTATCCGGTACTAGGCTAGATACCGAGTTCCATTACAATAGAGGAACTACTACCCCACACTACACCAACGACTAATCCCAAAGGAGACCAACTCCTTATTACAACATCAAGGATATCAATATCCTTGGATCTAATGCTAATCTATCTTGTACATCGAAACACATCATATCGAATGTACAGCTAAGGCACCTTTCACTAATGCCTTTAGTTAGATCTTCAAGTCACTCTTCACCAATGTCTTGTGACTTGACTTCTAGGCACCCTTCACTAATGCCTATAATACGGACGATCGACACCTTTCACTAATGTCTTCGTCTTGACACTTGAGACATCTTTCACTAATGTCTCCAACACTACACTTCTTAGAAGAAAGAAAAGAATCATCAACAAGAGGACTTCAGTAGCCTTGATGATGAGGAAGCATGGCAACTCATGGACTTGAGCTTGCTCGACTTCGAAGGGGGTGATCTCGCCTTTAAAAGGAACCTAGATAATCACACAAAAACAAAAATACAAACATAGATCTCTTGGATATGAGGTTAGAGAGTTTTTAACTAAAGGGGAAAGTATGTTGGAAAGGGGTGAGCAACAATGAAGAAATGGCTAACTATTTATAGAGGAAAAATTCTACTGTTCCCCGGATCCCACGGATCCCTCCCACAAGGGATCCGTCTAGCGTAAAGCTAGAGATCCGTGGGACGCTCCTCTTTACCCATGGTTATTTTGGTTATGGGATATGGGTTGATCCATGGATCTTTAGCTAGATACAATGTATCTCTTGAGTGCAACGCACCTAGTCACATGGGTATGGGTCAATACCATGGGTTATGGATATTATCCATATATGATATAAGCATGATGGCATGCAACGGGTTATGGGTCAAGCTCCATAGGTCATGGATTTTGGGTTGTACCCAACTACATTCAATGTATTTGGTCAATGGGTTATGATACTTAAGTTTCTACCCATTTATATTACCCAATATACTACATACTAGTTATGTGTATATTTTACCCAAATATGTAAACACTAGTTGTTGTACATATGTAATATTAAATCATAAAATCACTTATACTTGTTTTAGTGTTTTATGTGAAAACGTAAGTATGTTAATAACTATTAGCCCAAACCATTTACGTATTTTATTTGTTTCGTTAAAATGATTTTACGTTTGTTATCGACAAAACATTAGTAGAGCGTAAAATATAAATAAACGTTTTTACGACTTATTTGTATTAACAATCTCTCCCTTTTTGTTGATGACAAAACATAAAATTATTTTAAGAAAAAGCTAAAATTCGTAGAAGTTTGAATTTGTAGTTTTTACTTTCTTCTCCCCCTTTTTGTCGAAACAAAAAGAGCTTCGAAAGAAACTAACACATTGTTTTAAGAAAAACATGTGAAACATAAAAGATAAAGAAAAAGTAGAGAGCAAGTAACGGGAAAGGATCTCGTCTTAACTCCCCCTTGACGAGTCCATTCCTATGTGAGGGCGTCAAGAAAATACTACTAAGTTAGTTCTTTTGCAACTAAGTTTGCAAAAGATTTCGTCTATGTGATGAATATGCTCCCCCTTGATTATTGCAACTTTGCAAAGGGATGTCATGAAATGTAAATCTAAGATTGCAAGTAATTTTTACAATGTATTGCTTTGACACAAAGCTCCCCCTAGCTTTAGGGTGTCAAAGTCTTTATGTGTGAATTGAATAACTACAAAACAAATGTTAGAAAACAAGTATAATGCATAATTTCCTGCAAAGAATACTCAAGTTAGTAGAAAATTAGTTTTCTGTCTCACGGATCCCACGGTTCCCTCCTAGTAGGGATCCGTCTAGGCAAATTTAAGGGATCCGTCTTGCTGATGATCAATTTCAGCAATGGTGATATAACATATTATGTTAATATCAAAGTGAGATATGTATTATACAACATACTCATATACACAGAGATATATCAAGTAGCATGTATTTTCATTTAATAAAACTAGAGATATGATATACATGACTCTAAAAACTAAAAAATGATCGATACATGACTTAAAATTACTAGACTTGTCTAAGTAACGCTTGAAACTAGGACACCACTAAAATACTCTAGCTCAAGTTTGTTTAGGTTTAATCTCGTCGAAACGTTCGAGGAGGTGATAGAACATGAAACGTTGGTCTTCTCGTACTTCATGTATCAAACTTTCAACATGTTGACAATGATAACAATCTTTGTCATGGCTAGGTAGTGGTGGTGGAAGAAATGAATTTGCTTGATGCGAAGGATCAAGTGAAGCGGCTTGTGGAGCCTCAAACGATGGAGGGATTGGTGGAGGCACATTTGAAGATGGCTCGACCAAGAATTATGGTGGTGGAAGAGAAGTGTCAACTTCCATATGATCGGGTGGTTGACTTTGATGATTTCTCATAATCCAAATGGGATTATATGATGGAAACGGCGAAAAGGAATCCGGAGCTAATGTTGACTCAACACCTTGATTTTGTATCATTATTCCTCCTAATGAGGAGAATGTTGCCAGTGGAGGAGGATGAGAAGGCCTAGGAGGCAAATCCTCTAAGTTGTAGAGATGTGGTGATGATAGTGGAGTTGTAAATGAGATAGCTCTAGGAACCAATGGTGATGGTTTAGTGGAGATGATATTGTTTGGCCTAGGAGGTATGGTGGTGTTTGGCATAGGTAGTTTTGTGGGAACTATCCTTTTAGGAATTGGTTTGATTGGATGAGAAGAAATCCTTGCATTTTTTGGTTTGACCGGAGATGATTCGGTTGAAGAATTTTCGTGTACAACACGAGCAATTTTCTTGGGTGGTTCTTTGGTGGATAAGTTCCTACTTGGAGTTTTCCTCATGATGAGATCAAGAGGTTTTGTATAGGTTTAAGTGTTGAAAGTGAGGATGAAGGTGATGACTTTAGAAGTCCTATCAATGTGGTTTATAAAGCAAGAGATTTGGCAAGTGCATTCAAGCCTTAAGCCACTAAAATTCATTGGAATGTGATGATTAACATGCACAAGAGTGAACTTCAGAGTTTGTACTGATCAAGGAACTCATTTAAGATGAGATGGAGTGTTTAAGTTAGGAGGATGAGCTTGAAATGATTGTTTTAGCTAGAGCTGACATAATTTGTCACCTGTATCCCACGGTTCCCTCCTTTGAGGGATCCGTCTAGGCTAATCCTAGGGATCCGGCTCTCAGCAGTTATGAAAGGATAAAAGGGATGTTTCTAAGGTCTAAGATCTATATCATTTTGAGTGTTTCAGTCCTCCTAAGTGTCTTAAATGAAGGGGTGCTTAAGTACTTGAAGGTAATGAGTGATGTAGCTAATGATTGCCTTTTATGGAAGAAATTGGAACTTTCATGAGTACCAATGAATGAACAAAGATGATACTAAGGATTTTTAGAGTGTCAAGAGAAGCTAAATGATCCTAGAGATCAGATAGTGACTTAGGATAATGTTTTGGAGAAGATCTTAAAGGCTTAAGATGGGAAAACTAGAATTTGATCAATTTCGACCAATTTTGAAGTAGGGATGATTATGATAAATTTTGCCATAATCGAAAGATTTCTAAGGCTAGATGTGAGGGATCATGTGAGACATGATGAGTGATTTTGAGAGCGGAAGAGTAATGGATTTAAGTGAAGTGATAGATCTACAGGCGTCTTTGAGTGTGATCTATGTGTAAGTAGGAAGGATCTACTTATCTTGATAAGGACTTAATTTGCCTTAAGACACTATGTCTAGCTTAGTGTGAGGTGTTCTAAGGACATGTTTTAAATACAATGTTTGCAATTGTATTTTCTGTTTGCCGGATCCCACGGTTCCCTAAGTGTAGGGATCCGTCTAGCACAAATATTGGGATCCGTCCATCTGCTAAGCAGAACCTTTACTAAAGGTATGCAATGATCATGACAATGCATTATATTCCAAGGTTAGTTTAAGAGGTTCTAACACAAAGATATCAAATGTAAAGAGCTATTACACCATATGTGAACAACCATCCATATTTCTTTGGTGAATTCGCATTTGAAGAAAACATGTTTGTGGAAAACTAGAAGGGGGTTAAATAGTTTTGCCAATTAAAACTTTCTTTCTAAACTATTTAGATCGACTTATGTCAATCTATTTGGATGTGTGTTGGATGTTGATAGACAAGCATATAGAAGTATGTAATGAAAAGATAAGAGTAAGAAGCACAAAACCACAACGCGAGTATTTATAGTGGTTCGGCTACAAGGACACCTTCCTTGCCCTACTCCACTCCCCGAGTCACCTACTCGAGAGTTCGTAATCACTACACGACACCAACTCCTTATGGTGGAGAAACCTTCACAACGTTGCCTACTCTTTTTCCGGTACTAGGCTAACCACCGGGTTCTTTCACACCAAGGTGAACCACACCTAACACAACGTCACCTACCCTTTATCCGGTACTAGGCTAGATACCGAGTTCCATTACAATGGAGGAACTACTACCCCACACTACACCAACGACTAATCCCAAAGGAGACCAACTCCTTATTACAACATCAAGGATATCAATATCTTTGGATCTAATGCTAATCTATCTTGTACATCGAAACACACCATATGGAATGTACATCTAAGGCACCTTTCACTAATTCCTTTAGTTAGATCTTCAAGTCACTCTTCACCAATGTCTTGTGACTTGACTTCTAGGCACCCTTCACTAATGCCTATAATACGGACGATCGACACCTTTCACTAATGTCTTCGTCTTGACACTTGAGACATCTTTCACTAATGTCTCCAACACTACACTTCTTAGAAGAAAGAAAAGAATCATCAACAAGAGGACTTCAGTAGCCTTGATGCTGAGGAAGCATGGCAACTCATGGACTTGAGCTTGCTCGACTTCGAAGGTGGTGATCTCGCCTTTAAGAGGAACCTAGAGAATCACACAAAAACAAAACTACAAACATAGATCTCTTGGATATGAGGTTAGAGAGTTTTTAACTAAAGGGGAAAGTATGTTGGAAAGGTGAGCAACAATGAAGAAATTGCTCACTATTTATAGAGTAAAAAAATTCTACTGTTCCCCGGATCCCACGGATCCCTCCCACAAGGGATCCGTCTAGCGTAAAGCTAGGGATCCGTGGGACGCTACTCTTTACCCATGGGTATTTTGGTTATGGGTCATGGGTCATGGGTTGATCCATGGATCTTTAGCTAGATACAATGTATCTCTTGAGTGCAATGCACCTAGTCACATGGGTATGGGTCAATACCATGGGTTATGGATATTATCCATATATGATATAAGCATGATGTCATGCAATGGGTTATGGGTCAAACTCCATGGGTCATGGACTTTGGGTTGTACCCAACTACATTCAATGTATTTGGTTAATGGGTTATGATTCTTAAGTTTCTACCCATTTATATTACCCAATATACTACATACTAGTTATGTGTATATTATACCCAAATATGTAAACACTAGTTGTTGTACATATGTATTACTAAATCATAAAATCATTTATACTTGATTTAGTGTTTTATGTGAAAACGTAAGTATGTTAGTAACTATTAGTTCAAACCATTTACGTATTTTATTCGTTTCGTTAAAATGATTTTACGTTTGTTATCGACAAAATATTAGAAGATCGTAAGATATAAATAAACGTTTTTATGACTTATTTGTATTAACAATCTCTCCCTTTTTGTTGATGACAAAACATAAAATTATTTTAAGGAAAAGCTAAAATTCATAGAAGTTTGAAATTGTAGTTTTTACTTTCTTCTCCTCGTTTTTGTCGAAACAAAAAGAGCTTCGAAAGAAACTAACACATTGTTTTAAGAAAAACATGTGAAACATAAAAAATAAAGAAAAAGTAGAGAGCAAGTAGCGGGGAAGGATCTCGTCTTAACTCCCCCTTGACGAGTCCATTCCTATGTGAGGGCGTCAAGAAAATACTACTAAGTTAGTTCTTTTGAAACTAAGTTTGCAAAAGATTTCGTCTATGTGACGAATATGCTCCCCCTTGATTATTGCAACTTTTCAAAGGGATGTCATGAAATGTAAATCTAAGATTGCAAGTAATTTTTGCAATGTATTGCTTTGACACAAAGCTCCCCTAGCTTTAGGGTGTCAAAGTCTTTATGTGTGAATTGAATAACTACAAAACAAAGGTTAGAAAATAAGTATAATGCATAATTTCCTGCAAAGAATACTCAAGTTAGTAGAAAATTAGTTTTCTGTCTCACGGATCCCACGGTTCCCTCCTAGTAGGGATCCGTCTAGGCAAATTTAAGGGATCCGTCTTGCTGATGATCAATTTCAGCAATGGTGATATAACATATTATGTTAATATCAAAGTGAGATATGTATTATACAACATACTCATATATACAGAGATATATCAAGTAGCATGTATTTTCATTTAATAAAACTATAGATATGGTATACATGACTCTAAAAACTAAGAAAATGATCGATACATGACTTGGAATTACTAGACTTGTCTAAGTAACGCTTGAAACTAGGACACCACTAAAATCCTCTAGCTCAAGTTTGTTTAGGTTTAATCTCGTCGAAACGTTCGAGGAGGTGATAGAACATGAAACGTTGGTCTTCTCGTACTTCATGTATCAAACTTTCAACACGTTGGCAATGATAACAATCTTTGTCATGGCTAGGTAGTGGTGGTGGAAGAAATGAATTTGCTTGATGCGAAGGATCAAGTGAAGCTGCTTGTGGAGCCTCAAAAGACGGAGGGATTGGTGGAGGCACATTTGAAGATGGCTCGACCAAGAATGATGGTGGTGGAAGAGAAGTGTCAACTTCCATATGATCGGGTGGTTGACTTTGATGATTTCTCATAATCCAAATGGGATAATATGATGGAAACGGCGAAAAGGAAGCCGGAGCTAATGTTGACTCAACACCTTGATTTTGTATCATTATTCCTCCTAATGAGGAGAATGTTGCCGGTGGAGGAGGATGAGAAGGCCTAGGAGGCAAATCCTCTAAGTTGTAGAGATGTGGTGATGATAGTGGAGTTGTAAATGAGATAGCTCTAGGAACCAATGGTGATGGTTTAGTGTAGATGATATTGTTTGGCCTAGGAGGTATGGTGGTGTTTGGCATAGGTAGTTTTGTGGGTACTATCCTTTTAGGAATTGGTTTGATTGGATGAGAAGAAATCCTTGCATTTTTTGGTTTGACCGGAGATGATTCGGTTGAAGAAATTTCGTGTACAACACGAGCAATTTTCTTGGGTGGTTCTTTGGTGGATAAGTTCCTACTTGGAGTTTTCCTCATGATGAGATCAAGAGGTTTTGTATAGGTTTAAGTGCTGAAAGTGAGGATGAAGGTGATGACTTTAGAAGTCCTATCAATGTGGTTTATAAAGCAAGAGATTTGGCAAGTGCATTCAAGCCTTAAGCCACTTAAATTCATTGGAATATGATGATTAACATGCACAAGAGTGAACTTCAGAGTTTGTACTGATCAAGGAACTCATTTAAGATGAGATGGAGTGTTTAAGTTAGGAGGATGAGCTTGAAATGATTGTTTTAGCTGGAGTTGACATAATTTGTCACCCGGATCCCACGGTTCCCTCCTTTGAGGGATCCGTCTTGGCTAATCCTAGGGATCCGGCTCTCAGCAGTTATGAAAGGATAAAAGGGATGTTTCTAAGGTCTAAGATCTATATCATTTTGAGTGTTTCAGTCCTCCTAAGTGTCTTAAATGAAGGGGTGCTTAAGTACTTGAAGGTAATGAGTGATGTAGCTAATGATTGCCTTTTATGGAAGAAATTTGAACTTTCATGAGTACCAATGAATGAACAAAGATGACACTAAGGATTTTTAGAGTGTCAAGAGAAGCTAAATGATCCTAGAGATTAGTTAGTGACTTAGGATAATGTTTTGGAGAAGATCTTAAAGGCTTAAGATGGGAAAACTAGAATTTGATCAATTTCGACCAATTTTGAAGTAGGGATGATTATGATAAATTTTGCCATAATCGAAAGATTTCTAAGGCTAGATGTGAGGGATCATGTGAGACATGATGAGTTATTTTGAGAGCGGAAGAGTAATGGATTTAAGTGAAGTGATAGATCTACAGGCGTCTTTGAGTGTGATATATGTGTGAGTAGGAAGGATCTACTTATCTTGATAAAGAATTAATTTGCCTTAAGACACTATGTCTAGCTTAGTGTGAGGTGTTCTAAGGACATGTTTGAAATACAATGTTTGCAATTGCATTTTCTGTTTGCCGGATCCCACGGTTCCCTAAGTATAGGGATCCGTCTAGCACAAATATTGGGATCCGTCCATCTGCTAAGCAGAACCTTTACTAAAGGTATGCAATGATCATGACAATGCATTATATTCCAAGGTTAGTTTAAGAGGTTCTAACATAAAGATATCAAATGTAGGATGTTTTATTTCATGAAGGAAATTGGATTACATTGATAAAGCACGAGTACAAAAGGATTTATCCTATTTGAAATACTACTAAGTTCCTTGAGCGTTTTCGCTAGAAGGATCATCAAGTGGTTGATGAGTGTTGGTGGAATCAAGAATGAAGAAAGTCTTCATGAGTGATATGTTTAGCGGTTCCATCATCTTGTTCACAAGTACGTACAACGGACTTTGAAATTGAGGATGAAAATGCATGACGTTATGATAGAGGCGCGTCAAGAACATTCCATAAAGGATGAGTTTATTCTTGGAGCTTTGAAGATTTACAATTCGCCTTGCGAAGAAGTAGGCGAGATTGTATGGTTGTTGTGTTAGCAAACAATACATTATGTAAGCACAACAAGCGGGAAGGATTTCTCGATTTCCCCTAAGACTCCAAACATTTTCACGTAGGATGAGTGCAAGGGGCTTGTACTCTTCTCGGATGTCCCTTGTAAAGATAATGTTTGGATCGGAGTAATATGGTCGAGGTTTGCATATTATGCGATTTAAATCTTCCAGGGAGGGTATGTGTGAACAATATGGATTATTTTCTTCACGAAAGTTGAAGAGAGAATCAAGAGACCAATCTTCGGTGAAGGCACATTGTCCATGATTTGGAATCCGGAGGATGTGAGAAAAATGCCCAAGGGTTAAAGTAAACTTTTGGTTTTTGATATAAAACCAAAGAGATAGAGAGCGATCCTCGTTACGAACGAGTTCAACTTGACGGAAGAATTCCATTATGAACCTTGGACATATCTTCTCGTTGATTTCAAGAAGACATTCTAGTCCTATGGCTCGGAATGGGGTATTGATGCCTTCTTCGAATTGTAGAGAGGTGTCTACAATACGTCCTTCGTGGAAGTGACGGTTTTCGAGATTATTGAACCCACGGACATGATTGCCAGGTGTGTTGGGCTGAAGGGAGATGTTCGGAGTGTAGACGCTAGTGAGTGAAAAATCCAACTCGTATTCATGCGTCATGGTTGAACCTATAGAAATGATGAGTTAATAGAAAGAGATGTTTGTGGTCAACCAATGATTATCTAACGTTTTTACTAGATTTTTATTAACAATGGTTTTCTAACAACAATGACACTTAACTCACTTATGGTTTTGACATTTTAGTGGAATATTACTTTTAGAAAGAAAGTGGTTTTTAATTTGCATGAAAAACTGTTCTCTACTAGTACGGTTCCCTTCTATAGGGGATCCGGCTAGTAATCTTGCCGGGATCCGTGGAACAGAAGCAGATTTGATAAAAACATAAGTTTAATAGTTTTATACCAAAATATGTTATTAAGCCTACATTTTCTTTTAGCATGCATACATGGCTCTTAACGTATCACGAGAGAATGAAATAAATAAAAAAGAAATGATAAACACATTATGATAATAATAACCTAGATAATATAGATTATTAGTAATATTTCATTTCAATGCTAAGAATGATAAAAATGATTGGGTATATAACCCCAATGTAGATTAACAAAACAAAGTAAATGTCTTCGTATGAGAACTTCGTCATAGGGAACACAAGTGCGATGAGTGTTAAGGCGATGAGTACGAGGGCGATGTAAACCATGTTGATGATGAACCTTCTTCGATTCGGATGAGATGAAATGGAGAAGAAGATGAAGTTTTGAATGAAATGAAATTTTTGAAATTGGAAGATTTGAAAAAGTGAAGATTTGTTGGAATGAAAGACGGTGGGAGTTTTTATAGGGAAGGAGGAATTTTTGATATTTGTGTTTTTGTTTTATTATTAGAAGATATAATTTAGGCAAAAAGAAAACACGTATGCAAGAAAAGCTTCCTAATGAAGCTATATGTAAAGCGAGTATAAGCACAAAAGATAATCAAATAAATGCCTAGGAAAACATACTTATTTATCAAGCTAACGTCATTTAGAGATGAGTAGAAAGTCATACCTCTAGTGCACTTAGGAATGTCTTTACAAATGACACAATAATTGTCAGAAGACAATTCCGGCTCCTTTGTGCTTAAGATACCTTCTTAGGGAAGGTATTCTTGTTACCAAGCGATTCCTATGGCTTGGTAGGTATGAGCTTTGACTAATCAACATGACAAAGATGATTAGTGCATTTAAATAAAAAGTAGATAATAAAAAAAATGTTGTCATCTAATCAACATCCAAACAAAGAGTTTTAAAAGACATGGTGTTTGTTTTTATGAAAAACCTTCTTTGTAGTTTTCAATTAACCATGGATCGTATCAAGTTTTTAAAGTACAATATACTTCAAGAAACTTGGTAACGAAGCTCTGATGCCAATTGTGGAAAACTAGAAGGGGGGGTTGAATAGTTTTGACAATTAAAACTTTCTTTCTAAACTATTTAGATCGACTTATGTAAATCTATGTGTATGTGTGTTGGATGTTGATAGACAAGCATATAGAAGTATATAATGAAAAGATAAGAGTAAGAAGCACAAAACCACAACGCGAGTATTTATAGTGGTTCGGCTACAAGGACACCTTCCTTGCCCTACTCCAGTCCCCGAGTTACATACTCGAGAGTTCGTAATCACTACACGACACCAAATCCTTATGGTGGAGAAACCTTCACAACGTTGCCTACTCTTTTTCCGGTACTAGGCTAACCACCGGGTTCTTTCACACCAAGGTGAACCACACCTAACACAACGTCGCCTACCCTTTATCCGGTACTAGGCTAGATACCGAGTTCCATTACAATGGAGAAACTACTACCCCACACGACACCAATGACTAATCCCAAAGGAGACCAACTCCTTATTACAACATCAAGGATATCAATATCCTTGGATCTAATGCTAATCTATCTTGTACATCGAAACACACCATATCGAATGTACATCTAAGGCACCTATCACTAATGCCTTTAGTTAGATCTTCAAGTCACTCTTCACCACTGTCTTGTGACTTGACTTCTAGGCACCCTTCACTAATGGCTATAATACGGACGATTGACACCTTTCACTAATGTCTTCGTCTTGACACTTGAGACATATTTCACTAATGTCTCCAACACTACACTTCTTAGAAGAAAGAAAAGAATCATCAACAAGAGGACTTCAGTAGCCTTGATGATGAGGAAGCATGGCAACTCATGGACTTGAGCTTGCTCGACTTTGAAGGTGGTGATCTCGCCTTTAAGAGTAACCTAGAGAATCACACAAAAACAAAACTACAAACATAGATCTCTTGGATCTGAGGTTAGAGAGTTTTTAACTAAAGGGGAAAGTATGTTGGAAAGGGGTAAGCAACAATGAAGAAATGACTCACTATTTATAGAGGAAAAATTCTACTGTTCCCCGGATCCCACGGATCCCTCCCACAAGGGATCCGTCTAGCGTAAAGCTAGAGATCCGTGGGACGCTCCTCTTTACCCATGGTTATTTTGGTTATGGGTCATGGGTCATGGGTTGATCCATGGATCTTTAGCTAGATACAATGTATCTCTTGAGTGCAATGTACCTAGTCACATGGGTATGGGTCAATACCATGGGTTATGGATATTATCCATATATGATATAAGAATGATGTCATGCAATGGGTTATGGGTCAAGCTCCATGGGTCATGGACTTTGGGTTGTACCCAACTACATTCAATGTATTTGGTCAATGGGTTATGATACTTAAGTTTCTACACATTTATATTACCCAATATACTACATACTAGTTATGTGTATATTTTACCCAAATATGTAAACACTAGTTGTTGTACATATGTAATATTAAATCATAAAATCACTTATACTTGTTTTAGTGTTTTATGTGAAAACGTAAGTATTTTAGTAACTATTAGTTCAAACCATTTACGTATTTTATTTGTTTCGTTAAAATGATTTTACGTTTGTTATAGTGAAAACATTAGAAGATCGTAAAATATAAATAAACGTTTTTATGACTTATTTGTATTAACAATCTCCCCCTTTTTGTTGATGACAAAACATAAAATTATTTTAAGGAAAAGCTAAAAT